>CM035168.1:7222148-7822148 GCA_020205615.1 Panax quinquefolius
GAGATTCAATGGATAAGAAAATCATCGCCGCCACCATCACCACAATAACTTAGTTGATTACGTGGGAAGTTCTCTTCTACTTATCGCTATATTCTTACAATGAGGACATTGTAATTGCTAAGTTTGGGGAGTTTAGTTTAGTTCTTTATCGTATGTTTAGTTTCATGTTTATGTTATGTTATTTTGCATATATTGTTAATTTAGTTTAAGTTCATTATGTTTGCATTCATGTGAGTACAATTACATAAGTAGTTTCATAGTAGTATAGTTTGAATAGCATTATATTAGGTTTCTTGTTTAAAAAATATAAAAAAATAAAATAATAGTTAGTTAATGTGTTCATCTTGCACGTAGTGCAGTTTGCTTGATATGCATGCTTGTTTTGCTAATGATGATGAGATTGGAATTGGGTAGACAAGTATAAGATCGACTATTAGAGCTTTGATGTGATTTCTTGTTATGAATTGAATCTTTTTTCGTTTGAAACCGTATAATAAGGATAACACAAGAAAACAACTTGTTGATTGATTGAGTTTAAATTGATACATAATGGGATTCTAAAGGATAATGCTAGTTTGAATGAAAGAATGACAAGAATAAGTAGTGATGGCTAAAGTTAGATAAGAACCTAAGTTTGGGGAATATTTAGGGTATATAAGCTATAAAAAGAAAAATAAAAGAAAAAGAAAAAGAAAGTATGAATAAACATCGTGGTTTGTTTGTCTAGTTTTGTGGCCTTTGTTACTTGAGTAAGTAAGCTCGAGGATTGTCTTTACACCTAGCTACCTAAGGTCTTAATGGTCCGGGAGTCGCTGGTCGAAAAGCTCGTTAAGGTAGCATGAAAAGCCTAAGTGGAATAAGACATTGCATATCTATGTGTATATAACCTAAAAAATGAATAAAATGGAAATAAGAGCAAAAAAAACCCCGTAGATGAAAATAAAACATAAGTATCCCATGTTGACCCTCGATATTGGGAATTGTTTGATTTTAGTTGGATCTAGCTTGTTTTTGGATTTCTTGAGTTTACACTGTATGATGTCTTATAATCTAATCCATGTTGTCTCTCTTAATTACAAGTATTGGAGGTTCAATGGATAGGAAAATCATCATCGCCGCCATCGCCGCCATCACCAAACATTTAGTTGATTACAGGGAAGTTCTCTTCTACTTATCGCTATATTCTTACAATGAGGACATTGTAATTGCTAAGTTTGGGGGAGTTTAGTTTAGTTCTTTATTGCATGTTTAGTTTCATGTTTATGTTATGTTATTTTGCATATGTTGTTAATTTAGTTTAAGTTCATTATGTTTGCATTCATGTAGTACAACTGCATAAGTAGTTTCATAGTAGTATAGTTTGAATAGCAATATATTTAGTTTCTTGTTTAAAAAATATTAAAAAAATAAAATAAAAAATCAAGAATAATAGTTAGTTATTGTGTTCATCTTGCATGAGTCTTGCTGTTTGATATGTACAGTTTGTTTTGTCCAATGATGAGATTGGAATTGGGTAGACAAGTATAATACTGACTATTAGAGCTTTGATGTGATTTCTTGTTATGAATTGAATCTTTTCCTCAAATCGGTATAATAAGGATAACACAAAAAAAACAACTTGTTGATTGATTTAGTTTAAATTGATACATAATGAGATTCTAAAGGATAATGCTAGTTTGAATTAAAGAATGACAAGAAGAATAAGTAGTGATGGCTAAAGTTAGATAAGAACCTAAGTTTGGGGGAATAATTAGGGGTATATAAGCTATAAAAGAAAAAAAAGAAAAAGAAAAAAAAGTATGAATAAACACCGTGGTGTGCTTGTCTAGTTTTTGGCCTTTGATACTTGAGTAAGTAAGCCCGAGGGGATTGTCTTTACACCTAGCGCCCTAAGGTCTTAATGGTCTGGGAGTCGTTAGTCGAAAGCTCGTTAAGGTAGCATTGAAAAGCCTAAGGGAATAAGACATTGCATAGCTATGTGTATATAACCTAAAAAAAATGAATAAAATGGGAAATAAGAGCAAAAAAGGCACCCGTAGATGAAAATAAAGCATAAGTATCCCATGTTGACCCTCGATATTGGGAATTATTTGATTTTAGTTGGATCTAAATTTTGTTTTGGATTTCTTGAGTTTACATGTATGATGTCTTATAATCTAATCCATGTTGTCTCTCTTTATTACGGTGTATTGGAGGTTCAATGGATAAGAAAATCATCGTCGCCGCCATCACCACACACTTAGTTGATTACTGGGAAGTTCTCTTCTACTTATCGCTATATTCTTACAATGAGGACATTGTAATTACTAAGTTTGGGGAGTTTAGTTTAGTTCTTTATCGCATGTTTAGTTTCATGTTTATGTTATGTTATTTTTCATATATTGTTAATTTAGTTTAAGTTCATTATGTTTGCATTAATGGAGTACAACTACATAAGTAGTTTCATAGTAGTATAGTTTGAATAGCATTATATTCAGTTTCTTGTTTAAAAAAATATAAAAAATAATCAAAAATAATTGTTAGTTACTGTGTTCATCTTGCATGAGTCTAGCTGTTTGATATGTACAGTTTGTTTTGGCCAATGATGAGATTGGAATTGGGTAGACAAGTATAGTACTGACTATTAGAGCTTTGATGTGATTTCTTGTTATGAATTGAATCTTTTTCTGTTTGAAACTGGTATAATAAGGATAACACAGTAAAAACAACTTGTTGATTGATTGAGTTTAAATTGATACATAATGGGATTCTAAAGGATAATGCTAGTTTGAATGAAAGAATGACAAGAATAAGTAGTGATGGCTAAAGTTAGATAAGAACCTAAGTTTGGGGAATATTTGGGGTATATGTTTAAAAAAAAAAAAAAAAAGTATGAATAAACATCGTGGTGTGCTTGTTTAGTTTTGTGGCCTTTGTTACTTGAGTAAATAAGCAGGAGAAGATTGTCATTACACCTAACGCCCTAAGGTCTTAATGGTTCGAGAGTCGCTGGTCCTAAAGCTCATAAGTTAAAGTAGCATTGAAAAGCCTAAGGAAATAAGACATTGCATAGCTATGTGTATATAACCTAAAAAAATGAATAAAAACGGAAATAAGAGCAAAAAAGCCCCCGCAGATGATGAAAATAAAGCATAAGTATCCCATGTGACCCTCGATATTGGGAATTATTTGATCTTAGTTGGATCTAGCTTGTTTTTGGATTTCTTGAGTTTACACTGTATGATGCCTTCAAAGAGACTTGTTAAGTGTTAAATTTGATTTTATATCAGTTAACATTGTTGTGGAGCACACATGCACTATACCAGTAATAACAGTTTAAGACTTGATGATTGACTAGGAAATTGTTAATTGGTTTTGATATGAAGTATTGTCATGTTTGCTTGATTGCTCTAAGGCCGAGTGAATAGATTTGATTCTATCAATACCGCTTGATTCGTAGGCATATAGATTAGTTTCATTTCATTGCATCGCATCAGATTGTTGTCAGGTTGGAGGTGACAAGCAACGGTTTAAGTTTTGGGGGGTATTTGATAAGTGGATTTTATATACACTTATCCCAAGATCTTTACTTAAATTAGTTGTTTATATTCATGTGTCTTAGTTACTTTTCATGCATTTTGTGTTCATTTTGTAGGTTATATGTTTGGGAGCGGTGTAAGCGACTATTGTAAGGAATCACAAAGAATTGGTATGAAATCGCAAAGAAAAGTAAATCGGACATCGTTTGGGCTTTAATGTTCATTTCATGTTTTTGGCTTAGAACTTGGCTTATATTGTAGAGCGTTTTCGTAGTTTTCCGGAACATCTTGAATCATTCTAATCGGAGTTCGGATGCAAGATTTATGATCTTTGTACCAATCTGACGTCGAACTTCATTTGCTTTTGGCTAGCCATTTCATAGAAGTCACTTCAGCCCAATTTCAGCCTTCATCCGGCCAGAATTTTTAAATCCTCAAAGAATAAAAGTTGTAGAGCTGAAATCGATATCTTCGATTTGATAGGTGTCAGGCCCCATAACTCCTCCCAAATTAAATTTTATGGACGCTTTTACAAGAGGATCATGTGATAGAAAATGAAGCCTCAACCTGGCAGTGGGCATACCAAATGCCCAAATAGAACCATAGTTCACGGGCGGGCTCTTGACAAGTTTAGACCCCACGGGAAGTGAGTATGCGTAGAAAAAGCATTTTTGGCCAAATTTGAGTTCGGGAAGGATTGTTTCGATCCAATTGACTCAAGGACTTCCAAGAGGACTTAAAGACATAAAAAAAGGCTTATAAAAGGAGGAGAATAACAAGGATTAGAGGGGGGATTAGGGAGATTAGAGAGAAAATATGATTCCATTAGATTAGATTAGAGTAGATTAGATCAAAATACTAGTTCTAATTAGATTTGGAGATTGAAGAAATTTTGAGACCATTGAAGATTCAAAGTAGGAGGCGAGAAGGAGCTTTAAATCTAAAGAAAATAGATAATATCTTCTCATCTTCTTCTATCTTTGTCTTTTTAATGTGTATTCAATTGTGGATTCTTAGTTTTAATTCAATAATCATGAACTAATTCTTTGTTTGAGATTACAATGGATCTTATTGTGTAGTTTATTTTAATATGTTTCGTTATCAATTATTATGTTCTATTGTGAGGATTGTCTATTATGATTTGGACTTAATTATTTAATTGATTGGCCATCAATTACTGTGATAATCTATATGAACTCGAGAGATGAAGTATTGATTTAGATCTTATCTTGATAGCATATGTTTGTGATTTCTGCATAGATGGAATTCATGATTCGTGTTTAGGATAGAGATATGCCTTTACGCCATATGTAATCTTATAGAGAACTTGTGCTTTAAATTCTTTTTAATTGTAATTCACATAGAGATATAGTGGATTAGTTAATTAGGGTGTCTTGTTTAATTCTATCATCCGTGGATGCAAGTGAGTATGAGTATTATGCATCGAGAGGTGGTTTTATCTGCTTTAGTGTTCTTGATTAACAATTCAAGATAGAAAATAATTGATGAGAAGTGTGTTAACTTAAATAAAGCAATAAGTGAAGTTGTGATCTTAAATCTCCATAATCTGATTTTTAATTAGTGGTAATTAGAATTAGTTTAGTTAAATATTTTAATTTATAACATTAAATTCATTCGTTTAAATAAGATTGAGTTGGTTATATGTTAGTACTTGGTAATTCTTGTTAACTAATTCTCTGTGGGAACGATACTCAACTTATATTACTTGTTGACCACGTATACTTAAATGTTGTGCGTAATTAGATTTTACCCAATAGTGGATAAGTATCTAAACCTAACACACTCACAGGATGTAAACATGGAAGCCTCTCATAGGCCCAAAACTGCCAACATAAAGGCAAACATCTGCTTTCCGTAAACACTCTTAACCTACATATAGGAAATTACAAGAGAAATACTCACCATCAGAAATGGGTAGAATCCTAACCAAGCCTCGGTCAAGCCCTGCGAACGCATACACATGCCCCTGAGGAAATAGGCAAAGGTGTAGGAACACCAATCATACTTTCTTATACGGTCCACATGTCACGTGGTATACCGATCAAAGCTTAACGACATAGTAGAAGAGTTATACTGCACATGAAGCGACCTCTAATGATCATCAAGAACAATCGCCAAAGAATGTGATCCCCGACTCGACATCATTTGGTATGGGCTCGCTTCAATGCCCTTTCATATAGCATCTATGCTCAAAGGACTCATATAGCGACGGGCCCCGCCTCGAACGCCTCCCGTTGGAACTCCTAGCAAGGATCGACTGGCGAGTTGGGATAATATCCGCCATGAAAGGCACTGGTGCCCCTCCAAACTCCATACTTGTGATAAACCGACAATCCATCGGTGTCATCATCACCTCACACTCCAGCAAATGGAGTGATTGAGTCTGGTGAAAAAAGAGCTCAGACAATACCCTAAGGTAACCCCAGGGACAAGGACGGGGAAGGATGGAAAAGAACGCCCCAAATCCCCAATCATGCACAATCGCTCTATAGTTAGGATGCAGAGCCTGGTACATGGAGTGAATGCTGAACCAGTTCCCTCAAGGCTATGTAAAGCCGAGAACCTACATGAAATGCAGATCAACATCAAAATCCTTTACTCCTCATCAATAGGAAACAAGGAAGATTAAGATCTAACGTTATACATCGTTGGCATGCAAATACATTGAGGGATGTCGACTCAAATCACCCAGGAGCTCTGGGTTTGCCACCTAAATACTCGGGAGGTCCCTACGGGGAACATGCAAAAGAAGAGCGGGTCCGCAATGTAACATCATCCTCTTCGCCCCTCGACGCCCCGCACATCAACATGGATCTGGGCGTATCACCGCCTCCACTAATCGACGAGGCCGCCTAACGTAATCGGGTCGAGGCACTTGAAAGCCATCCTCGCAGACACCGTAAGTGGTCTTTTCGGAACTACTCTATTTGATTCGGATCCATAATATCTCGGACAAAAGTCTCCAAATCACCTCGAGAAAGGGTGTGGTAATTTCTAACTCGAGCTTTCTTTTCAAAATGCATTTTAGACTACATGCATTCATGCATCACTTTAACATACGATCTACAGTGAGAGTTAAAAATACATGACTATTCAATGCCTACATTTTGGAAAAATTTTGCAATGGTCCCCTCTCATAATAGGGACTATCCACATTTATACATAAAATGCATGACTAGGTGGCAATTTAGTAACACACCGCCTTACAAATATATACATACTATATGCATTAAAAAGTCAAAGTCATCAATCCATAAGGGTAGTTTAATTATCGTGGATTACTTTGCGGTTTACCTTTTGCTCATTTATCTTCAAACAGATAAGAAATAGCGTAAAAAGTGCCAATTTGACTATCTCAAAAGTCTAATTTTTCACATCATTATGTTGAAAGATGGTTTAATACTAACATTTACTATGTGAATATTTTTATCAAGTCATTTGAGCATGCATATTCACTACTATGTGTTTAGATGCATTTTATGTGATAAGTCATTTTCCAATGGATAAAATTGGAAAAAGACATGCATACATCGTTACTGTGACAATGTAGAACACTTGTATGCGGTGATGTAATTTGCGTAGAAAAGACGCCCGAACTCAGCAAGTCTGAAGAAGAGCTCTCGGATTTCCTTCCCGACGCAACTTGAAAATAACTTATGAAAGCAACATGCAGGCATTTAGTAGCCACGGTGGTCATAGGTCCACTGCATGGCTGCGGAAGTAGTGTACCTGCGGCACCTTACGTGGGTTCCACCCCCGTCTCGGCCTAGTTCGAGTTACAAAGCAAAGTTCTCATAAGCCGAAAAAAGCCAAATCAGAATAAAAACACTACGCGATTGAGCATAATAGCTTATAATCCTGGTTTTCTCAGACCCAGCCGTGGGTCTGCACATCACTCATTGGTATTTGCCCGAGCACAGGGCACACTATGCCGATAATCTCAGCTATTACAAATCACACTCGGCAATACCTTATATAGGTCCAATGCCTCTAATTCAGGGTCGTCACCCTAATTTTCAATCAGATCCCCGGCGGGGGAATCACGCAGTCTCAAGAAGAGATCCCCAACGGGGGCATCATGCATTCTATAAAGACTCAACTTCCCTAGGGCATCACCCATTCTCATAACCGTACGGGGCATCACGATTCTCAAAACCCCCTGGGTCATGCCGCGTTTGCATATGTCGGCATACATATCCCCGTGGGGGTATCATGCAATGTCATCCGTTGACACATATATCAACAAAGGTCAAGCAGCCTTGACATCATTGTAACCGTTGGCAAGTAAATCCAATGAAGTGTCGGAAGCCATCCGATGATTTCAGCCGTTGATGTACACGTCAACTAAGATCAAACAGATCCCCGGCGGGGGTTACAACGCATGTTCCATTGATGTACATGTCAACGAGGATCAAACAGATCCCCTACGGAGTTACAGGTTTGTTCCGTTGATGCACACGTCAGCGAAGGTCAAGCAACCTTGACAAGACATACTGTTGGCAGTAAATCCAATAGAACATTGATATGTCCTGGAAATACAAACCAGGAAGGATCAGCATCATCGAGGAGGATCGATGATGGAATATGTTATACACATCCTCAAACAGACAAAGCTTTATCCCCACAAATCTCTCATACACGAGGGGCACATCTTCGGAATCAAGTCTTTATCAAGGATTAAGGACTTTGGTGATAACCCCAACGTTAACATCCTAAAATATTTGGATCACACATCTAATCTGGTCATCATTGCCAATCCCCAGTAGAAGCAACAGGGAGCCGGCAATCATCCCCAACATGTTGGATAATAACCCAACACACATGCATCATACATTTGCATCATGTTGCTGCACATAGCATTATGTTTATCTTGTTGCATTTCAAGTGTCTAAGATTCTTTATCCTATCCATGCCATTGCATTGCATGAATATGATAAAGAGGGGCATCTGTAAACACTCAAAATTTTCTGCACACCTGTCACTGACGTTGTAGGAGGGCAGATTTGTCTTTCAGAGATAACCATGGAAGACAGCTCATATCCAGTCTAGATACTACCGAAGGTTCAGTCTCAACCCCGGAACACACACTGGGAGTATCATTTCCAACCTCGGAGATAACCTTGAGGTATGCAGTTACAATAATGGAAATTCCACTGGAGAAGGTAGATTCATCTCGGAGATAACCCCAAGATATTCAGTCTCAGTCCCAACACTGTGAGTAGCAGTTACCAACCTTGGAGATAACCCTAAAGAGTGCAGTTCCGGAGATAACCCCGGAAATGCTTATTTCAAATGCATGTAATTAGCTTTAACCTCGGCACTCAGTACAAAACTCAGAGATAACACCGGGAAGACAGGCACACCTCAGAGATGACACTGAGGACCTTCAACACTTGTAGCAGTCCAATCTCAGAGATAACCCTGAGCAAGTCTACTTTATCAGCCCAAATCGGAGATAACCCGTGTGAGGGGCAAAGTCGTCATCTTGCCACCTTGACGCCACATCGCACCATCTAAAACATTTTTTATACATACATTCCAACACAGCAATGTCCCACAAGAACCAAGGAGGTCCAATCCCGAGTGACTATTACACAGGACAACAGATAGAATTTGAAGCTTAAAGACCGGAGGGCATGGTCCCATCTTCCTAACTTCGTATAACCTCTAATCCCATGTTATTGCGTAACTCTCAACAACGAAGGTCCAAAATAGGTCTTACATACCTCATTCGGATGCCCAGATTGCAATTCTGAAAGTTCGAGCGGACATTACAGTGCATGTGTGCACGCGACTTTGAGATAAGCGAGGACCATAAAGTTCTGGGGCAACTCTTGCAAGTACAGTAGTACATCTGGGCTAGCCCTCTATAAATATAGGGCCAGGTTGGCCATTTATAAGAGAAAAGGCGAAGAAGCCACCCGCCAAATTTGCTCTATACTCACCCTAAACCGAAAAGTGCTTCTCAATTTAAACACTTGTGAGCTCACATATAGCTACTATTTATTCTTGCAAGCCAGGAGTCGAGTGTTCATCCACTTAAAGTTATAGAAGTCTTCTTTGCAGCCCACCGTAAGCCTTCTCACACACTTTAAAGCCTTTCTCTTCATCTTGCACACCATTCTTCACGTTGAGAGTCGTGTTTCATAGTGTGTTTGCCGGACTTTTCATTCAGTGGTTTCATTTCAATTTGTATATATATACTTATATATATATATATGGACTATCGATAATGTTAGTCCATAAATATATATATATATATATATATATATATATATATAAACTGTGTCGAACTCTATTCGATGAGCCTAGATATTATATCCAGAGCATTTATCGCTATATATATATATATATATATATTTACATTTAATCTCACTGGAGTTTAGCTTCGGCGGTTGATTGTCTTTACAACTTTCTTTATTTTTGTCCTTACCGAGTCTACTCAGTGGCGGTTGATTGCTTTTACAACTTTATTTACATTTCTGATCCCCCCCCCCCCATGGAGGTGCTTCGTGGTGGCTGATCATATCTGTATATATATATTTACAGCTTTTATATATATATACTTGGTTACTACTTTTTAATCAATTGCGGCATCATGTGAGCCTAGAAATCATGTGATCACAGATTCAATCTACTAGATCTAGATTCGATTCCCGTGATGGACATTTTCAGCTATAAGCATCTTGTAAATTTATTCACAGTGTTTGGATTTCCTCATATGGTTTTCATACCCACGAGGAGTTCGGCACTATTTTGTACATTATTTTCTCGAAGATGCTTCAGATCTCAAAATTAAAACAATCAAGCTCGAACACTTAATAAAATGGGAGTGTAAAAGGTCTCAATTACTATTGAGCACAAGGGTTTGAAAAACTTCTTTTATAAAACATCATTGCCATATCTTGTTTAAAACTGAATTTTTACACAAATTCAAACCCTTTATATATAGGTGCAAACGAGGCCTCGCACTACTTCCAAATAATAGCACATTAACCCACACACACACACACGTATTCATATAACAATTTCTTGAAAAGTGGCGGTCACTGTGGTAACACTTGATGTCTGGGGTGCCTAACACCTTCCTCTCGCATAATCAAGTCCCTGGACCTTAATGAATCTCGGTTTCACCGAACCGTTTAGCGTTGTCACATCACTGGGTCAATGTGCAAACCTTTCTCATTGTGTTGGTACAATAATATAAAAGTAATGGCTGATCATATCAGTCCATCGTCGACATGATACATGTCGGACCTTTTTCACTTATTTTTTTAAATAAATCTCACCTAACATGAGAACACCAAAGAACAAGTAACGAAAAGGGACAAATAAAAATCCCGACGTTGACAAGGGTTATAGAATTTGAAAAGTTGATGGCAGCCAAAAATCAAATGGGAATATCATCGGGCTGCCCCAGTTCACCAGTCACGCCTGAAATTAATCAGGTCACAGCCGATCCAAAGAAAAAGATGCCCCTAATAGAGACTTATAATGGATTAGGGGACCCATATGACCATCCCAATGAGTACGATAGACTTATAACTTATTACGGACATTCAGATGCTGCAAAGTGTCACATGTTCGCTATGACCTTGAAAACGAGTGCCCGAGAATGGATGGGAACCTCGGTATCGGCATCGATCGGCTCATGGAGTGACCTTCGGGAAAAGTTCCATGCTCGGTTTGGGAGCAATAGAAGACGAGGAAAGATCATTACTTCTCTCATGTAGGTAAGGCAACGTTCGGATAATAGCCTCGGCCAGTATTTTAAGAGGTTTCGAGAGGCACTGGGGTCGGTGGCAAAATTAAACTCAACACAAGCTCTAGGATAATTCACAACGGGTCTGGACATAGGGAAATCAAAAAAGCTAATGAAAGACCTAGTTATCAATCCTCCTAACAGAAGCTTTCTACTGGGCTAAGGGTTTCATCGCCATAGAAGAGGCTGTGGGAAATTTCAAGCCACACTCACAGTCGTTTGAAAAGTCTAAGGATCGAGACAAGCAGGCTTATGCACAGTCGGACAATAATAAGGGGAGATCGGATAATTAGGGGAAGAAGAACTATAACAGTGGAAGATCAGGCAGTAGCTGACCACCCTTGCTGAATAGAAGTGTTAACAAAGTTTATACCCCCCTCAATACCGATCGAGCTAAGATATTGGAGGAGATCTGGAACAAAAGCCATTTTATGAACCTTGCTTGATAACCCTCAAGCCAGGAAAGCAAAATCGGGATAAATTCTATGAATATAATCTGACTTTGTTGATCGATTTCACAATCAATGAATACGTGCAAGAATACACGGTCAACAAGTAATAAAGTGAAAGTAGAGTATCATTCCACGAGGAATTATTTAATAAAATTACCAAATACTAACTCTTAACCAAATCAATTTTATTTAAACAATTGAAAATTGTGAATTTTCTAATTAAGAAAACTAAATTAAACAATTAAAAGAGATTAGTCTAAAAGAAAGCAAATAAACAAAACTAAGATTTGATTGAATTCAGGTAAATAAGGATTAAGACTCTAATATCCCCAATTATGAACTATAAATCAATTATCCAATTATCCCAACTATTATGTCTACTGAATTGTTAACAGGAATTCTCAAATGCCAAAAGCCCTTTTCCAAGTGATCAATTTCCTTTTATTTAATCCAGATTAATTTTGCTATATTCCTATGCAAAACAATTGAATTAAACTCAATACAATCCCAATTCCTTATGTGTTACATGCAGCGAACAGATATTTCCATTCTATTCACAAACCTAATTATTCACTGTGCAAATAACTAAGTCACATGATATCATACCCAGTTCTAACCCTAGAATTCCTCTTCCAATTCCTTTTAGAGTAACAAAGTAATTATTGATCAGATAATTAATCAATAAGCATAAGGCAAGATAAACAACTCACTTTGACATAAATAATTGGAATAAATTAAATAACTAATTTATAGCCATAAAAGGTTCAATTAAAATCTTAATAAAAATGTTAGTTCATATTAATGAATTAAAACCAAGAATCCACAACTGAATAGACATTAAAAGATAAAAGTATGATAAGAGAAGAGAATAGAATCTGTTGTCAGAAAATCTGATGCTCCCCTCTTGCTCTTGCTCTTGATCTTCAGTGTTCTTTAATTTGCTTCAATCTTCAATGGCTAATTAAGAACTAGGGTTTAGATTCTAATTTAATGGAGTGTTTAATCTAGTTTAATCTATGTATTCTCCCTTTATTTTATGCCTTACATCATGTATTTATAGATTACAAGTCCAATTTTTAGCTTAGGAACAAATCCAATTCAATTTGGAGTCAAAAAGGTGTCAAAATTAAGCCCAAAAAAAATCGTCGGACCAACCAACCTCTTCCCGGCCCAATCACGCAACGGTGCTGTAACCACGAGCCCCAAAGCCCGTGGCGGCAGCATAGGCCTATTTTGGGCGCCCCTTGTCGTAACATGTTTCGACATTTTCTACTTGACGTCCTTTGGGAAAATGGCCATAACTTCTTCGTCGTCCGAACACCGATTTTGATGATTCAAGATGATCCTGAAAGAGAGAGACATAGATCTACAACTTTCATTCTTTACGTTTTTCGAAATAAGGTCCTTAACAATACTCAAATTGGCTCTGAAGTGACTCTTTGTGTAAATGGCAAGTTTAAAACGCGAATCTAGCCACCCCAAACGTCGATCCAAAAAACTTTTGTCCCAATTCCTACATAACAACATAAAACATGCTTGAATAGACACAAACACTTAAAAACTATTCTAAAAGACTTAAGAACAACAATAAATTAAGCCCAAATGTATCCAATTCATGGGTATATTACTCATTCATCAAATACCCCCAAACATAAACCGTTGCTTGTCCTCAAGCAAAAACACAAAAGAACTAAAAATAAACAAAATAACTCAACTAAATGAATGCATATGCATGATCTACTTCATAATATACCTACGAACCGAGTAATAAATCAGTATGATATATAACAACAGGCCTCAAAGATACCAATGATACTCAAACAATATATCCAATCAAGTCAAAATCCATAACTCTAACCAATTAGTCAATCTAAACCTGTCATCACCCATGTTGTGCGTGTGTGCTTGTTAACCATTCTAACCAACCACAGTTCAAGATAATCACATAACAAACTTCTTAGAAGGAAAATTTAAGTTCCAATTTAATTACTTTTGTGAACATGACAACTCCGGTTAAAACTAAGCAATTACCAAGTCTTAAGGTAAATACAGGATTTATTTATACTCTTATTCAATCACGAGGGCATTTTTGCTCTTTCTCGTGTTTTATTCATTTTTTTTTCTCATGGCTGAGCAATGTCTTATTCCATTAGGCTTTTCAGTGCTACCTTAACTAGCATTCGACCAACGACTCCCAAGCTATTAAGACCTTAGGGCGCTAGGTGCAAAGACAATCCCCTCGGGCTTACTTACTCAAGTAACAAAGGCCACAAAACTAGACAAGCACGCCATTGTGTTTATTCTTTTTTTTCTTTCTTTTTGGATTTTTTTTTCTCTTTTCATCATTTCTTTTTTTTTTTTTTTTTTCTTTTTGTAATATATATATCCCATAGATTCCCCCAAACTCAAGCTTTTACGTCATTCCAACCTTTACCGCCAGTTCACTAATTTTCTTAAATTTTAACAAAGATTTTCCCTCAAAAACAAATTATGAAACCCTTGAACCAAGTGGATTAAAATAGTTAAACTTTAAGTGATAACCGGTTACATAAGTTTCAAACAGGCTCAGATTATCATCATGATTAAAATTAGAACTCATCGTCAATTATCAACACTGTTCAAGTTAACATTTAATACCAATCTTATCATAGGCCGAGCTAAGACCACACCAACCGATCACACAGATTCATGCAAAAAAAGAAAAAAAATGCAATTATACTACATGAACACATACTAATGTAACACATATATGAATATGCAAATAACTACCACGTATTATATGCAACCTACAAAAAACACAATGCTAACACATAAAAAATGAACTATTATGCAGATAACTAACTATATGCAATACGACACTAAAATGCCCCCAAACTTAAACTAGACATTGTCCTCAATGGATGAAATATAAAAAAGTAAAGCAGAGGACTTCCCTGAAAATATAGCAATCTTCCTCCTTGTCCACTAAGTTTGGAGAATAAATTTAAGTACATGGAACAAATTGGGAACCACACTTGAATTTGACTTGAATAAACTCAGAAAACCATGATAGAAGCAATTTTATTAAATCCTAAATAAATGCAAATTCAAAACTACTAATATAAAACTTAATAAAAACTAAAATAAAAAATTAAACTTGGGTTGCCTCCCAATAAGCGCTTGTTTTATAGTCTCAGCCTGACTTCTTCAATTCTCTATCCAATTCCCCTACGAAAATTGAGGAACCCTCCATCCATCAGTAGCAATGTCTCTTTTGGGAGGTTCCCATTAGTAATGACCCTAGAATTAAAGTCACCTAGAATGCTCTTTGTAGATAGGTTCCCTATTAAGAACGTCCAACAACTAGGTGTTTCCTCCATTATGTCGATGATAAGATTAGGGCATTCAAGCTTAATAAACATAATGGAATCTTCCTCTATCTTCTCCTTTTCATCCCACTATGACTCCACAACTGTACTAGCTCTTACGTCACTAAGAGCTTTTCCGACAACATGACTTCCAATTGGGCATGGTTTTGCAAAACTGCCCAGATTCTTGAACTTTGGTGGAGAAGGTACATTGGACACTATCAAAATTGGCTCATCTTCGTTGGTACTCAAAGTTAGATCTTTGTCGATCTCCTTTTGTTGGTCTCCAAGTCTTTCCTCTCTTTCAACATCTATATCATTTGGCACATCCGGTTGCAGATTTGGTTCGGGCTCATCATCAGACTCGTCATCCATGTCATAGAGCCAAGTGTATTGAGGACAAATGTTCGAGGCATTGGTTAGTTCTTCCATTTGGTTCATAAAATTTGGAGTCAATATCTCTTGATTAATCCTCCTCTCCTCACATGAAGCTATGAACTTGGACAAAGCTTCCTCCAAATTTGAATGTTCTTCCTGTTGTAATGGAGGTGGACATGAGAAATCCGGTGGGTACGTTGGACTTGGAGCATAAAATTGATCTTGATGAGTATGGTTCCATGAAACACCTTGGCTTTTCACATTCATCACTACTTGATTCAATACTTTGTCTTGTTCCTCGTTCTTTTTTTCAGAAGCTCTAATAAATTTCTCCAAGGTTTCTTCCAAACTTGATTTCTTCTCTGGTTGTTTTTGAGTCTAATTTTGGAATCCAGATGTGTTTTGTTGTCTCGATGCTTGAGCTTGATTGTTACTCCATGAAAAATTCGGGTGATACCCCCAATCCTGATAATAGTTGTTAGGATAGACATAATTATAGGGGTAATCACCACTATACTGTACCGGCTCGAAACCGATGGCGCATTGATGACTCATATGATTTCCAGCACAATAATCATAAGTAACCGCCATACTTTGACGACGTTGTGGTTCAAAAGCGTTGTCCATCTTTGAAAGTGTCTCAATTTGTGCTGATAATGCAGAAACTTGTTGTGTGGATGGTGGACTCCATGTTTCCATATTCTTAGCTATTGCGGACACCTGTACTGCCAATGCTGAAAGTGTCATGAGTCTGTCAATCTCTGTTTCCATTGGCTGAGTCATTCTTGCCATCCTTCGACTCTGTTGGGCTGCGATAACCTCCAACGTCTTCGAAGTTGCCTCAATTTGTATTGGCTCTATAGAAGATGTATTAAGTCTATTAATCCATGTTTCCCTTGGTTGAGCCATGAACGTGTATGGCCATTGATACTCAAAGTCATCCATGGTACCTAAAATGAGAGAAATATAAGAAGAGAATTAAAAATAAAAATAAAAATGTTTAAATTAAGACTAATTTGATTAAAATTAATATTGGTAAATAATTATTAAATTAATTCTAAGAAGCAGACCAAAAACTTGTTGATCGATTTCAAGAATCAATGAAATACGTGCAAGTATACACGGTAAACAAGTAATAAAGTGAAAGTAGAGTATCATTCCCACGAGGAATTATTTAATAAAAATTACCAAATACTAACTCTTAACCAAATCAATTTTATTTAAACAATTACAAATTGTGAATTTTCTAATTAAGAAAACTAAATTAAACAATTAAAAGAGATTAGTCTAAAAGAAAGCAAATAAACAAAACTAAGATTTGATTGAATTCAGGAAAATAAGGATTAAGACTCCAATATCCCCAATTATAAACTATAAATCAATTATCCAATTATCCCAATTATTATGTCTACTGAATTGTTAACAGGAATTCTCAAATGCCAAAAGCCCTTTTTCAAGTGATCAATTGCCTTCTATTTAATCCAGATTAATTTTGCTATATTTCTATGCAAAACAATTGAATTAAACTCGTTACAATCCCAATTCCTTATGTGTTACATGCGGCGAATAGATATTTCCATTCTATTCATAAACCTAATTATTCACTGTGCAAATAACTAAGTCACATGATATCATGCCCAGTTCTAACCCTAGAATTCCTCTTCCAATTCCTTCTAGAGTAACAAAGTAATTACTGATCAGATAATTAATCAATAAGCATAAGGCAAGATAAACAACTCACTTTGACATAAATAATTAGAATAAATTAAATAACTAATTTATAGCCATAAAAGGTTCAATTGAAATCTTAATAAAAATGTTAGTTCATAATTAATGAATTAAAACCAAGAATCCACAACTGAATAGACATTAAAAGATAAAAGTATGATAAGAGAAGAGAATAGAATCTGTTGTCAGCAAATCTGATGTTCCCCTCTTGCTCTTGCTCTAGATCTTCAGTGTTCTTCAATTTGCTTCAATCTTCAATGGCTAATTAAGAACTAGGGTTTAGATTCTAATTTAATGGAGTGTTTAATCTAGTCTAATCTATGTATTCTCCCTTTATTTTATGCCTTACATCATGTATTTATAGGTTACAAGTCCAATTTTTAGCTTAGGAACAAACTCAATCCAATTTGGAGTCAAAAAGGTGTCAAAATTCGCCCAAAAACGCGTTCAGGCGTAACCAACATTTTCCCCAGTGCCCCAGTGCCCCAGTGCTGGGCACGGTGCTGCAACCCTGCCCTCCAGCGCCCCAGCGCTAGGCATAGGCCTATTTTGGGCGCCCCGATGTTGCCACATGTTCTGACATTTTCTTCTCTGACGTCCTTTGGGAAAATGGCCATAACTTCTTCGTTCGAACTCCAAATTTGATGACTCAAGATGATCCGGAAAGAGGAGACGTAGATCTACAACTTTCATTCTTCAAGTATTTCGAAATAAAGTCCGTACCAATACTCAAATTGGCTCTTAAGTGAATGTTGTGTAAATGGCAAGCCAAAAATGCGAATCTAGCCACCCCAAACGTCGATCCAAGAAACTTTTGTCCTAATTCCTATAAAACAACATAAAACATGTTTGAATAGACACAAACAATATATCCAATCAAGTCAAAATCCGTAACTCTAACCAATTAGTCAATCCAAACCTGTCATTACCCATGTTGTGCATGTGTGCTTGTTAACCATTCTAACCAACCACAGTTCAAGATAATCACATAACAAACTTCTTAGAAGGAAAATTTCAGTTCCAATTCAATTACTTTTGTGAACATGACAACTCCGGGTAAAACTAAGCAATTACCAAGTCTTAAGGTAAATACAGGATTTATTTATACTCTTATTCAATCACGAGGGCATTTTTGCTCTTTCTCGTGTTTTATTCATTTTTTTTTCTTATAGCTGAGCAATGTCATATTCCCTTAAGCTTTTTAGTGCTACCTTAATGAGCTTTCGACCAACGACTCCTAAGCCAGTTAGACCTTAGGGCGCTATGTGTAAAGACAATCCCATCGGGCTTACTTACTCAAGTAACAAAGGCCACAAAACTAGACAAACATGCCATGGTGTTTATTCTTTTTTTTTCTTTCTTTCAGGATTTTTTTTTCTCTTTCAATCATTTCTTTTTTTCTTTTTTTTTCTTTTTGTAATATATATATCCCATAGATTCCCCCAAACTCAAGCTTTTACGTCATTCCAACCTTTATCGCAAGTTCACTAATTTCCTTAAATTTTAACAAAGATTTTCCATCAGAAACAAATTATGAAACCCTTGAACCAAGTGGATTAAAACAGTTAAACTTTAAGTGCTAACCGGTTACATAAGTTTGAAGACGAGCTCAGATTATCATCATGATTAAAATTAGAACTCATCATCAATTATCAACACCATTCAAGTTAACATTTAATACCAATCTTATCATAGGTAGAGCTAAGACCACACCAACCGATCACACAGATTAGTGCAAAAAAATAAAAAAAATGCAATTATACTACATGAACACATACTAATGCAACACATATATGAATATGTAAATAACTACCATGTATTATATGCAACCTAAAAAAACACAATGCTAACACATAAAAAATGAATTACTATGCGAGATAACTAACTATATGCAATACTGACGTAAAAAACTTATTGATCAATTTCATGATCAATAAATACACTTGCAAGTATACACATTCAACAAGTAATAAAGTGAAAGTAGAGTATCATTCCACGAGGAATTATTTAATAAAATTACAAAATACTAACTCTTAACCAAATCAATTTTATTTAAACAACCAATAATTGTGATTTTTCTAATTAAGAAAACTAAATTAACAATTAAAAGAAATTATTCTAAAATAAATCAAATAAAAAAACTAAGATTTGATTTAACTCAAATAAATAAGGATTAAGACTCCAATATCCCCAATTATAAACTATAAATCAATTATCCAATTATCCCAATTATTATATCTACTAAATTGTTAATGGAATTCTCAAATGTCAAAAGCTCTTTTCCAAGTGATCAATTGCCTTCTATTTAATCCAGATTAATTTTGCTATATTCTATGCAAAACAAATGAAATAAACTCACTACAATCCCAATTCCTTATATGTTACATGCGGTGAAGCGAGATATTTCCATTCTATTCACTAACCTAATTATTCCTTTGTGCAAATAACTAAGTCACATGATATCATGCCCGATTCTAACCCTAGAATTCCTCTTTCAATTCCTTACAGAGTAACAAAGTAATTCTTGATCGGATAATTAATCAATAAGCATAAGGCAAGATAAACAACTCACTTTGACACAAATAATTGGAATAAATTAAATAACTAATTTATAGCCATAAAAGGTTCAATTGAAATCTTAATAAAAAATATTAGTTCATAATTAATGAATTAAAACCAAGAATCTATAACTGAATAGACATTAAAAGATAAAAGTATGATAAGAGAAGAGAATAGAATCTGTTGTCAGCAAATCTGATGATCCCCTCTTGCTCTTGCTCTTAATCTTAAGTGTTCTTCAATTTGCTTCAATCTCTTGATGGCTAATTAAGAACTAGGGTTTAGATTCTAATTTAATGGAGTGTTTAATCTAGTCTAATCTATGTATTCTCCCTTTATTTTATGCCTTACATCATGTATTTATAGGTTCAAGTCAAATTTTTTAGCTTAGGAACAAACTCAATCCAATTTGGAGTCAAAAAGGTTTCAAAATTCGCCTATAAAAACGCGTCAGGCCATCACCAACCCCTTTCCCAAAGGCTTCGGTATGGCTGGCACACAATGACAATCGCTCCTCAGCGCCTACGGTTAACTTGGTATAGGTGTGACGCCCCCAAAATAGGTATACATCACCCATTTCGAGTTGTCAATACATGGTATGAGAAAACAACTACAACTTTATTATTACAACAAGAAAGCTGTGAGTTTAAATACAAATATTATCTTCTACACAATATCTATACTCAAATAAATCCTCATCACATTTATTGATACATTATTTTACAAAAATGGTGAGGACTACTAAACAACCCTTTCTAAAACCTTCATTCCATACCCAGGCTGCAGTACTCGTTATATTCTCGCCTCCCGAGAGAAAAATGGAACAAAAAGGAAAAGGGTGAGCTCAACTAGCCCAAGAAAGAATATTATGACTAAGATAATATACAACAAATTATCATTAGTCTTCAATGAGGAAAAAATATAATAGAATCTGATAGACAACAAATTTTAAATCAATATATTAGACGGAAATAATAATTCATTAGAAGAGTTAAGTAGAGAATGCAAACTACTATCTTCTATGTATGAATTTAAAAGTTCATCGTCTATCTTTTATCCACCGTAACATCAATCAATATACATCCGGAATCAAATATTCATCTTTGCACTCTGGCCAAAGATATTCATCGATTAAGTCGTGTTCATTTAAACACTGTTTATCTTTGCACTACGGGCCAAAGATATTCTTGAGAAATCATTCATCTTTGCACTACGGCCAAAGATATTCTTAAGAAATCATTCATCTTTGCACTATAGCCAAAGATATTCAATAATATCATCATTTAAAGACCGAGGATGATGAAAATATTTTTTTTAAAGAAACGAATCCAAATTGAAACAAAATGACAAGGATTAAGGATTAAGGATTCGTACTTGGTTTTATCCACGTCCAAAAAAAATACCTCAAAAATAATCATAGTGGTGTAAAATTCAAGAATGATCAAAACATGGATACGATCAAGTTAGTATCCGAGAATAGATATTTTAGACGAAAAGAAGAAATTTTATTTTTTGAATAAAAGAGTATCGTGAATAGTCTTTAGTATTGAATCAATGAATATAACACCAAAAGATAGAAATTCACAAAAACATCTTCACAATGAATAGTACTTTCGTGAATAGTAACTCGTGAATAGTAACTCATGAATAGTAATCGTGAATAAGTAACTCATGAATAGTAACTTCGTGAATAGTAACTCATGAATAAGTTCCAAATTTGATTAAAAAGTTCCAAATTTGATAAAAAGTTCATCAATATTTGACATAATGATATTAGAAGAAATAATATCATTGAGAAAAAATAATATCCTTACCTCGAAAGATCGGTCTTTAAATGAAAAACAGGATATAGGCTATGACTTGAACTTGCACCGTATAGCAATACTCAAATTATACTCAAAATACTCACAAGAATACGCTCGATAATATAGAGAGAGAAAACTTCAGTTTCTGGTGTGATTTTCAATTCTAACCTAAGCACCCTATTTATAGGAAATTGCTTAGAACACAAAAAGAAAATTTAATAAAATAATAATATATATTTAAAATTCCTACGCACAAAATCTGATTCAAACTTCAGCCACCACATGTGCCAAAACAAAAAAAACGTTTTTCTTAATAAAAATAATTAAAACTTCCAAAAATCAATTATTTCGGAACTTCGGAACTTCAATAATTCATAATAAATAGCCATTTTATCAAAAAATTCGAATCTCACGATTTTTTATAGGAAATTCAATTCTCTACAACTTTGCAGAAGAAAGTTTTTCCAAATTCCAAACAGAAATTGGCAAAAAGAAATCCATAAAGCGGGCGATTTTACATTTATAATCAAATTTCGATTCGATAAATGGGGTCCACAGGCATGTTTAACATGTTTTAAACATTTATTACAACAAAATACTCTTCCTCCTCGTATACTCATATATCCCACATTCGTTGTAAAAATATCACCATTATTATATTATTAAAATAAATAATATATTTAAATGAATTATTTTATCGAGGAAAAGATAAAATATTAATTTTCAACAATTGTCATTTTAAAAATTTTCTCCATCTATATCCACATAAAATCAATATTTTCCTCATCATATGAATCAATAATTAATTATTCACAAATAATATTCTGAGAATCACAATATTGATGACTGAGGCGGGTTCAGGAAAGAGGGCTTTCAATAAAAGATTTCTCTTCTTGGTAGCAATTAGGTGACCAAACCTCTCCTGTATGCAGAACTTTCTAGACATTGCCAATAATGTTATCTAATAATATTATTAGGATAATATGAATTATTGTTCGATAATGAAAAAATCTTGTGTAATGACAATTTATTGAAACAACAAGTAATATAAAATATCAATGCAACAATTATTAATCAATAAATTCTTGAATAGTAATTATGTAACCATTATTAAGTAGTGCCTTCTTACGTAAGAATCAATAATTGGTGCAATCTGGTACTCTTATTTAGCGTATTAGTGTGTTTTAACCACAAGAGTATTTTAATAAGATTAATTGATAACAACTACGCCGTTATTTTAAAAACAACTTATATTTGTCGTTTTCTTCATCCAATCGCTTTTCAGTTATGGGGCCCACATGGGCTGCTGCTGCCGTCATGCGAATATTCCCGATAGATACGAATATTCCACGACCAAACGAATATTCCCCAACAACAATGAATATTTTATAACCACTTGCTTTATTTTGAAATATTTGCGTATTTAACCCTTAACTATCCACATTAATCAAATCAACCCTTACTATTTCAAAATAATAAATAAGGAAATTAAATTTCATTAATAATAATTTGGGGTCTTACAACCTCCCTCCTTATGAAATTTCGTCCTCGAAGTTGGACGACGTACTGGTGTTTCGAAAAGGTGAGGATACCTTCGCTTTCATTTTCGTTTCAATTCGGTCATTTCCTCTATAGCATGATTCCTCCACAAAACTTTAACTTGTGGTATGACCTTTCTTGGCGTAGGACATGCTCCTTCCTATCCAAGATCTTGGCGGTACCTCCTCATACGTTAAGTCTTGGCTATCTAAATCGGTTTCTAACTTCTATAACGTGGTTTGGTCTTTCACATATTTACGAAATACTGAGATATATGAAACACATTATGAACACGAGACATACTCGGAGAGGTAATGCAAGTCTATAGGCTACATTTCCTACTTCGGTCGAGAATTTGAAATGGACCAATAAATCGTGGATTGAGCTTTCCTCTCTTCCCAAATCTTGTAACTCCCCTTCCATGGAGCAACTCGCAACAATCATGATCCCTATATTAAATTCCACGTCCTTTCGATGAAGATCGCATAACTCTTTTGTCGATCTTGTACCATTTGTATCGTTGTCGAATCATTTGGATCTTTTGGTGAGTCATACGTCTTAACTTTCGGGTCCCAACAATGTTGCTTCACCCACCTCATCCCAACATATTGGAGAGCGACATTTTCGTCCATATAATGCTTCAAATGGAGCCACACTATACTTGCACGATAAGCTTTGTTGTTGTAGGAGAATTCCACCAATGGTAAATACTTATCCCAACGCCCCTTGAAGTCTAGGACCACGAGTCTTAATAGATCTTCAAGAGTTTGAATAGTCCCTCTCGATTGTCCGTCTGGTTTGAGGATGGTATGTCGAACTAAATCGTAAATCCGTGCCCATAGCTTTTTGCAAGCTAACCCAAAATCTTGAAGTGAATCTTGGGTCACGATCCGAAACTATGGATACGAGCATGCCATGCAACCTCACAATCTCATTCACGTACATACTAGCAAGGCGTTCAAGGAATAAGTCTCCGTGATCGGCAAGAAATGAAAGCGGAGACTTGGTTAATCTATCAACAATAACCCAAATAGCATTGATGCCTTGAGAAACCGTAGGAAGACCGTGTGAAATCCATGGTAATGTGTTCCCACTTCCATTCCGGAATCTCAAGTGGTTGCAGCGGACCCTTAGGTACAAGATGTCGCCTTTACACGTTGACAAGTTAAACACATCGAGATAAACTTTGCAATCTCTCTTCATATTGTTCCACCAAAATGTATGTCGAAGATCACGATACATTTGGTACTTCCAGGATGGATTGCAAATGGTGTATTGTGTGCCTCCATCATAATCTTGTACTTCAAATCAGTCGTTAGGGACACAAAGTGCAGAGTGGACTCGAAGTATTCCTTCTTCATCGATTCTCGCTTAGGAATAGCTCCTTCTTGTACTTTCTTCTTCATACGCATCGGCTCCGGATTGGTGGTTTGAGAAACCTTAACTTTTTCTATTAAAGTTGGCTCTGTCGTATACTTGACATCATCGCACTCGTTCTTGCATATGATCTTCTACTCAACGTCGTCACCTACCACGTTCGCTTTACCGAGGATGGTATTGAATAGTGTGGTCCTAATCTTTCAACAACTCGAAGCCAACGTCGTTCTGTTGCGTGTTGAGTTCTTTTGCGTGAAGAAATATTTGAGGCTTTTATGGTGCGAATATATCTCCACTTTCTCCCCATATAGATAGTGCCTCCATATCTTTAAGCGAAAACGATCGCCGCTAACTCTAGATCATGAGTAGGATAATTCCTCTCATATTCTTTAAGTTGTCGCGAGGCATAGGCTATGACTTTCCCACGTTGCATGAGAACACATCCTAACCCTTTGTCAAGCATCATTTGTGAGATAACAAATCCATCAGAGAACGAGATGGTATTGTTAGAACAGTCTTAGAAATAAGTCTCCTCTTAAGCTCTTGGAAACTTTTCTCGCATTCTTCGCTCCAAATGAATTTTGTATACTTCCTAGTTAGTTGGGTTAATGGAGTAGCGATTCGAGAAAACCCTTCCACAAATCTCGATAATAACCATTAAGCCCAGAAGCTACGTACTTGATCCATCAATGAGCTTGGTTGCTCCCAACTTTGTATTGCTTCAATCTTCAATGGGATCAGCAGATACTCAATGTTTCGACACCACGTGCCCAAGGAATGCTACTTCCTCAAGCCGAACTCGCATTTCTTCAATTTGGCATATAGTTGGTTTTCACGAAGCCTTTGGAGTACTAAGCTTCAAATGGTGCTCATGATCTTCACGGCTTTTGGAATATATGAGGATGTCATCAATAAAGACAAAAACGAATTGATCCAAATATTCCTTGAATACTCGATTCATCATATCCATGAAAGCCGCAGGAGCATTAGTCGATCCGAAAGACATGATTAAGAATTCATAATGCCGTCGTACGGAGTTCTAAAGCGGTCTTTGGAATATCCTCGGTTCTAATCTTGGTTGATGATATCTGAGCGAAGATCGATTTTTGAAAAGAATTGTGCCCCCTTTGAATCGGTCAAACAAGTCATCAATACGAGGTGAGGATACCTATTCTTGATGGTGACATGGTTCAATTCCGATAGTCAATCTGAAAGTCGCATACTCCCGTCTTTCTTCTTTATGAATAAAACAGGAGCACCCCGAGGAGATGTACTTAGGGACGAATGAAACCGATGTCCAACAATTCTGTAGTTGGACCTTTAACTCCCTCGAAGTTCAATAGAGCCATTCGATATGGGGTTTTAGAAATGGGCTTTGTATGCGGAGTTCAAGATCAATAAAGAATTCAACTTCACGTTCGGGGTGGTAGGCGGGGAAGTTCTTGAAATCGTCGGGGAAAGTCGATAACAACAGAATATTATTCAAATTTGGCGTGTCTTTATTCAAATCCATAACATGGGCTAAGAAAGCTTGACATCCGTTTTTCAATAAGCGAATAGCTTTATGATTAGATATACGATGATTGATTTTAATGGTTTAGTTGCTTGAATTAGTACAACGGGTTGGTTAGGAATATGAAAACTAACAACCTTACGAAAACAATCAATTTTGGCGTGATGAGTAGTTAACCAATTAATCCCTAAAATCACATCAAAAGCAAGTATCTTTAAAGAGATAAGGTCGGCGGGTAAGGTGATGGTGCCAACTTGAATCAAACAAGATTTATAAACGGTGGATGTGATGAAAGTTTCTCTAACGGAGTTTCCACGAGATAGGTCAAAGTCTAATTTCTCCGAGTCGAGTTTAAGCGTTGAGCACATGCGGGAGAGATAAATGAATGGGTAGCACCCCATTATCAAGTAAGGTATAAACTTCGCAAGAATTTATAAATAGCTTACCCGTGATCACCTCGTTTGGGTTCTCGCATTTTGACCGATCACAACAAACGCTCTTCCGGAATCGTTGACTTTGACTTTTTGAGACGATCTTTTGAGTCACCGTCCCTCATTGAACTAGGTTTTATTCTTCGTATAATCTCGGCGATATGTCCTTCTTTCCACAATTATAGCATACCTTGAACTGTTGTGGGCGGTTTGAATGATATGTCCCTCTTTCCGCATTTGTAGATATATGATGGGGTGGTCGTTATCCTCCCTTAGAACCGATTCTTTTCGCAAGACTTTGTCGTCTTCACATGGTCGTTGTTAAATCTCCTCTTTTAAAATCTCCTCCCCGACTTCGCTTCTTCTATTTTCATGGCCATGATTACCACCAGAGTGGTTACCATTTTTTTGTCCGTCTCTTTTCTTTCTCCTTTGGTTATCATTATTTTATTGATCGCTATCTCCGTGCGATCACGGTTGTGGTCTCTCGGTTGGCCATACTCGTTATCTCGCTCTAATAATTGAGCCCATTTACAACATCGAATAGAGAGAAAATTTATGAGAAATGAGATATTGTCGTATCTTGGGTTTCAAACTCTAAGAAACATTCGCGTCATCGTTCCTCATTCTCCACCAAATGAGGTGCAAAACTGGATAACTCGCAAACTTTGCCTCGTCTTTAAGACACCGCGTCGTGTTGTTTTGTTCTAATCGATGAACTCCACTTCTTTTATATATAGCGAACACTTTCGTGAAAGTATTTGTCATTAAATAGTTTCAAACGTCTCCCAAGACATGTTGAGTCTTGGTTTGGATGGGGTACACTTCAAAGACTCCCACCAAGATAGTCACTTTCGCCACGGAACATAAAAGGTGGCGAATGGAACCTTCTGTTTCCGCCGTGCATCCCAAGACATCGAATATCTTGGTAATTTGTTTGACCCATGTTTCCGCCGTGATCGGATCTCGCTTTCCTTAAATTCTGGTGGTCCCAACTCTTTGAGCTCGCTTGTTTGTGACAACCCGTGAATTGCTATCATTTCTCCTCAGTATTTTGAACACGAGTCTCCTCGATGCGATTTTGCATGAGCTGCAAAAAGCTTATAAACATCCCTCGTTCATCATACGCTTTCGATTGGTGTTGTTCACAAGAGGAACATCACACACTGTGTTGACGTTCTCCTCGTTGGTGAGTACTGAGGCATCTCCACGTCTCATTTCCATTGTTAATATTCTCAATTCGACATTCTCAAAATCTTATCATAAAACAAGGGTTAATTAAGGAAATCAATATATCACATAATATCCTTATATCTTGACCAACTAACAAATAAGCTTAGGTAGGACACACTAGCGAAGGATTTACTCGTCTCTCCCCTCCTAGTTCTATTCCCGATCTCCGTGGAGAGATCATATCCTAAGCTACGATACCAAGCTGTATGGCGCCCCAAAATAGGTATACATCACCCATTCTCGAGTTGTCGATACATGGTACAAAAAATAACTACAACTTTATTATTACAACAGTAAAAGCGTGAGTTTGAATACAAATATTATCTTCTAGACAATATCTATACTCAAATAAATCCTTATCACATTTATTGATACATTATTTTACAAAAATGGTGAGGACTACTAAACAACTCTCTCTAGAACCTTCATTCCATACCCCAGGCACTGTACTCGCTATATTCTCGCCTCCACGAGAAGAAAAATGGAACAAAAAGGAAAAGGGTGAGCTCAACTAGCTCGGTAAAGAATATTATGACTAAGATAATATACAACAAATTATCATTAGTCTTCAACGAGGGAAAAAACTAATAGAATACAATAGACAACAAGTTTTTAAACCAATATTCGCAGTGAAATAATAATTCATTAGAAGAGTTAAGTAGAGAATGCAAACTACTATCTTCTATGTATGAATTTAAAAGTTCATCGCTCTATCTTTTATCCCCTCAGTAACATCAATCAACATACATCCGGAATCAAATATTCATCTTTGCACTACTGAGCCAAAGAAGATATTCATCATTTAGTCATGTTCATCTAAACACTGGGCCAAAGATATTCATCATTCATCTTTGCACTACGGCCAAAGATATTCATAAGAAATCATTCATCTTTGCACTCAAAAGCCAAAGATATTCAATAATATCATCATTTAAGACCGAGGATGATGAAAAATATTTTTTTAAAGAAAGCGAATCCGGTGAAACAAAATGACAAGGATTAAGGATTAAGGATTCAGTACTTTTGTTTTATCCATGTCCAAAAATACCTCAAAAATAATCATAGTGGTGTAAAATTCAAGAATGATCAAAAACATGGATACGATCAAAGCTAGTATCCAAGAAATAGATATTTTGGACGAAAAGAAAAATTTTCATTAGTAACTCGATGAATAAATTAGAAAAACGTGAATGAATAGTATCGTGAATATCGTGAATAGTAACTCAGAATAGTAACTTTCGTGAATAATAACTCATGAAATAACTAAAAGTTCCAAATTTGATTAAAAAGTTTTGATAAAAGATCAATACTTTTAAGATAATGATATTAGAATAAATAATATCATTGAGAAAAAAATAATATCCCCACCTCGAAAGATCAAGACTTCTATTTAAAAAACAGGATATAAGGCTATGACTTGAACTTGCACAGTATAGCAATACTCAAATTATACTCAAAATACTCACAAGAATACATTTCGATAATATAGAGAGAAAACTTGAGTTTACGGTGTGATTTTCAATTCTAACCTAAGCACCCTATTTATAAGAAAATGCTTAGAACACAAAGCGAGAAAATTTAATATAATAATAATATATAAAATCAAATTCCTACGCACAAATCTGGTCCAAACTCAGCCATACAAGACACACATGTGCCAAAAACAATAAAAACGTTTTTCTTAATAAAAATAATTAAAACTTCCAAAAATTAATTATTTCGGAGCTTCGGAACTTCAATAATTCATAATAAATAGCCCTTTTATCAAAAAATTCGAATCTTGCACTTTTTATAGGAAATTCAATTCTCTACAACTTTGCAGAAGAAAGTGTTTCCAAATTCCAAACAAAAATTGACCAAAATCCACAAACGGGCGATTTTACAGGCTATAATCAAATTTCAGTCAATAAATGGGGTCCACCGACATGTTTAACATGTTTTAAACATTTATTACAACAAAAATACTCTTCCTCCTCGTATACTCATATATCCCACATTCGTTGTAAAAATATCACCATTATTATATTATTAAAATATAATAATATATTTAAATGAATTATTTTATCGAAAAGATAAAATTTCAATTTTCAACAATTGTCACAATAAAAATTTTCTCCATCTATATCCACATAAAATCAATATTTTTCTTATCATATGAATCAATAATTAATTATTCACAAATAATATTACGAGAATCACAATATTGACAACCAGGGCGGTTCTCGAAAAGGGGCTTTCAATAAAGATTTCTCTCTTCTTGGCGCCGCAATTAGGTGACCAAACCTCTCCTTAGACGTAACTTTCTAGACATTGCCAATAATGTTATCCAATAATATTATTCGGATAATATGAATTATTGCTCGATAATGGAAAAATCGTGTAATAATGACAATTTATTGAAACAACGAGAATATAAAATATCAATACAAACAATTATTGAATCAATAAATTCTTTGAAGCAAGTAATTATTGTAACCATTATTAAGTAGTGCCTTCTTACGTAAGAATCAATAATTGGTGCAAATACCGCAGGTGTGCTCTTCTTGTGTTTTAACCACCGAGTATTTTAACAAGATAATCTGTAAATAACTACGCCGTTATTTTTAAACAACTTATATTTGTCGTTTTCTTCATCCAATCGCTTTTCAGTTATGGGGCCCACACATGCATTTCATGTGTCATGCGAATATTCCCCCGTCAAGATTTAATATTCCACAACACCAAACGAATATTCCCAAACAACAATGAATATTTTATAACCACTTGCTTATTTTGAAATATTTGCGTATTTTACCCCTAACTATCCACATTAATCAAATCAACCCTTACTATTTCAAAATAATAAATAGAGAAAATTAAATTTCATTAATAATTAGTTGGGGTCTTACAATAGGCCTATTTTGGGCGCCTCGGCGCTGGCCCCAAGTTCTAACATTTTCTGCTCCGACGTCCTTTGGGAAAATGGTCATAACTTCTTCGTCCGAACTCTGATTTTGATGATTCAAGATGTTCTGGAAAGAGGAAAAGTAGATCTACAACTTTCATTCTTTGAGTATTTCGAAATAAGGTACGGAGAAATACTCAAATTGGCTCTGAAGGGACTGCTATGTAAATGGCAAGCCGAAAACGCGAATCTAGCCACCCCAAACGTCGATCCAAGTAACTTTTGTCCCAATTCCTACAAAACAACGTAAAACATGCATGAATAGACACAAACACTTAAAATCAACCAAAAGATTAAGCTCAAATGCACTCAATTATGAGTATAAAACTCACTCATCAAATACCCCCAAACTTAAACATTTACTTGTCCTCAAGCAAAAACACAAAAGAACTAAAAATAAACAAACTAACTCAACTACATGAATGCATATGCATGATCTACTTTATAATATACCTACGAACCCAGTAATAAATCAGTATGATATGTAGCAACATGCCTCAAAGATATCAATGATACTCAAACAATATATCCAATCAAGTCAAAGTTCATAACTCTAACCAATTAGTCAATCCAAACCTGTCATCAACCATGTTGTGCGTGTGTGCTTGTTAACCATTCTAACCAACCACAGTTCAAGATAATCACATAACAAACTTCTTAGAAGGAAAATTTCAGTTCCAATTCAATTACTTTTGTGAACATGACAACTCCGATTAAAACTAAGCAATTACCAAGTCTTAAGGTAAATACATGATTTATTTATACTCTTATTCAATCACGAGGGCCTCAGAACTTGGGGCCAGCGCAGAGGCGCCCAAAATAGGCCTATTGTAAGACCCCAAATTATTAATAAATGAAATTTATTTTTCTCTATTTATTATTTTGAAATAGTAAGGGTTGATTTGATTAATGTGGATAGTTATGGGTAAAATACGCAAATATGTCGAATAAGCAAGTGGTTATAAAATATTCATTATTGTTTGGGAATATTCGTTTGGTCGTGGAATATTAAATCGCGGGGGAATATAAATGACACGACTAGCGCGATCTTTTTATGGGCCCCATGCTTGAAAGCGATTGGATGAAGAAAAAACGACAAATATAAGTTGTTTATAAATAACGGCGTAGTTATTACACAATTATATTGTTGGAATACCCAGTGGTTAAAACACACTAATACGGCGTTGTTGAACAAGAAGATAGCAGATTGCACCAATTATTGATTCTTACGTAAAGAAGGCACTACTCAATAATTGTTACAAGATAATTACTCGCTCAAAGATTTTATTTTATTGATTCAATAATTCACGCATTGATATTTTAGATTACTGTTGTTTCAATAATTGTCATTATCGAAGCAATAATTCATATTATCTGAATAATATTATTAGATAACATTATTGGCAATGTCTAGAAAGTTCTGTCTAAGGAGATGTTTGGTCACCTAATGGTGCCAAGTAAGGAGAAATTCTTATTCGAAAGCCCCTCTTTTCTGAGGGCTATTTGGTTGCCGATTGTGATTCTGTAATATTATTTGTGAATAATTAATTATTGATTTATATGATGAGAAAATATTGATTTTATGTGGATATAGATGAAGAAAATTTTTAAAGTGACAATTGTTGAAAATTAATATTTTATCTTTTTCGATAAAATAATTCATTTAAATATATTATTTTAATAATATATTAACGGTGATATTTTATAATGAATGTGGGATATATGAGTATATGAGGAGGAAGAGTATTTTGTGGCATTAAATGTTTAACACATATTTTGTGTGTTGGTGGACACAATTATCGATGAAATTTGATTATAGCATGTAAAATCGCCTGTTTATGAATTTCTACCAATTTCTCATTTGGAATTTGGAAAACTTTCTTCGCAAAGTTGTAGAGAATTGAATTTCCTATAAAAAACGCGAGATTGGAATTTTTCGATAAAAGGGCTATTTATTATGAATTATTGAAGTTCAAGCTCTCAAATAATTAATTTTGAAAGTTTTAATTATTTTAAATAAGAAAAACATTTTATTACTTTTTGGGAAGTAATACATGTGTGGCTGATCTTGGATTAAGAAACATGTGCGTGAGGAAGTTTTAAAAATAATAATAAATATTTTAATAAATTTTCTACTTTGGTGTTCTAAGCATTTTCCTATAAATAGGTACTTTGGGTTAGAATTGAAAATCACACCGTAAATCAAGTTTTCTCTCTATATTATCGAGCGTATTCTTGTGAGTATTTTGAGTATACTTTGAGTATTGCTATATACGGTGCAAGTTCAAGTCATAGCTTATATCCTGTTTCACTGTAAGATCTTGATCTTCGAGGTAAGTGGATGTTATTTTATTCGAAAAATGATATTATTTCTTCAATATCATTATGACAAAATATTGGTTGGAAATTTTATCAAATTTGGAACTTTTTCATGTCGAGTTACTATTCATGAGTTACTATTCATGAGTTACTATTCACGAGTTCTATTATTCATGAGTTACTATTCACGAAGTTACTATTCACGAGTACTATTCACGAAGCGTGAAGATGTTTTTTGTAAAATTTCTATCTTTTGGCGTCGGAGTTCTTATTCACGATACTAAGACTATTCACGACGATACTAAGACTATTCACTTAATACAAGACTATCCATCGAAAAATAAAATTTCTTCTTTTTTGTCCAAAATTATCATTATGATTCCTATCTTTGATTGGATCTATGTTTTGATCATTCTTGAATTTTACTCCACCACGATTACTTATGAAGTATTTTTGAACTTGGATTGTTTAAAATACTTAATCCTTAATATTTGTTCTTTTGTTTCAATCGATTCGCTTCTTTTAAAATATTTTTCATCATCCCTCACCCTAAATGATGATATTATCGAATATCTTTGGCCCGAAGTGCAAAGATGAATGATTTTCGATGAATATCTTTGACCGTAGTAGCAAAAGATGAACAGTGTTGAGATGAATACGATCGATCGATTAATATCTTTGGCCCGTAGTAAAAAGATGAACAAGTGTTTAGATGAATACATGACTAATCGATGAATATCTTTCGGCTCAGAAGCAAAAGATAAATATTTGATTCCGATATATATCGATTGATGTTACAGGATAAAAGATAGATGATGAACTTTTAAATTCATACATGTAAGATAGTAGTTTGCATTCTCTACTTAACTCTTCTAATGAATTATTATTTTCATTGCGAATATTGATTTAAAACTTGTTGTCTATCAGATTCTATTAGATTTTTTCCTCGTTGAAGACTAACGATAATTTGTTGTATATTATCTTAGTCATAATATTCTTTACCGGGCTAGTTGAGCTCACCCTTTTCCTTGTTGTTCCATTTTTCTTCTCGTGGAGGCGAGAATGTAGCGAAAGTACTAATGGGGTATGGAATGAAGGTTCTAGAGAGAGTTGTTTAGTAGTCCTCACCATTTTGTAAAATAATGTATCAATAATTATGATGGGGATTTATTTGCATGTGGATATTGTTTCAGATGGCAATATCTCGTATTTAAACTCACAGTTTATATGTTGTAATAATAAAGTTGTAGTTATTTCGCATCATGTATTTGGCGACACCAGAATGGGTTGGATGGAATGGACCTATTTTGGGGCGCCACGCTTGGTATCGTAGTTAGGATACGATCTCTGGCATGAGATCGGGAATAAAACTAGGAGGGAGAGACGAGTAAATCCTTCGCTAAAGGTGTCCTACCTAAGCTTATTTGTTAGTTAGTCAAGATATATAGGGATATTATGTGATATATTGATTTCCTTAATTAATCCTTGTTTTATGACAAAGATTTGAGAATGTCGAATCGAGAATATTAACAGTGGAGTAAATGAGATCGTGGAGATGCCTCATTTTACCAATGAGGAGAACGTGCAACAACAGTGGCAATGTACCTCCCGTGAACAACACCACCGAATGATGATGAACGAGGGATGTTTAGAAGCTTTTTACGATTCATGTAAAATCGACGAGGAGACTCGTGTTCAAAATACAGGAGAAATGATAAGAATTCACGGGTGGTCACAAATGCCAAGCTTCAAAGAGTTGGGACCACCGTGCACTGGGAAAGCCGGATCCGATTAAGGTGGAGACGTGGGTCAAATAAATTACCAAGATATTCGATGTCTTGGGATGCACGGAGGAAAAGAAAGTTCCATTCGCTACTTTTATGTTCAGAACGAGGCAGACATCGGTGGGAATCGTGAAGCAGACCATCCAAACCGCACTCAAAGATGTCACGGGAGACGTTTGAAAAAGCAGTTCAATGACAAGTACTTCCCTAAAAGTATTCATCATACGAAGGAAGTGGAGTTTATTAGATCGAGCAGTAATAATACGATTTGTCCCAAAGACGAGGCGTAAGTTCATGAGTTATCAAGGTTTGCACCTCATTTGGTGGAGAATGAGGAACGATGACGCGGATGTTTCTAAGAGGTTTGAAACCCCAGATACGCACAATATCTCATTTCTCATAAATTTTCTCTATTCAGATGTTGTAAACAGGCTCAATTATTAGAAAGCGAGATAACGAAAGTACGGTCAACCGAGAGGACCACAAACGTGGATAATACCGAGATAGCAGCAACAACAAAACAACGATAACCAAATAAGAAAGAAAAAGATTGGACAAAGCTAGAACCACTCGGTGGTAATCGTGGCCATGAAAAGAAGAAAAGTTTAGTCGGGTGGAGATTTTAAAAGAGGAGATTCAACAACGACTATGTAAAGACGCCAACACCAAAGAAGAATCGGTTCCAAGGAGGAGAAAGACCGGTTACCGGTTGTATGTTACAAATGCGGAAAAAGAGGAAATATCACCAAACCGCCCACAACAGTTTAAGGTATGCTATAATTGTGGAAAAGAAGGACATATCGCTCGAGATCAGACGCAGTATCGAAACCCAAATTCAATGGGAATGGTGACTCAAAAGGATGTCCTGTAAAAGTCAAAGTCAACTGTTCTCGAAGAGCGTTTGTCGCCGACCAATAAAATGCGAGGAACCCGAACGGTTAGTACAGGTTAGTTAATTATATATTCTTGTAAGTTTATACCTTACTAGATAATTTGTTCTACCCATTCTTTTATCTCTTGCTTACGCTCAACGCTTGAACTCGACTACGGAGAAATTAGACTTTGAATTTATTTATGGAGACTCTGTTAGAGAAACTTTCATTACATCCGTTGTTTAAAAATCTTGCTTGATTTAGGTCAGCACTATCACATTACCCGTTAACCTTATTTCTATAGAGATATTTGCTTTTGATGTGATTTTAAGGTTAACTACTCATCACGCCAAAATTGATTACTTTCGTAAGGTTGTTAGTTTTCATATTCTTAAGCAACTCGTCATTCAAATTCAAGCAATCAAACCATTGTAGTCAAACATTTTCATATCAAGCCATGAAGTCATTCATTTATTACGGATGTCAAGTTTTCTTAGTCCATGTTATGGATTTGAATAAAGACACGCCGATTTGAATAATATTCTCGTTGTTATTGATTTTCCCGACGTATTTCGAATAATTTCGCTTACTCCCCAAAACTCGATATTAAATTTTGTATCGACTTTGAACCCCAGACAAAACTCATTTCTAAAATCTCATATCGAATGGCTCCTATTGAACTTCAGAGTTAAAATTCAACTATAGAATTTGGTACCGAGCCTTTATCCGGTGACTTCTTTGTGGAATGCACCGAAGCCGATCTCGTAGGGGACACCATATTCGTGCGATAGTAAACCGATAGGTGTCATTGTAACGTGTTATCCAAGGTTGGGATATGAGTCACGATTGAGAACAACCTAAGTTTCAGAATCGAAATACGTAGCTTTGAAGCTTAGTTGGTTATTATCGGAGATTCGTTGAAGGATATTCTCGAATCGCTATTCCATTAACGCAATCGACTCGTAGAGATACAAAATTCGAATGGAGCAAGGAATGTGGGAAGAGCTTTGAAGAACTCAAGAGAGACTCATTTCAAAGACATGTTCGACAATGCCATCCTCGGAAAAGCGAACGTGGTAGCCGACGTGTTGAGTAGAAGATCGTATACAAAGCACGAGTAACGATATTGTCAAAGACTCATTTCAGATAATTTACAAATAATAGAGATGGAGATGAAAACTCTAGGTACCCACGTGATGATATACGAGTATAATCAACTTTAATCGATAAAGTTAAAGTCGTTCAAGCTACACAACCGAGTCGATGAATTTGAAGAAGGAGGTGCAAGAAGTTGTTATTTCAAAAGCGAGAATCGGTGAGGTGAGGAAAGCTCAAACCTTCAATTTATTAATCCATTTGAAATTCTCGATCGAATAGGAATCGTGGCTATAGACTGCTTTTTATGCCGCCAAGTATGACGCGTGTTCATAACATTTTTCACGTGATCGATGTTACGTAAATATGTGGACGATTCAACCACGCCATTGAAGTTAGAACCGGACGAGATACCAAGACTTAACATACGAGGAGGTACCACAAGATCTTAGATGGGAAAGAACATGCCCCATGTATCGAGGTTATACCACAAGTTAAAGTTTTGTGGAGAAACCATGCTATCGAGGAAATGACCCAGGAGTTGGAAACTAAATGAAAGCGAGGTATTCTCATATTTTCAAACACACCAGTATCGCACGTCAATTTCGAGAGACTTAAATTTCATAAGGAGGGAGGTCAGAAGACCCCAAATTATTAATAAATGAAATTTATTTTCCTTTATTTATTATTTTGAAATAGTAAGGGTTGATTTGATTAATGTGGATAGTTATGGGTAAAATACGCAAATATTTGAATAAGCAAGTGGTTATAAAATATTCATTATTGTTTGGGAATATTCGTTTGGTCGTGGAATATTCGTATCTATCGGGGAATATTCGATACGACCGGCGCGATCTTTTTGTGGGCCCCATAACGGAAAAGCGATTGGATGAAGAAAACGACAAATATAAGTTGTTTATAAATAACTGGCGTAGTTGTTATCTGAATTATCATTGTTGGAATACCGTTTGGTTAAAACACACTAATACGTTGTTGAACAAGAAGACACCCAGATTGCACCAATTATTGATTCTTACGTAAAGAAGGCACTACTCAATAATTGTTACAAGAATTATCGCTCAAAGATTTTATTTTATTGATTCAATAATTCACGCATTGATATTTTATATCGTTGTTTCAATAATTGTCATTACACAAGATTTTTTATTATCGAAGCAATAATTCATATTATCACGAATAATATTATTAGATAACATTATTGGCAATGTCTAGAAAATTCTCTCAAGGAGAGGTTTGGTCACCTAATCAAGGTACCAAGAAGGAGAAATTCTTATCGAAAGCCCCCTTTTCGGGAACTACCGGTCACAAGATCTTTGTGATTCTCAGAATATTATTTGTGAATAATTAATTATTGATTTATATGATGAGGAAAATATTGATTTTATGTGGATATAGATGGAGAAAAATTTTTAAAGTGACAATTGTTGAAAATTAATATTTTATTTTTTTCTCGATAAAATAATTCATTTAAATATATTATTTTAATAATATATTAATTGGTGATATTTTATAATGAATGTGGGATATATGAGTATATGAGGAGGAAGAGTATTTTTGTGGCATTAAATGTTTAAACACATATTGTGACGCCCAAAATAGGTATACATCACCCATTCCGAGTACACAATATACGTGTACGTAAACAACTACAACTTTATTATTACAACAAGAAATCGTGAGTTTAAATACAAATATTATCTTCTAGACAATATTTATACTCAAATAAATCCTCATCACATTTATTGATACATTATTTTACAAAAATGGTGAGGACTACTAAACAATCCTTTCTAAAACCTTCATTCCATACCCCGACTGCACTCGCTTATATTCTCGCCTCCCGAGAAGAATGGAACAAAAGGAAAAGGGTGAGCTCAACTAGCTCAAAGAAGAATATTATGACTAAGATAATATACAACAAATTATCGTTAGTCTTCAACAGGAAAAAATCGATAGAATACAATAGACAACAAGTTTCAGATCAATATTCGCAATGAAATAATAATTCATGTAAGAGTTACGTAGAGAATGAAATCTACTATAATCTATGAATTTAAAAACCATCATCAATATTTTATCCTCAGAACATCAATCAATTTTCATCTCAAATCAAATATTCATCTTTGCACTACAGCCAAAGATATTCATCACCTGGTCATGTTCATTTAAACACTGCTCATCTTTGCACTATGTTCATTTAAACACTGCTCATCTTTGCACTATGTGCCAAAGATATTATTTCAGAAATCATTCATTCAGACTCATGTGCCAAAGATATTCAATAATATCATCATTTAAGACCGAGGATGAAGAAAATATTTTTAAAGAAACGAATCCAAAGGAAACAAAATGACAAGGATTAAGGATTAAGGATTCGTACTTTGTTTTATCCATGTCCAACAATACCTCAAAAATAATCATAGTGGTGTAAAATTCAAGAATGATCAAAACATGGATACAATCAAAGCTAGTATCCGTAATAGATATTTTGGACTAAAAAGAAGAAATTTTATTTTTCGATGAATAAGGCCAGATACGTGAATAAGGTCAGATACGTGAATAAAGGCCAGATACGTGAATAGTAAATCCGACACCAAAAGATAGAAATTCCACAAAAACATCTTCACGCTTATGCTTAATAAGACTCGTGAATGAATAAGAATCGTGAATAGTAACTCATGAATAGTAACTCGTGAATAAGAACTCATGAATAGTAACCCGACATGAAAAAGTTCCAAATTTGATAAAAACTTCAGATCAATATTTCAAAGATAATGATATCAAGAAATAATATCATTACTGAAAAAAAATAATATCCCTTACCTCAAAGAATCAAGATTTCTAAGGAAAGGCTCAAGTGATGTTTGAATGAAACTTCAGACCTAATAAAGAACTCTCAAAGTATCTAAATACTACACAAAATACGCCCAATAATATAGAGAGAAGAGAGAAAACTTTGTTTCGTGTGATTTTCAATTCTAACTTAGCCCTCTATTTATAGAAAATGTTAGCCTACAAGTTAGGCAGCATTTCGACCTGCCACCGATGGCTTTACCTGCTACTATTGCCACCCACCACATTTGAAATAAAATTCAGCACATTTCTTCACCAACCACAAGTGGGGCCCACTCAATTCTAGAATTTTCCACCAAAATCAATTATAACCCTAAATCCCGAATCGACACCTCTTAAAATTCATAACAAATCATTCGTGCATTTTTAACGGTGCTCAAAATTTGTGGACATATACTCAACTTATGTATGTATAACATACCCAAAATTACCACAATCCAACATTTGATTAAAAATTATAACCCCCGCAATATATCTCAAAACCCCGATTTAATTTTTAATACCTCCAACTGTAAAATATCGATAAAACACCTCAACAATAATTTCTTCATTTATAACCACATAAATAAATCCATCATTTATATCCACATAAAATAAATATTTCTTTATCATATGAATCAATAATTAATTATTCACAAATAATATTACGTAATCACAATTATGACAACCAGCCGCTCCTCAGAAAGAGGGGCTTTCCGATAAGGATTTCTCTCATCGGGCGCCGCAATTAGTGACCAAACCTCCTCGATGTAACTTTCTAGACATTGCCAATAATGCTATCTAATAATATTATTCAAATAATATGAATTATTGATCCGATAATGGAGATAATGCAATGACAATTATTGAACAACAATAATATAAAATATCAACGCAAAGAATTATTGAATCAATAAAATAAAATATCGAATAAGAATTCATCGTGAAAATTATTGAGTAAAGGCCTTCACGTAAGGATCAATAATTCAACAATATGTGTAATACCGTGCTACATCGCGCAACCACGCCAGACATCAGTATTTTAACCACCGGGTATTCCAATGCCTTTAATCTGCAGAATAACTACGCCTGTTATTTTTAACCAACTTATATTTGTTGCTTTCTTCATCCAATCGCTTTCAGTTATGGGCCCACACATGGTCGCTACCGTCGCATTTAATATTCCCGACAAAGATTTAATATTCCACCACCAAACTAATATTCCCGACAAAAATGAATATTTTATAACCACTTGCTTATTTTGAAATATTTATGATTTAACCCTTAACTATCCACATTAATCAAATCAACCCTTACTATTTCAAAATAATAAATAAAGGAAATTCCTTTTATTTAAAAATTGGGGTCTTACAACCTCCCTCCTTATGAAATTTCGCCCTAAATCGACGTGACGCACTGGTGTTTCAAAAGGTGAGGATACTCGCTTTCATTTCCGCTTTCAATTCCTGTGTCATTTCCTCTATAGCATGATTCCTCCACAAAACTTTAACTTGTGGTATGACCTTTTCATAGCGTAGGACATGCTCCTTCCTATCCAAGATCTTGACAGTACCTCCTCATACGTTAAGTCTTCTGGCTATCTCGTCCTGCTTCTAACTCAATAACGTGGTTCGGTCTTTCACATATTTACTTAAGTATGAGATATGTGAAACACATTATGAACACGAGACATACTTTGAGGTAACGCAAGTCTATAGGCTACATTTCCTACTTGGTCAAGAATTTGAAATGGACCAATAAATCGTGGATCGAGCTTTCCTCTCTTCCCAAATCTTGTAACTCCCTTCCATGGAGCAACTCGTAACAATACATGATCCCTACATTAAATTCCACGCCCTTTCGATGAAGATCCGCATAACTCTTTTGTCGATCTTGTGCCGCTTTGTATACGCGTTGTCGAATCATTTGGATCTTTTCAGTAGTCATACGTATTTAACTCGGGTCCCAACAATGTTGCTTCACCCACCTCATCCCAACATATCGAGAACGACATTTTCGGCCCATATAATGCTTCAATGGAGCCACACCTATACTTGCTCGATAATCGTTGTTGTAGGAGAATTCCACCAATGGTAAATACTTATCCCAACCGCCTTTGAAGTCTAGGACACGTAGTCTTAATAAATCTTCAAGAGTTTGAATAGTCCTCTCTCGATTGTCCGTCCGCTTTGGGGATGGTATGCCAACTAAATCGCAAACTGCGCTCCATAGCTTTTTGCAAGCTAACCCAAAATCTTGAAGTGAATCTTGGGTCACGATCCTAAAACTATGGATATAGCATGCCATGCAACCTCACAATCTCATTTACGCATATACTAGCAAGACGCTCAAGGGAATAAGTCTCCAGACGGCAAGAAATGAGCAGATTTGGTTAATCTATCAACAATAACCCAAATAAGATTGATGCCTTGAGAAACCGTAGGAAGACCCAGAACTAAATCCATGGTAATGTGTTCCCACTTCCATTCCTAATCTCAAGTGGTTGCAACGGACCTTAGGTACTAGATGCTCCGCCTTTACACGCTGGCAAGTTAAACACATCGAGATAAACTTTGCAATCTCTCTCTTCATATTATTCCACCAAAATGTATGTCAAGATCACGATACATTTTAGTACTTCCGTGATGGATTGCAAATGGTGTATTGTGTGCCTCCATCATAATCTTGTACTTCAAATCGTAGTCGTTAGAACACAAAGTCTAGAGTGGACTCAAGTATTCCTTCTTCATCAATTCTCGCTCCTAATAGCTCCTTCTTGTACTTTCTTCTTCATACGACGTTCCCGCCCATGGCTCGAGCAACCTTAACTTTTTCTATTAAAGTTGGCTCTACGCGATACTTGACATCATCGCACTCGCTCTCAAGATATGATCTTCTACTCAATGCGTCGCCTACCACGCTCGCTTTTACTGTGGTGGTATCAATAGTGTGGTCGTAGTCTTTCAATAGCTCGAGCCAACGTCACGCCGCCGCATGTTGAGTTCTTTTGAGTGAAGAAATATTTAAGGCTTTTATGATCCGAATATATCTCCACTTTCTCCCCATATAGATAGTGCCTCCATATCTTTAATAATGAAAACGATCGGGCCGCTAACTCTAGATCATGAGTAGGATAATTCCTCTCATACTCTTTTAAGTTGTCGCGAGGCATAAAGGCTATGACTTTCCCACGTTGCATGAGAACACATCCTAACCCTTTGCCTCAAGCATCGTCAGAGATAACAAATCCATCCGAACCAGATGGTATTGTTGAAACAGCTTAAATAAGTCTCCTCTTAAGCTCTTGGAAACTCTTCTCGATTCTTCATTCCAAACGAATTTTCAGATCCTTCCGAAAGTTAATGAGTTAATGGAGTAGCGATTCGAGAAAAACCTTCCACGAATCTCCGATAATAACCATTAAGCTTCAAAAGCTACGCATGACTTACCACCGACTTTTGCTGTTCTAACTTCAGATTGCTTCAATCTTCACGGATCAACAGATACTCCATGTTTTGACACCACATGCCCAAGAAAGGCTACTTCCTCAAGCCGTAACTCGCATTTCTTCAATTTGGCATATAGTTGGTTTTCACGAAGCCTTTCGAGTACCAAATTTCAAATGGTGCTCATGATCTTCACGACTTTTGAATATATAAGGATGTCATCAATAAAGACAACAACGAATCGATCCAAATATTCCTTGAATACTCGGGCTCATCATATCCATGAAAGCCGTAGAGCATTAGTTAGTCCGAAAGACATGACTAAGAATTCATAATGCCCATACCGAAGTTCTCAAGGCGCCTTTGAATATCCTCGCTTCTAATCTTCAATGATGATATCCGTAACTAAGATCGATTTTTGAAAAGAATTGTGCCCTTTGAATCGGGTCAAACAAGTCATCAATACGAGGTAGAGGATACCTATTCTCGATGGTGACATGGTTCAATTCCCGATAGTCAATACAAAGTCGCATACTCCCCGCTTCTTCTTCTTTACAAATAAAACAGAGCACCCCATGGAGATGTACTAGACGAATGAAACCAATGTCCAACAATTCCTCGTAGTTGGACCTTTAACTCCTCAAGTTCAATAGAGCCATTCGATATGGGGTTTTAGAAATGGGCTTTGTACAGTTCAAGATCAATAAAGAATTCAACTTCACGCCGGGGTAGACGGAAGTTCTTCAGAAATACGTCAGAAAGTCAATAACAACAGAATATTATTCAAATTTGACGTGTCTTTATTCAAATCCATAACATGGGCTAAGAAAGCTTGACATCCGCTTTTCAATAAACGAATAGCTTTATGATTAGATATGATAGTGATTGATTTTAATGGTTTAGTTGCTTGAATTGCATAACAAAGTTGGTTAGGAATATGAAAACTAACAACCTTATTTAAAATAATCAATTTTGGCATGATGAGAAGTTAACCAATCAATCCCTAAAATCACATCAAAAGCAAGTATCTTTAAAGAGATAAGGTCAATGTGTAAGGTGATGGTGCCAACTTGAATCAAACAAGATTTATAAACAAATGGATGTGATGAAAGTTTCTCCCAACGGAGTTTCCACAGATAGGTCAAAGTCTAATTTCTCCTGAGTCAAGTTTAAACGCTGAGCACATGCAGGAGAGATAAATGAATGGGTAGCACCCAGATCAAGTAAGGTATAAACTTCGCAAGAATTTATAAATAAATTTACCCGTAATCACCTCGTTTGGGTTCCTCGATTATGACCAAATACAACAAACGCTTCTTCCCTAATCGCTGACTTTGACTTTTTCGGGATGTTTTTGAGTCACCGTCCCTCGCTTAAACTAGGTTTTTCTACTGCATAATCTCGAAAGCGATATGTCCTTCCTTTCCACAACTATAGCATACCTTAAACTGTTGTTCAGGCGCGCTTGGATCGATATGTCCCTCTTTTCCAGATTAGAAGTATATGACCGGTGGTCGATCTCCTCCCTTAGAACCCGCTTCTCACCAAGACCGCTGCCTTCACATAGTCGCTGTTAAATCTCCCTTTAAAATCTCCTCCCGACTCGCTTCTTCGCTTTTCACGACCATGATTACCACCAGAGTGGTTACCATTTCATCCGCCTCTGCTTTTCTCCGCAGAGTTATCATTATTCGTGCTGATCGCTATCTCTCGGTACGATCCTCGTTATGGTCTCACAATGACCGTTTCTTCATCGTTATCTCGCCTAATAATTGAGCCTCGCTTACAACATCTCAATAAAGAGAAAGTTTATGAGAAATGAGATATCGACGATGCCGGGTTTCAAACCTCTAAGAAACATCCGCCATACGTTCCTCATTCTCCACCAAATGAGGTGCAAACTCGATAACTCGCAAACTTTGCCTCGCATCGAGAGACACCGCCACGTTGTTTTGCTCTAACTCGATGAACTCCACTTCCTTCATACGATTTAACACTTTCGTGAAAGTATTTGTCATTAAATAGTCTCTCAAACGCCTCCCAAGACATGCCGAAAAGTAATGGGATGGTACGCTTCACGCACTCCCACCAAGAGTCCGCCCGCCACTAACATAAAGGTGGCGAATGGAACCTTCGTTCTTCGCATCCCAAGACATCGAATATCTTGTAATTTGTTGACCCATGTTTCCGCCATGATCGGATCTCGCTTTCCCTTAAATTCGTGGTCCCAACTCTCGAATCGCTTGGTCGTGACAACCCGTGAATTGCTATCATTTCCTCCCAGATTTTGAACACGAGTCTCCCTCATTCGATTTTGCATGAATCGCAAAAACTTCTAAACATCCCTCGCTCATCATCTCGCCCATGGTGTTGTTTCACAGGAGAACATCACAAACTGTTGACGTTCTCCTCGCTGGTAAATACAGCATCTCCACGGTCTCATTTACTCCAATCGTTAATATTCTCACCGACATTCTCAAATATCGCCATAAAACAAGGGTTAATTAAGGAAATCAATATATCACATAATATCCCTATATAATCGATCAACTAACAAATAAGCTTAGTAGGACACACAGCGAAGGAGGATTTACTCGCCTCCCTCCTAGTTCTATTCCCCGATCTCCGCCAGAGATCATATCCCTAAGCTCGATACCAACCGTGACGCCCAAAATAGGTATACATCACCCATTCGAGTTGTCAATACATGGTATGTAAACAACTACAACTTTATTATTACAACAAGAAATCTGCGTGAGTTTAAATACAAATATTATCTTCTAGATAATATTTATACTCAAATAAATCCTCATCACATTTATTGATACATTATTTTACAAAAATGGTGAGGACTACTAAACAATCCTTTCTAAAACCTTCATTCCATACCCCGACTGCACTCTTTATATTCTCGCCTCCCGAGAAGAATGGAACAAAAGGAAAAGGGTGAGCTCAACTAGCTCAAGAAAAGAATATTATGACTAAGATAATATACAACAAATTATCGTTAGTCTTCAACAGGAAAAATCGATAGAATACAATAGACAACAAGTTTCAGATCAATATTCGCAATGAAATAATAATTCATGTAAGAGTTACGTAGAGAATGAAATCTACTATAATCTATGAATTTAAATCCATCATCAATATTTTATCCCTCATATAACATCAATCAATTTTCATCTCAAATCAAATATTCATCTTTGCACTCATGTGCCAAAAAGATATTCATTCACCGGGTCATGTTCATTTAAACACTGCTCATCTTTTGCACTATGTGCCAAAGATATTCTTCAGAAATCATTCATCTTTGCACTACGTGCCAAAGATATTCAATAATATCATCATTTAAGACCGAGGATGAAGAAAAATATTTTTAAAGAACGAATCCAAAGGAAACAAAATGACAAGGATTAAGGATTAAGGATTCGTACTTTGTTTTATCCATGTCCAACAATACCTCAAAAATAATCATAGTGGTGTAAAATTCAAGAATAATCAAAACATGGATACAATCAAAGCTAGTATCCGCAATAGATATTTTGGAATTTAAAAGAAGAAATTTTATTTTTCGATGAATAGTAAAGGCCAGATACGTGAATAGTGCCAGATACGTGAATAAAGGTCAGTATACGTGAATAAGAATCTCGACACCAAAAGATAGAAATTCCACAAAAACATCTTCACGCTTCATTAATAGTACTCGTGAATAAGAACTCGTGAATAGTAACTCATGAATAGAATCGTGAATAGTAACTCATGAAATAGTAACCCGATACATGAAAAAGTTCCAAATTTGATAAAAACTTCAGATCACATTTCAAAGATAATGATATTGAAGAAATAATATCATTATTAAAAAAAATAATATCCCTTACCTCAAAGAATCAAGATTTCTAAGGAAAGGCTCAAGTGATGTCGAATGAAACTTGACTCAACAAAGAACTCTCAAAGTATCTAAATACTCACAAAATACGCCAACAATATAGAGAGAAAGAGAGAAAACTTTGTTTTCGGTGTGATTTTCAATTCTAACTTAGCCCTCTATTTATAGGAAATGTTAGCCCTACCAGGCATTGATTGACGCTACCGATGGCTTTACCGCTACTATTGCCACCCACCACATTTGAAATAAAATTCAGCACATTTCTTCACCAACCACAAGTGGGGCCCACTCAATTCTAGAATTTTCCACCAAAATCAATTATAACCCTAATTTCCTAATCGACACCTCTTAAAATTCATAACAAATCATTCGTGCATTTTTAACGGTTCAAAATTTGTGGACATATACTCAACTTATGTATGTATAACATACCAAAAATTACCACAATCCAACGGTCGGATTAAAAATTATAACCCCCCGCAATATATCTCAAAACCCCGATTTAATTTTTAATACCTCCAACTGGTAAAATATCGATAAAACACCTCAACAATAATTTCTTCATTTATAACCACATAAATAAATCCATCATTTATATCCACATAAAATAAATATTTCTTTATCATATGAATCAATAATTAATTATTCACAAATAATATTACGTAATCACAATTATGACAACCAGCCGCTCCTCAGAAAGAGGGCTTTCCGATAAGGATTTCTCCCATCTTGCCGCAATTAGGTGACCAAACCTCTCCTCGATGTAACTTTCTAGACATTGCCAATAATGCTATCTAATAATATTATTCAAATAATATGAATTATTGATCCGATAATGGAGATAATGTGCGTTGACAATTATTGAACAACAATAATATAAAATATCAACGCAAAGAATTATGAATCAATAAAATAAAATATTGAACAAGAATTCACTGTGTGAAAATTATCGAGTAGTGCCTTTCACGTAAGGATCAATAATTCAACAATACTGCAATACCGTGTGCCATCGCGGCAACAATAATGCCAGACATCGTATATTTTAACCACCGGTATTCCAAATGCCTTAACGATAACAACTACGCCGTTATTTTTAACCAACTTGTATTTGTCGCTTTCTTCATCCAATCGCTTCCGTTATGGGGCCCACACACGGTCGCTACTGGTCGCATTTAATATTCCCGACAAGATTTAATATTCCACGACCAAACTAATATTCCCTAACAAAATGAATATTTTATAACCACTTGCTTATTTTGAAATATTTGCGATTTAACCCTTAACTATCCACATTAATCAAATCAACCCTTACTATTTCAAAATAATAAATAAAGGAAATTCCTTTTTATTTAAAAAATTTCGGGGTCTTACATATTTTGTGTGTTGGTGGACACAATTATTGACCGAAATTTGATTATAGCCTGTAATATCGTACATTTATGGATTTCGGTCAATTTCTGTTTGGAATTTGGAAAAACTTTCTTCTGCAAAGTTGGTATTAGAGCTTAGGGATTTGAAAGCTTTAATTATTTTAAATAAGAAAAACGTTTTTATTACTTTTTGGGAGGTGGGCTACATGTGTGGCTGATCTTGGATTAAGAAACATGTACGTAGGAAGTTTTAGAAAATAATAATAAATATTTTAATAAATTTTCTACTTTGGTGTTCTAAGCATTTTCCTATAAATAGGGTCTTGGGTTAGAATTGAAAATCACACCGTAAACTCAAGTTTTCCCTCTATATTATCGGCGTATTCTTGTGAGTATTTTGAGTATACTTTGAGTATTGCTATCTGATTGCAAGTTCAAGTCATAGCCTATATCCAAGGTGTTTCAAATTTAGAAGTCTTGATCTTTTGAGGTAAGGGATGTTATTTTATTCGAAAATGATATTATTTCTTCAATATCATTATGCCAAAATATTGGTTAGAAATTTTATCAAATTTGGAACTTTTTCATGCTCTGGGAGTTATTATTCATGAGTTACTATTCATGAGTTACTATTCACGAGTTACTATTCACGAGTTACTTATTCACGAGTTACTATTCATGAGTACTATTCACGAAGCGTGAAGATGTTTTTTTGTGAAATTTCTATCTTTTGGTGTCTGAGTTACTTATTCACGATATATCGGACTATTCACGTATCATGACTTTATTCACGAATACGACACTTATTCATAGAAAATGAAATTTCTTCTTTGTGTCCAAAATTATACATTATGATTCTATCTTTGATTGGATCTATGTTTTGATCGATCTTGAATTTTACTCCACTTTGATTACTTATGAAGTATTTTTGAACTTGGATTGTTTAAAATCTGAATCCTTAATATTTGTTCTTTGTTTCTTTGGATTCGTTTCTTTTAAAATATTTTTCATCATCCTCGGTCTAAATGATGATATTCTTCGAATATCTTTGGCAGTAGCAAAAGATGAATGATTTCTTGATGAATATCTTTAGTGCAAAAATGAGCAGTGTTGAGATGAATTTCGATCGATTAATATCTTTGGCTGTAGTCAAAGATGAGCAGTGTTTAGATGAACATGACCAGTGATGAATATGATGATGAATATTTGATTCGGATATATATTGATTGATGTTCTGAGGATAAAAGATAGATGATGAACTTTTAAATTCATACATAGAAGATAGAATGATTTCAAATTTTGATTCAATATTCATTATCACGTCTTATTCACGAATACGGCACTATTCATCAAAAATGAAAATTTTCTTTTAGGTCCAAAATATCTATTGTGGATACTAGCTTTGATCGTATCCATGTTTTGATCATTCTTGAATTTTACACCACTATATGATTATTTTTGAGGTATATGAATCCTTAATCCTTAATCCTTGTCATTTTGTTTCCTTTGGATTCGTTTCTTTAAAATATTTTTCATCATCCTCGGTCTTAAATGATGATATTATTGAATATCTTTGGCACATAGTGCAAAGATGAATGATGATTTTGATGAATATCTTTGCCCGTAGTGCAAAGATGAGCAGTGTTTAGATGAACATGACTAATCGATGAATATCTTTGGCTGTAGTAGTGCAAAGATGAATATTTGATTCCGGATATATATTGATTGATGTTACAGGATAAAAGATAGACGATGAACTTTTAAATTCATACATAGAAGATAGTAGTTTGCATTCTCTACTTAACTCTTCTAATGAATTATTATTTCATTGCGAATATTGATTTAAAACTTGTTGTCTATTGTATTCTATTAGATTTTTTCCTGTTGAAGACTAATGATAATTTGTTGTATATTATCTTAGTCATAATATTCTTTCTTGGGCTAGTTGAGCTCACCCTTTTCCTTGTTGTTCTATTTTTCTTCTCGGGAGGCGAGAATGTAAGCGAAGTACTAGTCGGGTATGGAATGAAGGTTCTAGAGAGAGTTGTTTAGTAGTCCTCACCATTTTTGTAAAATAATATATCAATAATTATGATGGGGATTTATTTGCGTGTGGATATTATGCAGATGGCAATATCTCGTATTTAAACTCACGTTTATATGTTGTAATAATAAAGTTGTAGTTATTTCGTATCATGTATTTGGCGACTCGAGAATGGGTTGGATGGAATGGACCTATTTTGGGGCGCCATAATAGGCCTATTTTAGGCTCCGCCGGCCGGCCCCAAGTTCGACATTTTTCGCTTCTCGACGTCCTTTGGGAAAATGGTCATAACGTCTTCGTCCGAACTTCGATTTCGATGATTCAAGATGTTCCTGAAAGAGGAAAAGTAGATCTACAACTTTCATTCTTTGAGGTTTTTGAAACAAGGTATGGAGAAATACTCAAATTGGTTTTGAAGGGACTGCTGTGTAAATGGCAAGCCGAAAACGCGAATCTAGCCACCCCAAACGTCGATCCAAGTAACTTTTGTCCCAATTCCTACAAAACAACGTAAAACATGCATGAATAGACACAAACACTTAAAATCAACCAAAAGATTAAGCTCAAACGCACTCAATTATGAGTATAAAACTCACTCATCAAATACCCCCAAACTTAAACATTTGCTTGTCCTCAAGCAAAAACACAAAAGAACTAAAAATAAACAAACTAACTCAACTACATGAATGCATATGCATGATCTACTTTATAATATACCTACGAACCCAGTAATAAATCAGTATGATATGTAACAACAGGCCTCAAAGATATCAATAATACTCAAACAATATATCCAATCAAGTCAAAGTCCATAACTCTAACCAATTAGTCAATCCAAACCTGTCATCAACCATGTTGTGCATGTGTACTTGTTAACCATTCTAACCAACCACAGTTCAAGATAATCATATAACAAACTTCTTAGAAGGAAAATTTCAGTTCAATTCAATTACTTTTGTGAACATGACAACTCCGGTTAAAACTAAGAAATTACCAAGTCTTAAGGTAAATACAAGATTTATTTATACTATTATTCAATCACGAGGGCATTTTTGCTCTTTCTCGTGTTTTATTCATTTTTTCTCTCGGTCGTGCAATGTCTTATTCCCTTAGGCTTTTCAATTGCTACCTTAACGAGCTTTCGACCAACGACTCCCAAGCCATTAAGACCTTAGGGCGCTAGGTGTAAAACAATCCCCTCTGGCCTTACTTACTCAAGTAACAAAGGCCACAAAACTAGACAAACATGCCACGGTGTTTATTTTTTTTTTTTTTAATTTTCTTTTTTCGAATTTTCTTTCAATTTTTTTTCTTTTTTTTTCATTTCTTTTTTTTTTTTTTTTTTTTGTAATATATATATCCCATAGATTCCCTCAAACTCAAGCTTTTTACGTAATTCCAACCTTTACCGCCAGTTCACTAATTTCCTTAAATTTTAACAAAGATTTTCCTCGTAAACAAATTATGAAACCCTTGAACCAAGTGGATTAAAATAGTTAAACTTTAAGTGCTAACTTAGGTTACATAAGTTTAAGACGCAGCTTAGATTATCATCATGATTAAAATTAGAACTCAATCATCAATTATCAACACTGTTCAAGTTAACATGCAAAACCATCTTATCATAGGCCGAGCTAAGACCACACCAACCGATCACACAAATTCATGCAAAATAAATAAATAAATAAATAAATAAAATAAAATACAATTATACTACATGAACACATACTAATGCAACACATATATGAATATGCAAATAACTACCATGTATTATATGCAACCTAAAAAAAAAATAATGCTAACACATAAAAAAAATGAACTATGCAGATAACTAACTATATGCAATACGACACTAAAGTACCCCCAAACTTAAACTAGACATTGTCCTCAATGACTAAGATAGAAAAATTAAAGCAGAGGACTTCCCTGAAAATATAGCAATCTTCCTCCTTGTCCGCTAAGTTTGGAGAATAAGCTAGGCACATGGAACAAATTGGGCACCACACTTGAATTTGACTTGAATAACCTGTAAACCATGATAGAAACAATTTTATTAAATCTTAAATAACTGCAAATTCAAAACTACTAATATAAAACCTAATAAAACTAAAAAAAAAAAAAATTAAACTTGGGTTGCCTCCCAATAAGCGCTTGTTTTATTGTCTTAGCCTGACTTCATCAATTCTCTATCTAATTCCCCTACGAAAATTGAGGAACCCTCCATCCATCAGTAGCAATGTCTCTTTTGGGAGGTTCCCATTAGTAAAGACCCTTGAATTAAAGTCACCTAGCATGCTCTTTGTAGATAGGATCCCTATTAAGAACGTCCAACAACTAGGTGTTTTCTCCATTATGTCTATGATTAGATTAGGGCATTGAAGCTTAATAAACATAATGGAGTCTTTGTGACGCCCCCAAAATAGGTATACATCACCCATTTTGAGTTGTCAATACATGGTACAGAAACAACTACAACTTTATTATTACAACATATAAACTGTGAGTTTAAATACAAATATTATCTTCTAGACAATATCTATACTCAAATAAATCCTCATCACATTTATTGATATTTTATTTTACAAAAATGGTGAGGACTACTAAACAACTCTCTCTAGAACCTTCATTCCATACCCCCCAGGCTACTCTTTATTATATTCTCGCCTCCCGAGAAGAAAAATGGAACAAAAAGGAAAAGGGTGAGCTCAACTAGCCCAAGAAAGAATATTATGACTAAGATAATATACAACAAATTATCATTAGTCTTCAACAGGAAAAATCTAATAGAATGCAATAGACAACAAGTTTTAAATCAATATTCGCAATGGAAATAATAATTCATTAGAAGAGTTAAGTAGAGAATGCAAACTACTATCTTCTATGTATGAATTTAAAAGTTCATCGCTCATCTTTTATCCTCGTAACATCAATCAATATACATCGGAATCAAATATTCATCTTTTGCACTCACAGCCAAAGATATTCATCATTAGTCATGTTCATCTAAACACTGTTCATCTTTGCACTACGGCCAAAGATATTCATCGAAATCATTCATCTGCACTACTGTGCCAAAGATATTCAATAATATCATCATTTAAGATCGAGGATGATGAAAAATATTTTTAAAGAAACGAATCCAAATGAAACAAAATGACAAGGATTAAGGATTAAGGATTTCGTACTTTGTTTTATCCATGTCCAAAAATACCTCAAAAAAAATAATCATAGTGGTGTAAAATTCAAGAATGATCAAAACATGGATACAATCAAAGCTAGTATCCACAATAGATATTTTAGGCGAAAAGGAAAATTTTCATTTTTCGATGAATAGTCGTCAGTGATTCGTGAATAAGATCAGTATACGTGAATAAAGGCCAGTATACGTGAATAGTAACCCCGACACTAAAAGTTCCAAATTTAATTAAAAAGTTCAGATCAATACTTCAGCATAATGATATTAGAATAAATAATATCATTTAAAAAAATAATATCCCTTACCTCGAAAGATCAAGATTAAATTAAACAACAGGATATAAAGCTATGACTTGAACTTGCAATCAGTATAACAATACTCAAATTATACTTAAAATACTCACAAGAATACGCTCAATAATATAGAGAGAGAAAACTTCAGTTTCTGGTGTGATTTTCAATTCTAACCTAAGCACCTTATTTATAGGAAAATGCTTAGAACACCAAAGCAGAAAATTTATTAAAATATTAATTTATTAATTTTTATTCCTACGCCCACATTTAGAGATCTGAATTCAGCCACTTCTAACACATGCAAGACCCACAATAATGACAAAAAACGTTTTTGTCATTTTAAATATTTTATACTTCCAAAAATCAATTATTTCGGAGCTTCGAAACTTCAATAATTCACAATAAATAGCCCTTTTGTCAGAAAATTCAAAACTCGCTTCTTTTTATAGGAAATTCAATTCTCTACAACTTTGCAGAAGAAAGTTTTTCCGAATTCCAAACAAAAATTGACCGAAATCCACAAACGGGTGATTTTACAGGCTATAATCAAATTTCAGTCAATAAATGGGGTCCACCGACATGTTTAACATGTTTTAAATATTTATTGCAATAAAAATACTCTTCCTCCTCGTATACTCATATATCCCACATTCGTTATAAAAATATCACCATTATTATATTATTAAAATATAATAATATATTTAAATGAATTATTTTATCGAGGAAAAAGATAAAATTTCAATTTTCAACAATTGTCACATTAAAAATTTTCTCCATCTATATCCACATAAAATCAATATTTTCCTCATCATATGAATCAATAATTAATTATTCACAAATAATATTATGTAATCACAATATCGACAACCAGTGCGCTTCTCAGAAAGAGGGGCTTTCAATAAGAATTTCTCCTTCTTCGGGTGCAATTAGGTGTACCAAACCTCTCCTTGACGTAACTTTCTAGACATTGCCAATAATGTTATCTAATAATATTATTCAGATAGTATGAATTATTGCTTCGATAATGAAAAATATCGTGTAATGACAATTATTGAAACAACAACAATATAAAATATCAACGCAAAGAATTATGAAATCAATAAAATCTTTGAACAAGAATTACTATAACCATTATTGAGTAGTGCCTTCACGTAAAAATTAATAATTGAGTGCAATACTGGTGTCTTTCGTGTGTTTTAACCACAAAGTATTTTAACAAAGATAACTTGTAATAACTACGCCAAGTTATTTTTAAAAACTTATATTTGTCGTTTTCTTCATCCAATCGCTTTCCATTATGGGGCCCACAAAAGAGAGCTGGTCAGCATCGAATATTCCCCGACGTGAAGAATATTCCACTTAACAAACGAATATTCCCCTACAACAATGAATATTTTATAACCACTTGCTTATTTTGAAATATTTCATGTATTTTACCCATAACTATCCACATTAATCAAATCAACCCTTACTATTTCAAAATAATAAATAGAGAAAATTTAATTTCATTAATAATAAATTGGGGTCTTACAGTCTTCCTCTATCTTCTCCTTTTCATCCCACCACGACTCCAATAACCGTATTTAGCTCTTATGTCACAAAGAGCTTTCGAAGCAACATGATCGCCTAATTGGGCATGGTTTTGCAAAATTGCCCGGATTCTTGAACTTTGGTGGAGAAGGCACATGGCATACTAATGAAATCGGTTCATCTTCGTTAAATCTTCATCGATCTCCTTTTCTTGGTTCCCAATTGTTTCCTCTCTTTCAACATCTTGTGGCTCATCTAGTTGCAGATTTGGTTCGGGCTCATCATAAGTCTCGTCATCCATATCATAGAGCCAAGTGTATTGAGGACGGTTGTTTAACGCATGTACTATCTGCCCCGATTGATTTTCCAGATTCTTGATCGACGCACTTTGGCTTTGCATATTTAGCTCTATTTTATTTATATTCAGCTCTATTTGATTAATTTTCTTCTCATGTTCCTTGTTCTCTTTTTCAGAAGCTTTAATAACTTTTTCCAAGGCTTCCTCCCAATTTGAATGTTCTTCCTGTTGTAGTGGAGGTGGACACGAGAAATCCGGTGGGTATGTTGGACTTGGAGCATAAAATTGATCTTGATTGTTACTGCATGAAAAATCAAGGGTGATACCCCCAAACTCGATGATAGTTGTTGGGATAGACATAATTGTTGGGATAATCGCCACTATATTGCACTCTATTAAATCGATGGCGCATTGATGACTCATATGATTTCCAAAGACAATAATCATAAGTAATCGCCACACTTTGTGACGATGAGCTTAAAAATCGCAAACATCCTCGAAAGTGTCTCCATCGTCTTCGACAATGCAGAAAGTTTCTCGAGTCTGTCAATCTCCGCTTCCCTTGGTTGAGTCATGTTCGTGTATGGCCATTGATACGCAAAGTCATCCATGGTACCTAAAAAGAGAGAAATATAGGAAGAGAATTAAAAATAAAAAAATAAAAATGTTTAAATTAAGACTAATTTGATTGAAATTAATATTAGAAAATAATTATTAAATTAATTCCCTAAGAATTCATGGCCACTAAAAACTTGTTGATCGATTTTCAGAATCAATGAATACGTGCAAGTATACACGATTCAACAAGTAATAAAGTAAAAGTAGAGTATCGTTCCCACGAGGAATTATTTAATAAAAATTACCAAATACTAACTCTTAACCAAATCAATTTTATTTAAACAACCAATAATTGTGATTTCTAGATTTAAGAAAACTAAATTAAACAAAACAAAAAGATTATTCTAAAAGAAAGCAAATAAACAACTAAGAATTGATGGAATTAGGATAAATAAGAATTAAGACTCCAATATCCCCAATTATGAATTATAAATCAATTATTCAACTATTCCAATTATTATGTCTCTTGAATTGTTAGTGAATTCTCAAATGCCAAAAGCCCTTTCTCAAGTGATCCTTTGCCTTCTATTTAATCCAAGTTAATTTTGCTATATCCCTATGCAAAACAATTGAATTAAACTCACTACAATCCCAATTCCTTATGTGTTACATGCAAGTAAATAGATATTCTCATTCTATTCACAATCCTAATTATTCTTTGTGCAAATAACTAAGTCACATGATATCATTCCGATTTCTAACCCTAGAATTCCTTTCTCAATTCCTTCAGAGTAACAAGGTAATTAATCGATCGATAATTAATCAATAAGCATAAGGTAAGATAAACAACTCACTTTGACACAAATAATTGGAATAAATCAAATAACTAATTTATAGCCATAAAAGGTTCAATTGAAATCTTAATAAAAGAGTTAGTTCATAATTAATGAATTAAAACCAAGAATCCACAATTGAATAGACATTAAAAGATAAAAGTATGATGAAAGAAGAGAATAGAATCTGTTGTCAGCAAATCTGATCTTCCCCTCTTGTTCTTGCTCTTGATATTCAATGTTCTTCAATTTGCTTCAATCTCCAATGGCTAATTAAGAGCTAGGGTTTAGATTTTAATTTTAATGGAGTGTTTAATCTAGTCTAATCAATGTAATCTCCCCTTTATTTTATGCCTTACATCATGTATTTGTAGGTTACAAGTCCAATTTTTTAGCTTAGGAACAAACCCAATCCAATTTGAAGTCAAAAAGGTGTCAAAATACTCAAATTGGCTCTGAAGTGACTACTGTGTAAATGGCAAGCCGAAAACGCGAATCTAGCCACCCCAAACGTCGATCCAAGTAACTTTTGTCCCAATTCCTACAAAACAATATAAAACATGCATGGATAGACACAAACACTTAAAATCAACCAAAAGATTAAGCTCAAACGCACTCAATTATGAGTATAAAACTCACTCATCAACCTCCAAATTTGAAGTGCAAAGACAACAGCTGCCAACTCTAGATCATGAGTAGGATAATTCCTCTCATATTCTTTGAGTTGTCGAGAGGCATAGGCTATGACTTTCCCATGTTGCATGAGAACACATCCTAACCCTTTGTCCGAAGCATCACTGTAGATGACAAATTCCTTTGAGCCAGATGGTATTGTCAGAATAGGTGCTGAAATGAGTTTCCTCTTGAGTTCTCAAAAACTCTTCTCACATTCCTCACTCCAACTGAATTTTGTATCTTTCCGAGTCAGCTGAGTTAAGGGAGTAGCGATTTGAGAAAACCCATATACGAATCTCGATAATAACTAAACCGAGAAAGCTACGAACTTGCCGATTTAGGTTGATGATTGCTTCAATCTTTCACGTCAATAAATATTCGATGACTTGATACTACGTGCCCAAGGAATGCTACTTCCTCAAGCTAGAACTCGATTTCTTCAACTTGGCATAAAGCTTTTTTTCACGAAGCTTTTGGAGTATCAACCTCAAGTGTTGCCTCATGATCTTCACGGCTTTTGGAATAAATAAGGATGTCATCAATAAAGACGACCACAAAGTGATCCAAATATTCCTTGAATACTCGGTTCATCATATCCATGAAGGCAAAGAGGAGCATTAGTCAATCCAAAGGACATGACTAGAAATTTATAATGCCCGTCTCGAGTTCTTAAAGCGGAAGTAGTCTTTGGAATGTCATCGGTTCTAATCTTCAATTGGTGATATCCGTAAGCTAAGATCAATCTTTGAAAAGAATTTGGCTCCTCAGAATCGGTCAAATAGGTCATCAATACGTGGCAATGGGTACCTATTTTGATGGTAACATGATTCAACTCCCGATAATCAATACAAAGTCACATACTCCCATCTTTCTTCTTCACGAATAGAGCAGAGCACCCCAAGGAGAAGTACTTAGGACGAATAAAGCCAATGTCTAACAATTCCTGCGGTTGAGTCTTTAACTCCTGAAGTTCAATAGGAACCATTCGATATGGGGCTTTGGAAATAGGTTTTGTACCGGGTTTAAGGTCGATACAAAATTCAATTTCACGCTCTGGGGGTAGGCCAGGAAGTTCTTCAGGGAATACGTCAGGAAATTTATTAACAATAGAAATATCATTCAAAATTGACGTATTTTTGTTTAGATCCGTGACATGAGCTAAGAAAGCTTTACATCCATTTTTCAATAAATGAATAGCTTTATGGCTTGAGATAACAGTGATTTATTTTAATGGTTTGGTTGCTTGAATTCGCATAATAGGTTGTTTAGGAATATTAAAGCTAATAACCTTACGAAAATAATCAATTTTTGCATGATGAGTAGTTAACCAATCAATCCCTAGAATTACGTCAAATACAAGTATTTTCAATGAAATTAGATCGCCAGGTAATGTGAGGGTACCAATTTGAACCAAACAAGACTTATAAACAGTGGATGTAATGAAGGTTTCTTCCAACGGAGTTTCAACAGATAAGTCAAAGTCCAATTTCTCCGGAGTCAAATTTAAACGTTGAGCGCAAGTAGGAGAAAGAAAAGAATGGGTAGAACCGGTATCAAATAAGGTATATACTTCGCTAGAGTTTATGATAAGCTTACCCGTGATGACCTCGTTCGGGTTCCTTGCTTTCTGGGAGGTCACGACAAATGCTCTCCCTTGAACTACCGGTTTTGTCTTGTCTAGGACGGCCTTTGATGCCTCCATCCCAGCAGGACTTGTCTTCGGTGCACGATAAAATCAGGCCAAGTGAATTTCTCTTCCACAATTATAACATGCTTTGGATGGTATCGCGCAGTTTGGACTGATGTGTCCCTCTCCTCCACATTTGAAGCATATGGTAGGTGGTCGTTCTCCTTCCTTAATGACAGGTGCTGATGCTGACGTCTTTTCATCATTGTTGAATCTCCTCTTCTTGAAATGTCCATTCTTATTGTTTTAGCCATAATTACCACCGAAGTGGTTACCATTTCTGGCATGTTGATTCCCTCCATGCTTATTGTCACCGCTTCGATGACTGTTATCACTAGTATTATCATTTTACCGGCTGCTCTCTTTTGGTTAGGTTGACTCATTATCGCGTTCCAATAACTGAGCCCTATTAACAACATCTGAATACAAACACAGTTTATGAGAGATAAGATATTGACGTATCTCAGGTTTCAAACCTCTTAGAAACATTCGCGTCATTCTCTCCTCATTATCAACCAAATGGGATGCAAACCGGGACAACTTGGCAAACTTGGCTTCGTACTATGACACGGTCATGTTGTTTTGTTCCAGCTTGATGAACTCTACTTCTTTCATGTGACGAATACTTTCGGGAAAGTACTTGTCGTTGAACAATTCTTGGAACTTCTCCTAAGTCATCTTCAATGCGGCAGGTTGAGTACGTTTTACAGATTCCCACCAATAACGCCTCGCACTTGACATGAAGGTGGCAAAGGAACCTTTGCTCCTGAGCATCCTAAGACATCAAATATTTTGTTGATCTTCTTTATCCACGCTCTCGCTTTTAAGTAGTTTTGGCTCTCCAAAAACTCCGGTGGTCCCAGTTCCTTAAAGCGCTTAATGATGACCGTCCGAGAGTTGCCGGTGTTTCCACCTGCATTTTGGACAGGAGCCGCTCTTGCCTGATGTTTCATGAATTGCATAAAGCCTTTGAACATTCCATCGTTCATCATCTAGTCCGTGTTGTTGTTTGCCTGAGGATTGTCGCCTTCCTGATACACATTATCCTGATTATTGATCTGTGGAGACTCAACGGTCTCCTGTGCTCCATTGATGTTCTCAACATTCTCAGATGTCATTTTCAAATCATCGCCACAAAACAAGGGTTAATTAATATATCACATATTATCCCTATACTACCGACCAAACCAATTAAATACCAAATAAACTTAGGTAGGTCATACTAGCGAAAGAATTCTCCGTCTCTCCCCTCCTAGTTCTTGTCTCACAACTTAGCCAGGGATCATATCCCTAAGCTTTGATACCAACTGTGACGCCCCCAAAATAGGTATACATCACCCATCTTGAGTCGCCAAATACATGGTACAAAATATAAATAAAAACTTAATTATACAACTGTTGTGTAAAATACGACAAAACAAATGCTGTGAGTTTTAATACAAATATTGTCATCTAGACAATATCCACACTCAATGGAGTCCTCATTACATTTATTGTCACACTATTTAACAGAACAGTGAGGACTACTAATGCTATCATCTGGACCGTCACTCCGTTCCCCGACTCATCCTAGCTATATTCTCATTTCACAAGAGAACAACGGTGAAAGAAAGGGTGAGCTCACCAAGCATGTGGTAGCTCACAGATACAAAAGTTATTCCAATGTAATAATAAAGAATGGAATAACATAAGTTCTCTTCATGAATATAAAAGAAATAATACCCTTACCTTAGAAAGAAGAGTACTGGATATAGGAGTAGTGAAGTAGCAGAACACTTTTCTTCTTTCTCTCTATAGTTTCCTTCTCTAGAGTTTCAGTGAATTAGTAAGAAATTATGAAGGAATGAGCTTCTATTTATAGAAGAATGGACTGCATAGTAACTAATCCATGAACGGTCCAGATTGATTTACTTTTAAACACACGGTCCAGATTGATTTAATAAAATATTCTAATAAAACAAAACTTTTAAATAAAATATAATATATATTATATATAATATATATATATAACACTTGAATTCACGGGGATGAATCCCGTGAATATTACCACTTATATTATATATATATATATATATATATATATATATATCTAATAAAACCAACCCCCCATGTGATTCCACAGGAATCTTTATATATATATATATATATATTATTATATATATATATATATATATATATATATATATATATATATATATATTGATTATTTTGAAAAATGGGTAAATGGGGGTCCACAAAATAAATAAAATTTACATTACATACTTCATAAAAATCACCTTAATAATTTTAACAACATTTATCACATTTATTATAATTCACAATATTAATCGACCAGGTCGTTCCCAGGAAAGATGGGGCTTTCCAATAAGGATTTCTCCCTATTGGCGTGCAATTAGGTGACCAAACCTCTCCTTGGCAGAACTTCTAGACATTGTTAATATTAAAAATAATAATATTAATAACTCTGTCATCTCAATTATTGATTTAATAATATATAAATTATCGACAATAATTGAATCAAATAACGTGAGATACTATGCAATAATTACTATAGCAATAATTGAACAAAATTGAGTGACTTCTTACGTAAGCATCAATAATCAATACCGCGTGCTACTATGCAACCACGCCAGATATCGTATACTTTTAACACCGGGTGTTTCAACAGTTAACTCAGTAAAACTTCCATTGTTATTTTCATAAAAAGATATTTTTATCGTTTTCTCAATCCGATAATAATTACGTTGTGGGGTCCACCAATGATTGTCTTGGTTGTACGAATATTCCCTCGTTAAAACGAATATTCCTCGACCAATCGAATATTATATAACAACTCACTGCGATTTTGCAAAATTTATAAATATTACCCATAACTATAATATTATATCAAATTCATTCCATAATATTCAAAAATGATATTTATAGAAAATTCATTTTTATTCATAAAAGTTGGGGTCTTACATTTATGATCCGTAAAGATCTCCACTTTCTCCCCATACAGGTAATGCCTCCAAATCTTTAGTGCAAAAACGACTGCTGCCAAATCTAGATCATGAGTAAGATAATTCCTCTCATATTCTTTGAGTTGTCGAGAGGTATAGGCTATGAATTTCCCATGTTGCATGAGAACACATCTTAACCCTTTGCCCGAAGCATCATCAGAGATGACAAATCCTCCGAGCGGATGGTATTGTCAAAGCAGTCTTTGAAATGAGTCTCCTCTTGAGTTCTTGAAAACTCTTCTCACATTCCTCGCTCCAACCGAATTTTGTATCTTTTTGAGTCCTCTGAGTTAGTGGAGTAGCGATTCGAGAAAATCCTTCCACGAACCTCCGATAATAACCAGCTAAGCCGAGAAAGCTACGTACTTTGGTCACTGACTTAGGTTGCTCCCAGCTTTGAATTGCTTCAATCTTTGCCGGGTCAACAGATATTCCATGATTTGATATCACGTGCCCAAGGAATGCAACTTCCTTAAGCCAGAACTCACATTTCTTCAACTTGGCATATAGCTTTGTTTTCACGAAGCTTTTGAAGTATCGACCTCAAGTGTCGCTTTCATGGTCTTCACGGGTTTTGGAGTATATGAGGATGTCATCAATAAAGACGACCACAAAGTGATCCAAATATTTCTTGAATACTCGATTCATCATGTCCATGAAGGCAAAGAGAGCATTAGTCAATCCAAAAGACATGACTAAGAATTCATAATGCCCGCATCGTAGTTCTTAAAGCGGTCTTTGGAATGTCATCGCTTTTAATCTTCAATCGATGATATCCGGAACTAAGATCAATCTTTGAAAAGAATTTGGCTCTTGAATCGGGTCAAATTGGTCATCAATGCGAGGAAATGGGTACTATTTTTGATGGTGACATGATTCAACTCCCGATAATCAATACAAAGTCGATACTTCCATCTTTCTTCTTCACGAATAGAACAGAGCACCCCCAGGAGACGTATTTCAGGATGAATGAAACCGATGTCTAACAATTCTCAGAGTTGGGTTTTAACTCTCAAGTTCAATAGAGTCATTCGATATGGGGATTTGAAATCGGTTTTGTCTACCGGATTCAAGGTCGATACAAAATTCAATTTCACTCTTTGGGGGTAGGCCAGGAAGTTCTTCAAGGATTACATCAGGAAATTTATTAACAATAGAAATATCATTCAAATCTGACGCATTTTTATTTAAATCCGTGACATGGGCTAAGAAAGCTTGACATCCTTTTTTTAATAAACGAATAGCTTTATGACTTGATATGACGGTGTTTGACTTTGGTGGTTTGGTTGCTTGAATTCGTATAATAGGTTGGTTAGGAATATGAAAGCTAACAACCTTATTTAAAATAATCGATTTTAGCATGATGTTGAGTAGTTAACCAATCAATCCCTAAAATCACATCAAATGAAAGTATTTTCAAAGAAATAAGATCGACAGGTAACGTGCGATTACCGATTTGAATCAAACAAGACTTATAAACCGTGGATGTAATGAAGGTTTCTCCCAACGGAGTTTCAACAGATAAGTCAAAGTCTAATTTCTCTGGAGTCAAATTTAAGCGTTGAGCGCAAGTAGGAGAAATAAAGGAATGGGTAGAATCGGTATCAAATAAAGTATAAACTTCGCTAGAGTTTATGATTAGCTTACCCGTGATCACCTCGTTCGGATTCCTCGCTTTTTGGGAAGTTACGACAAACGCTCTCCCTTGAACTACCGGTTTTGTCTTGTCTTGGACACCCTTTGATGCCTCCATCCCAGCTGGACTTGACTTTGGTGCACGACAAAATTGGGTTAGGTGACCTTCTTTTCCATAACTGTAACATGCTTTGGACTGCATCGTGCAGTTTGGACTTATGTGTCCTTCCCCTCCACATTTGTAACATACGACTGGCGGTCGTTCTCCTTCCATAACAACAGGTGCTAGTGCTGACGTCTTTCCATCATTATTGAATCTCCTCTTCTTGAAATGTCCACTCTTATTGTCATGGCCATGATTACCACCGAAGTGATTACCATTTCTGACACTCTACGTTTGTTGTCACTGCTTTGATGACTGCTACCACTGGTATTATCGACTTGCCGGGTTCTCTCTCTTAGTTGGGTTGACTCATTATCGCGCTCCAATAACTGAGCCCTATTTACAACATCTGAATACAAACACAGTTTATGAGAGATAAGGTATTGACGTATCTCGGGTTTTAAACCTCTTAGAAACATCCGCGCCATTCTCTCCTTATTATTAACCAAGTGGGACGCAAACCGAGATAACTCGGCAAACTTAGCTTTCAGATCACGCCACACCATATTGTTTTGCTTAAGCTTGATGAACTCTACCTCTTTCATGTGACGAATACTTTCGTGGAAAGTACTTGTCATTGAATGACTCTTCGAACTTCTCCCAAGACATTTTGAGTGCGGCAAAGTTGAGTACGCTTTTCTGATTCCCACCAAGAATCGCCTCCGCCGCAATACATGAAGGTGGCAAAGGGAACCTTTTGCTCCTCGGAGCATCCCAAGACATCAAATATCTTGTTGATCTGCTTTATCCACGTCTCTGCCTTAAGTGGTTTTAGCTCTCCAAAAAACTTCGGTGGTCCTAGCTCCTTGAACTGCTTAACGGTGACCGTCCAAGAGTTGTCAGTGTTTCCACCTACATTTTGGACAGGAGCCGCTTTCGCCTGATGTTGCATGAATTACATAAAGCCTCTGAACATCCCATCGTTCACCATTTCATCGGTGTTATTGTTTACATGAGGATTATTGTCTTCCTGTTGCACATTACCCTGGGTAATGATCGTTGGTGACTCAATGGTCTCATGTGCTTCATTGTTTATCTCAATATTTTCGGATGCCATTTTCAAATACTGCTACAAAACAAGGGTTAATTAACATATCACATATTATCCCTATACTCTGACTGACCAATTAAATACCAAATAAACTTAGGTAGGTCATACTGGCGAAGGAATTCTCCGTCTCTCCCGTCCTAGTTCTTGTCTCACATATCATCCATGGATCATATCCCTAAGCTTTGATACCAACTGTGACGCCCCCAAAAAAGGTATACATCACCTATTCTGAGTCGCCAAATACATGGTACAGAATACAAATACAACCTTAAATATACAACATGAGCTGTGAGTTTTAATACAAATATTATCTTCTAGACAGTATTCAAATTCAAAATAAGTCCTCAATACATTTATTATCACACTATTTCATAGAATAGTGAGGACAACTAATGCTATAATCTGGACCGTCACTCCGTTCCCCGACTAGTCCCTGCTACGTTCTCATTTCCTAAAGAGAAGAATGAAAGCAAAAAGGGTGAGCTCAACTAACCAGTAAAAAATATTATGACTAAGATAATGCAGAATAATTTATCATTAGTCTTCAACAGTGTTAAAAAAATATAACACACATCAAGTTTAACTGTAGTGGAACAAACAATCCATTAGAAGAGTCACGTAGAGCATGATATCTACTATCTTCTATGATTTAAAATGTTTTCATCAATTTTTATCGCTGAGACTCAGCTTAATAAATAAACCGCATCATCTAATCATTCCTGCACTACGGGCCAGGAATATTCATTAAATCATCAATGGCCATGACTATACCGAATAATCCTTGGTCATAATCACACCAAAAACTGTCCATCAATGCATTACAGGCCACTGAGGACTTTTACCACATCATTTATAACATTACAAGTTATGATTATACCGAATGATCCCTGGTCATAATCATATCAAGTCCATCTATGCACGTAAGTCAAAGATGACTTTCATCACAATATCAGCATGAGGATGATGACAATGACATAATAATTCAATAAAACAAGTTCAAGAATAAATTTTTAAAGATTTATAAGTTAATTTATCCTGAAATCAATAACGTCCAAATTGTCAACATGATACTGCTTTGTGGAGTAAAATTCAAGAATGGTCAGAAGAATATTTCCATGAAAAGATACTAGATGAAGCGCAAATATCCAGAATATTCTACTAATTTCATGGAGTATAGAAGTCAAAACTTTATCCAACTGAGTATAATATAATATATGAAACTGCGAATGGATTTTCGCCCGGCATGCGGTAATCCACGTAGACAGATCATTTCTAAAATTTAATAAGGAATGAATACGAAAGATCATTCACCATGTATGTGGTAATCCACATAGACAGGTTTTTCCAACAGAATAATAAAGAATGGAATAACAAAAGAATTCACTAGACATGAGATAGACCGCACAAACAGGTTATTCCCAACAGAATAATAAAGAATGGAACTGTGTCATGCAGAATCCGCATTGCATGACGAGGATATTCTAATGTAATAATAAAGAATAGAACCAAGTTATGTGTAATCCGCAAATATAGGATATTCCAATAGAATAATAAAGAATGGAATAACAATAAAATTCACTAGGCATGCGATAGACCGCACAGACAGGTTATTCCAATAGAATAATAAAGAATGGAATAACAATAGAATTCACCGTGCATGCGATAGATCAAGCATGCATAAAAGTTATTCCAATGTAATAATAAAGAATGGAATAACAACCCTTACAGTATTGAAAGAAAATTACTCTCTTCATGAATACGAAAGAATAATACCCTTACCTTAAGAAGAAGAGTATTTCGATGGGTAGAAGTGGGATATAATTGAAGAAAACTCAGACTATTTTCTACGCTCAAAGCTTTCTTAAACTCTAAAGAAATACGCCAAGATTATGAAGAAGAATTCTCTCAATTTCGGTGTGATTTCAATTCTAACTAAGCATCCTATTTATAGGATAATGAAAAGGATACTATGCAATAAAATATAATATTCAATAATATATATATATATATATATATATTATTTAAAATCTAATAAAACAAATAACTTTATAAAAGTATTTCGTTTTATATAAAAGATTTCTGTTTTTATTATATTTATAATAATAATAAAACAAAATTTATATATATATATATATATATATATATATATATATATATATATATATATATATATATATATATAAACTTCCGTGACTCCAATTCCCTCAATATTTTTAACAATATTTATCATCATTATTATAATTCACAATATTAATCGACTGTGTCGTTCCTGTAAAGAGGGACTTTCCAATAAGGATTTCTCCTATTAGCAATTAATTAGGTGACCAAACCTCTCCTTGGCAGAACTTCTAGACATCGTTAATATTGCAAATAATAATATTAATAACTTCGTCGTCTCAATTATTAATTTAATAATATATAAAATATTGACAATAATTGAATCAAATAATGTTAGATACTATGCAGCAATTACTGTAGCAATAATTGAAAAAAACTGAGTGACTTCTCACGTAAGCATCAATAATTAATACCGTGAGCTACTATGCAACAACGCCATTATTCATTTACTTTTACTACCGAGTAGTTCAACAGTTTTAACGGTAAAACTTCCGCCGTTATTTTCATAAAATATTTTTGTCATATTCTCAATCCGACAATAATTCTGTTGTGGGGTCCACCAATGATTGTGCCGTCGTATGAATATTCCCTGTTAAAACGAATATTCCCAGACCAATCGAATATTATATAACAACTTGCGTATTTTGCAAAATTTATAAATATTACCCACAACTATAACATTATATCAAATTCACTCCATAATATTCAAAAATGATATTTATAGAAAAATCATCTTTATTCATAAAAGTTGGGGTCTTACAGTGGTATTATATATTATCATGACATAATGTTATTTAATGGAAGTATATATTATCATGACATAATGTTATTTAATGGAAGTGATGTTTTCTATTAATCTTGAGACGGAGAGAGTAGGGGTGTAAACCGAGCCAAGTAGTTTGGTACTCGACTCGAGATCGGCTCTAAAATATGATCCAAAGCTCGAATTCGAAGTTGATCCGAGTCGAATCTGATCCATACTCGTTTTCTGTTTAATGATACACGAGTCGAATTCGAGCATACCAGTGTTCGCTCATATTAGGGTTCGAGTATTTCATTTTTTCTCGAACCATACTCGATACCTGTTCGATGGATCATATTCGAATATTGGTCTGATCCATGCTAGTAAGCTAAATATGTGATATTTATATCAATCTTTATAATTTATAAAGTGTAGTATGAAATTGTGTAAACTTGTACTTGAATAAATCAATTAATTGAATGTTAATTTATATTACATTCCTTATAATTTCAATACATAAATAAAAGTGAAATTTTTTTATATATAAATATTAGTTAAGTAATCAATTTAGTATGTAGTGGTTCAGTTTTAAGTAAAATGGTTCATATTCAAACTCGATTTGAAAGCTCATGAGTAACTCGCTTTTATAAGCGAGTCAGTATGTCCAGAAGTAATGATCCGAGTCAAATCTGGCGCAAAAATATAAATCCCTTATCGAATCCGAGTCAAATTCGAGCTCAATTTTTTCGAGTCGAGCCGAATCCGAGCATGAAGGTGTTCGCTGAGATTCGACTCGTTTACACCCCTAGGAGAGAGTAGATTTTGGTTTGATCAAGTGTATATTTTTCAAAGTGACCACTAAGACCTCCACCATGTAACTCTTAGATAACATGCACACGAAGGGATATTTTAGGAACACAAAGACTATTCCCTTTAAACAAGAATCCATGCAAAATATGAAATTCACCGTCTGAATTATGCTATTGACATCGCTCCCAAATATCTTGAAAATCATCATGGGATACAACTCTTTCAAATATTCAAAACCAACAATCTCAGATTAAAGAGTAACTAACAAATTAGCACGTGTACTCAATGCATCTGCATCTTTATTAGTAACTCCAGATTTCTTCTTAATTACATATGCAAATTGCTCCAAATAAGTCGCCCAACGTGCATGCATTTTATTAATATGTTTCTGAGTTTTGAAATACCTGAGAGACTGATGTTCAGTTTAAATAACAAACTCCTGCGGAATAAAATAAGACTCCCAAGTCTTCAAAACACGAAAAACTGCATATAATTCCTGCTCATAGGTTGACCGCTTTTGTCTCGCCTCATTGATCTTCTCACTAAAGAATGCGATAGGCCGGTCATCCATCTTGAGATAACACAGCTCAAACTCCTACACCTCTAGCATCACATTCAATCTCAAAAACTTCAGAAAAACCTGGCAATGCATGCAAGAACTGGGGTTGTAGTCAATTTCTCTTTAATCTCAACAAAACTGCCACCTCTGTCCATTGTCCATTGAAACTTAGTTCCTTTCATGTAATTTGTGATAGGAGTCATAATAGTGCTGAAGTTTCGTATAAACCGACGATAGAAACTTGTTAACCCATGAAAACTTCGTGTTTCAGTTATGGTTTGGGGAACTGGCCATTCCCTTATTGCACCAACTTTTCCTTCACCAACCTGAATACCATCTGCCCCTATTACAAATCCCAAGAAAAGAAGCTTGCTCTCCAAAAAAAGTGCACTTCTTCAGGTTAATGTACAATTTATTCTCCACCAATACCTCAAAAACTAATATCAAATGCTCTAAATGATACGATTCACTAGTACTGTAGATCAATATATATATTATCAAAATAAACCACCACAAATTTATCAATAAAAGGTTTTAATACCTGAGTCATCAATCGCATAAAGGTGCTAGGAGCATTTAATAAGTCAAATGTCACAACAAGCCACTCATACAATCATTTCTTGGTTTTGAATGTCGTTTTCCACTCATCTCTAGTCCTAATTCGAATATGATGATATATCCACTACACAAATCAACCTTTGAGAAGACTTTTGCTCCACCTAATCTGTCCAACATTTCATCAATTCAAGGGATAGGAAATTGATATCGAACTGTAATTTTAATTGTTGATAGCGCGACTGTCAACACACATTCGCCATGAACTGTCTTTCGTTAGAGTTAACAAAGCTGGAATTGTACAAGGACTATATAATGTTTTCTTTAATATATATGGTCCTTTTGCAATAAATCTTCGACTTGTTCCCTTAATATGTCACTCTCATTCAGATTCATTCTGCAATGGCCGGGGAGGTTAGGAAGACTTGCTTCAGGGATAAGATCGATATGATGTTGGATATCTCTCATAGGAGGCAACTCCTTTGGCAACTTCAGAGGCAACAACTCCTTAAATTCAGACAACAAATGGGCTAGTTGGGGTGGAGTTGGTTTGGATTCATGCTTATCCTCTTCTTTTACCACCATACTAAACACTACATTGGACTTGTTCAAATCAGTCATAAATTTATCACAAGAGACAATACTCAACAAATTATTCTCTTCAGACGGTGAAGTAACAATAACAGGCATAATTGTTATTTTCTTTTTATTCCACCAAAACATGTAAATATTTTGTCGACCCTATGAGTTGCATCAACATCATGATGCCAAGGTTGTCCAAGTAATATATGACAAGCATCCATATCCATCACATCATAAGGTACCTTATCACTATAGTGTTTACCAATAGAAATAGGAACATAACAAATTTATGTTACCTTAAGTGCTGGTCCCTTCTTTATCCAACCAATTTGATAAGGATCGATTCGGGTGAGGAGAAGTAGGAAGCTTCAATTTATCTACCACTTCTTTGTACACTATGTTCGAAAATTTAATGTCGCAGTGAAGGTTCCTCTTGTTTAAGGGCGAGCAACAATTTCTAAATAACTAAAGTAAGTTGCTCACCGTCCTCTCCATCAACAATCTTAGCATTCTCTAAATCATAATCTCCTTCATATAGATTGTCAATCTGGTCATGTGGCTCATATTCTTGATTTGCATAAGCTGACACCTTTTGTGATCCACGATTTTCTCTGTCTGCAAGTCGCGAATTAAGACATCGATTAGATGTATGCCCAAGTTGATGATACCTATAACACTTAGGCCCTCGAGGTTTTGCATATTGATCACTTACAGCATGATTATTCCAATCTGAAATATGTTTAAAGCTTGTTGTCTCTGGCCGCTTGCTAGTACTCGCCACATCTCGATTAACATTAGTGGAAGTCGTATTAAAAGATTTTCCACCACCTGAAAATCTTGACGAAGTACTATAGGATCGATATTGTTATTGCATTTTAAAGGAAAAATATGATCCATGTAGAGACATATTTACACAAAAACTGTAAATTAAATGCATACATTGATATAATCTTTTGGTGTAGAAAAACTTTTTAGCAATGAATTTTTTTAGATCTACAGCCCAACGGCGTCTCCAAACTACGATACGAGAATGGAGCACAAATTCACGATTAGGTTTAGATCTGTATTGAGAGAGGCTAGTACTCGATATTAGAGTTTTTGGGCCAACTTATTAATACTGATTAATCGTGATGTACTGAGGGAGAGGAAACGTGAGTTGATAGACTCCACGACACGCTTGCGTGAGGTGGTCGTCGCCCCGATTGTTTCTAGCAAAGTTGTAGGATAGATTGCTTGCAACACCTTAACCCCTCGTCTATATTGAGACAGTAATCTTGGTACAATTGCTCGCGTTCGGACTTATGCGTTGAATGGACACCAACGACATCTTGACCCCTCGCTTATATTGAAGCGATAATTTTGGTACAATCGACGATTGATACGGTAGAAGACGCCACACACAACTATGTATTGTTGTATGATAAGTCAAATTGAATCTCTAAGAAAATAACTTAGGAATTTTTCAAAGAACCAAAAGTAGATAATAATTCACTCAAGAATTAGTAAAATCTGAATATTATTGAATGTTGTATGAATTACATTCATATAACTTATTTATACTAATAATAAAACCCTAAATCCCATAAGGAATTCAAATCAACAATTTATTTTTGGGAATAAATTCCTATCTAAAATTAACCTAATAACATTAAAAATATTAAGGATATAAAAGTTCCCTAAAATACATGAAAGAAATCTAATCAAATAAGGAAAATTTGCCCAGGGCGCGCCGGTCTTGGCCCAACCTTGGTGCAGGCCGCGCTACTCTTGCAAAAAAGTGTATAATGGCCTAGCGCGGGGCACACTTGTTTTGGCTTATAGGTGGAGCGGGGCACGCTGCATGGCCAAAGTTTCTAGTGGCTTGGCAGGGAGCACCTTGCTTCTCATACACTCAAAAGGGCCGCACACCCGGTCGGTCAGTGACTCTTTGTAAGACCCCGAATTTTATAAAATAAAAATATTCAATTTTCTTATAATTAATATTTTTATTCGTAAATGGTTAAATTGATAAAGGTTAAAGTTAAGGGTGATATGTGAAAATTTTTGCAAAGTAAGCAAGTGGTTATATAATATTCGATTGGTCGGAGAATATTCTTTTTGTCGAAAATATCAAATGACGATGACAGCACAATCATTGGTGGATCCCACAACGAAGTATTGTTGTAGTAAGAAAATGATGTAATTATCATTTTATAAAAATAACTGGCGAAAGTGTTACCGTTAAAACCGTTGAACTACCTTAGTAGTAAAAGTACAAGAATGCTGCGTGGTCGCATAAGTAGTAGCACACCGGTATTAATTATTGATGCTTACGTAAGAAGTCACTCGGTTATACTCAATTATTGCTACAAGATAATTGCTTTGCATCATATCTCTCATATTATTGATTCAATTATTGTCACAAAGATCATCTCGCATAATATGTTATATTATTAAATCAATAATTGAGACGATAAAGTTATTTATATTATTAAATTGCAATATTTACAATGTCTAGAAGTTCTGTCAAGGAGATGTTTGGTCATCTAATTGCGCGCTAATAAGGAGAAATCCTTATCGGAAAGCCCCCTCTTTCCTGGGAACGACCTGGTTGTTAAATATTGTGAGTTATAATATTAATGTTAAATAAGTTCGTGTTGATTAATGATGAAATTGATAGTTTCATTGTGTTAGAATTATTAGTGTTAGTGGAAATCGACATTTATTTTGATAATAATTGATGTCTAGAGGTTATATTGACCAATCAGGTAATTAATCGGATAAATGAGGAATTAATTGCTATTAATTCACATGATTATAACTATTTGTTCACATGTGTGTACTATTGATTCACAATCTTGTACTATTAGGAGAGGTGGTGCAAGATTGATAATACTTGCATGACTAAGTTAAAAATGAAGGTATAGTTGAAGGTACTATACTGTAATTGTTTTTTCACATGATTAGAACTATTGAGTCACATGATTTACTATTAATTCACATGATTTACTATTAGAGGAGGTGGTGCAAGTTTGATAATACTTGCAGGACTAAATTAAAAATGAAGGAAAAGAGGAAGGTATTATCTTTGTAATATTTTGAGCCCCAAAACGCGTGCAATTATCGAAAAATATATTTTCCTATAAATAGAAGCTCATTCTTCCTTCATTTCTCACCAATTCACTAAAGCTATAGAGCAATTATTATAGAGAGAAATTATAGAGAGAAAGAAGAAGAGAAGTCCGCTTACTCACTATTCCAAAGATCTAGTCTTCTTTTGAGGTAAGGGTATTATTCTTTCGTATTCATGAAGAGAGTTATTTTCTTTCAATACTGTCGTAAGGGTTGTTATTCCATTCTTTATTATTATGTTGAATAAACTGTCTCATCAAGTATCGCATACATAGTGAAATTCTTCTATTATTCCATTCTTTATTATTCATTGGAATAACTCGTCTGTAAGGGATCATCGCATGCTTCGGTGAATTCTATTGTTATTCCATTCTTTATTATTTTGTTGGAATATCCTGTCTGTGCGGATTACGCATGACCTGATTCCATTCTTTATTATTCTGTTACAATATCTTGTCTTTGCGGATTACGCATGACCTGGTTCCATTCTTTAATATTCTGTTGGGAATAACCTGTCTGTGCGGTCTATCGCATGCATGGTGAATTCTTCTGTTATTCCATTCTTTATTATTCTGTTGGAATAACCTGTCTATGTGGATTACCGCATGTATGGTGAATGATCCTTCTTATTCATTCTTTATTAAATTGTGGAAATGATCTGTCTACGTGGATTACCGCATGGTGGGTGAAAATCCATTTGCAGTTTCGTATATTCTATTATACTAATCTGGGATATCATTTCTTTTGTACTTGTTATGAAATATCATTTTCTTTGGTATTTTTTTGTTACGAGTTACTATTCATGGGTTACTATTCACTCAGTTACTATTCACTCTAGTATTATTCACTCGGGTATTCGGGGCACTTTTTGTACCAGAGTACTATTCACGAGTTACTATTCACCCAATTACTATTCACTCGGGTATTCGGGACACTTTTCGTGTCGGGGTACTATTCACGGGGTACTATTCCCGAAGTACTATTCATGGGGTACTATTCACCCAAAAAATATATTTCTTTTCTATCCAAATTATTTTTGGTACATGAATATTATTCTTGAATTTTACTCTACAAAGTAGTATTATGTTGACAATTTGGACGTTATTGATTTCTGGATAAATTAAATTATAAATCTTTAAAATTTATCCTTGAACTTGTTTTATTGAATTATTATGTCATCATCATCATCCTCATGCTTATATTGTGATTAAAGTCATCTTTTCGCTTACGCGTAGATGAACTTGGTATGATTATGACCAGGGATTATTCGGTATAATCATGACCGTAATGTGACGAATGATGTGGTAAAAGTCCTCATTGGCCTGTAATTCATAGATGGATTGTTGATTATTGATTTTACAGTTGTATATCTTTGGCTTACGTACATAGATGGACTATTGATTATTGGTTTACAGTTGTATATCTTTGGCTTACGTGCAAAGACGAATTGTTGATTATTGGTTTTATAGTTTTATATCTTGGGCTTATGTGCAAAGATGGACAGGTGTATAACATGATCATAACCACTGGTGATAATAACGAATATCCTTGGCCCGTAGTGCATGGATAATTCGATGATATGATTGGCAGGATCATGACCATTAGTTAACAAATTGAATGTCTTCGGTAGTAGTAATCGACGAGATAATTGATTGGTATGATCATGACCATTGGTTTTATAGTTGAATATCTTTGGCCCGTAGTGCAAAGGTAGACAAATGATTGGTATGATCATTGTTATTACATTTGAATATCTTTAGCCTTTGGGGTAAGGATATTGAGTAAAGTTCTATTAAGCCTTTGTGGCAAGGAGAAATTGTTTATTTACATGATTATAAAAATGAATTATGGATTTAACTATAATCTTTGGTGGTTCAGGTGAAGACAGGTGATGATAGTTCTTTTTGTCTTAGGTATGACAAAGAAATGTTGATGAGTATTACAGGAATGAAATATTAACGATGGACTTTTAATCTAGACGAGATAGTAGACATTATGTTCTACTTGACTCTTCTAATGGATTGCTTATTCCGCTGCAGTTAAACTTGATGTTTATTGTATTTTATCAGTTTAACACTGTTGAAGGTTAAGGATAATTTATTCTTCATTATCTTAGTCATAATATTTCTTATTAGGCTAGTTGAGCTCACCCCTTTTCTTTCATTGTTCTCTTCAGGAAATGAGAATATAGCTGGGACGAGTCGGGAAATGGAGTGATGGTCCAGGAAAAGTGGCTTTAGTAGTCCTCACTATTCTGTGAAATAGTGTGATAATAATTGTAATGAGGACTCCATTAAGAGTGGATATTGTCTAGAAGACAATATTTTTATTTAAACTCTCAGCTATGTTTTGTCGTATTGTACACGACTGTTGTATAATTAAGTTGTATTTGAATTTATGTACCATGTATCTGGCGACTCAAGATGGGTGATGTATACCTGTTTTGGGGGCATCACAATGGGAGCCCTACTTGGATACCCAAAATTCAACATCTCCCACTCGTCCATGGCGAGGACAACGTAATCCTCATATCTGCCAAAACAAGTTCAAACCAAAACATTTAAACCTTTAACTACTGAACCGTGCGACCGTTGAGTTCACCTATAATGCGGGAGCTCTATATCAAACCCGTTAAGGCCAGAATATAGACATCTACCCTTCTAAAGAAAAATAATGCGGGAGCTCTCATGCCAAACTCAATTAGTTCGCGTAGAGGCTACAACCCATAAACTCAAAGTACCCCAGACACATTTAAATTTTCACTAGGTTAAGTATCTTTAATCTCTCAGAGAGCCTTAGTTAACCAACTTTGGGCCCAATTACATTTCGTATCTCACTTATTACTATATCGCTATTAAAGCGCCATAGTTGTCGACAATAAGTGCATAACGAGGTGAAATCAAATTGTCTTCCCTTGGCCCTAATACTACTAAAAAATGAATAAACTACTTTCCCATAATCTAGTCTCATCAATCCTGACCTTAGGAATCGAAACCAAAGTAGCAACAATAATCCATGTCTTTGTAGTATAGTCAAAGATCACAAAGAGCATTTGATGTAGGAGCAAAAAACTTATCCTACAGGACTCACATGATGAAGAAGTAGGGATTCATTCTCTCACCTCCTTTATTTGGTCGTTAAGCATATGAAACCCTCTCACAACATACTATTTTATAGCCTTGTTGTACGGACCTTAGTATAGTCATTCCCAGAGTGCTTAACTCGAACATTTTAAATTATTCGCTTATCAAAGCACCACATTTAAAATTTCGTATCCGGTTATCATGTCAAGGCAGATAAATCTTATCTACGTGAGTATATATTATATGGTCATGCCATACGGATCTTAGTTCAATCACTTCATAAGCGCCTAACTTGAATTTCCAAATTACTCGTTTTCCCAAGTTTTAATCCTGAAACTTCACATCTGGCTATCGGTAAAGGTTAATATAGATGGCGAGATATACTATATTTAGTTAATCCAAATTAATCTCATCTTGGCTCATGCCAAGGAGACATCATATTCATTTTGATCGCCACTAAGCGCCAATTGATTGCTATCTAAAACATCAACAACTTGCTACTTAAAGCGCCAATAAATGAATTGTCTCAACCTTGCTCGCTTTTCAAAGCGCCAAGGGTGATTGCTCGTGTGAGTGAGCTAATTAACCTGTTGACATATATTTAGTGTGTGCATATCTAACATGCATAATAATTGTGTGAACTACTAAAATTTATCATATGCGTTAAAAGAATATAATCATAAGTGAGAACAAATTAATCTCGCATAAATGATAAACATCTCGAAATAATAATGAATATCTCAAGTACAAGCCAAATAATGAGTGATATCAAAAAAAAAGTACATTAAACCCTATGAAGCCCTAACAAATTAGCATGCCTACAAAAGGCATCTTTAGGAATTGACTTCGTCAAGGGATCAACTACCATTAATCCGATGAACATGTACTTTAATATCACCTCGTTATTTGTAATGTTCTCTCTAATGAAGTTCATGTTCAAGTCAATGTGCTTCGTCCTGCCATGATACTTAGGGTCCTTGACGTAATTTAGGGCCATCGTGTTATCACAGAAAGTAGTCACAAGATCTGAAGCATGAGAGATGACTCCAAGATCCTCGAAGAATCTCCTCAACCACATGGCTTCCTGAACAACTGACGTATATGCTACAAAATTCGTCTCCATCGTCGAAAGAGCAACACAAGTTTGTTTCTTGCTACACCAAGTGATGACACCACCATGTAACAAGAATGTGTATCATGAGGTTGACTTGTACATCCCATGATTACCTCCCCAACTGACATCGGAGTAACCAATCAAACACAGACCCGGTTCTTCATAGCATAACATGTAGTCGAAAGTATCTTTTAAATACAACAAGATCCTCTTAATTGCCCTCCAATGAATAATCCCAGGGTTTGACTGACAACGACCAAGATAATTTACTGTATATGCTATATCAGGCCGAGTACACACAACTTTATACATTAGCTTTCCTATAGCATTGACATACGGGTAATGAGACATTTCTTAATTTTTTCGTAAGAAGTAGGGCATTACTCAAGTCTAATGGCGTCGCCTTTAGCGATAAGAGTGTCTATGGGTTTGCAGTTGCTCATTTGGAATTGCTCAAGAACCTTCTTAAGGTAAGTCTTTTGAGACAAACCAAGAAGCTTCCTTGAGCAATCTTTATAAATATTAATTCCAAGAACATAAGTTTTTTCCCTTATGTTCTTCATCTCAAAGTCAGAGGACAACCACCCTTTGGTGGTGACAATCATCTCCTTATCATTCTCAGCTAGTAGGTTGTCATCGACATACATAGATAAGATAAAGAATTTATTTTTGGATCGTTTAATATACAAACAATGGTCTTTCTTGATCATCGTAAACCCATCACTAATGATGACTCAATGGAATCTCTGATACCATTGCCTGGCCTGTTTCAAACCATAGATAAAACGTTTGAGCTTGCATACTTTGTGCTCTTGTCTTTCTATAATAAAACCCTCTGGCTGATCCATGTATATTTCCTCAGCTAAATTTCCATTAAGAAAAGTTGTCTTAACATCCATTTGATATAACTCCAAATCCAAATGCGCGACAATCGCTAGGATGAGGCGAATTGAGGTAAACCTCACAACCGGTGAGAAGGTTTCCTCGTAATCAATTCCCTCTTGTTGGGTGTAGCCTTTGGCTATAAGACGAGCTTTGTACCTTTCAATGGAACCATCCACCTTGCGTTTGACTTTAAGAACCCATTTGTTCTAAATAGCCTTTTGCCTTGGTAGAAGGTCAACCAAGTCCCAGACTTGATTAGTCCTCATGGACTCCATCTCTTTTTCCATTGCAATCATCCACTCATCGCTGGTAGCAGATGATAGAGCATCTTGATAAGATCGAGGTTCCTCATCATCCTGCGCATTAGCCATAAAGGCATTCCCTTCAATCTCAAATAGATGACATGGAATGTTTCTCCTTTGACTTCTACGCATTTGAGGAACAAAAAACTCGATCCTTATTCGATGGAAGAGAACTACTAGAAGGCATGCCACTCCTACTATCTATCGGATCCTGAAGAATAGCTTATTCGGTTTCTACTATACGATTTGGGGTGTCCAAATCTTCCTCCATCTCATAAAGGTTCATCTCCTTGCTCACATCGCCTCTATTAGGGAAATCCATCTCAAGGAAATCCACATCTCGTGACTCTATCTCGGATACAGTCCCATCAGGCTGCTCTCTAACGAACACATAAACTTTGGAGTGTTTATAATATCTTATAAAGATACACTTCTTACCCCTCGGGCCCAACTTCCCATGTTTATGAGAAGTGTTGTACACGTAAGCTGCCGATCCCCAAGGCCGCATATCGCCCAATTCAGGCTTTCTGCCGTCCATATTTCATATAGGGTGGACTGAACCGATTTTGAAGGCACACGATTAAGTATATATGTCGCAATCAATAATGCATCACCCCGATAGGAGATAGGCAAATTTGCATGCACCATCATAGACCTAACCATGTCTAATAATGTATGGTTCTTCCTCTCTGCCACACCATTTTTTTGCGGAGTTCTAGGGATTGTCAGTTGCCTGATTATCCCTTTTTCCTCATACAGTTCTTTAAATTGATCGGACAAATTCTTCCGCCTCGGTAAGTTCAAAGTGCCTTAACACTTTTATTCAACTATATATTTCTCGACCTTAATCAAATACTGAATAAAATAATCTAATGCTTCAGACTTATGAGAGATCAAAAAAGTGTACCTAAAGCGCGTATAGTCATCTATCATTGTGAGAAAGTAGGAACGTCCATGCCTTTCTTTCACATTCAAAAGGCCATAAATGTCTGAATGAATGAGTTGCAATGGTGTTTCTGCCCTAATGGCTTTACCGAATGGTTTTCTAGTTGATTTCCCTGCTAAACAATGTTCACAAGTGAGTAGATTGACCTTAGCGAGTGGCCCTAAAAGACATGCTTAAGCTAACCTAGTCATTATATCCTGTCCAATATGACCTAATCTAGCATGCCATTTAATTAAACTATTATGATCATTTTCAACAAATAAAGAATAAGAATCATTACTATTAATTAACGCTAGAATTAATAGTATCTAAAACAATAAAACCATTAAAAATAAAACTATATCCAAAAATTTCATTACCACGAGAAATTACAATACCATTATTCTCAAAACAAATAGAGTAACCTAAACTAAGAACTGCAAGAACAGAAAATAAATTTGGTCGGACATCTGGTGCATAGAGTACATCATGAAGAATTAATGCAATGCATGTAAGACCCCAACTTTTTTTGAATAAAGAATAATTTTTCTCAAAATATATTTTTAAATATTATGGTGTGGATATGATATAATGTTATAGTTGTGGGTAATATTTATAAATTTTGCAAAGTAAGCAAGTTGTTATAAAATATTCGATTGGTCAGAGAATATTCATTTTAGCAGGGAATATTCGTACGACGACACAATCATTGGTGGACCCCACAACGAAAGTATTGTCGTATTTAGAAAATGGCAAAAATATCTTTTTATAGAAATAACGACGAAAGTTTTACTGTTAAACTGTTGAACTACCCGGTGGTAAAAGTACAGTAATATGCGTGGTTGCATAGTAGCACACGGTATTGATTATTGATGCTTACGTAAGAAGCCACTCAGTTTACTCAATTATTACTACAGTAATTGTTGCATAATATCTCACGTTATTTGATTCAATTATTGTCACAGTATCATTTGCATAATATTTTATATTATTAAATCAATAATTGAGACAACAAAGTTATTCATATTATTATTTGCAATATTGACAATGTCTAGAAAATTCTGTCGAGGAGAGTTTTGGTCACTTAATTGCACGCCAATAGGGAGAAATCCTTATCGGAAAGTCCTCTCTTTCCTGGGAATGACCTGGTTGTTAAATATTGTGAGTTATAATATTAATGATGAATAATTATTGAAGTATTAAGAATGTGTTTATTGAAGATAAGTGAATTACAAAAGTTAGAGGGGAATAATGCAAACTTAGAAAACTTTAGGAGTACTAAAGTGTAATAAGTTAAATCAATCTGGACCATTGATGGTGGTTTTAATAGTAAATCAATCTGGACCATCGGTGATGTTTTTAATATATGGACCATCGATGGTTGTTTTAATAGTAAATCAATCTGGACCGTCGATGGTGGTTTTAATAGTAAATCAATCTGGACCATCGATGGTGGTTTTAAAAATAAATCAATCTGGACCGTCGGTGGTGTTTTTAAAAGTAAATCAATCTTGACCGTCGGTGGTGGTTTTAAAAGTAAATCAATCTGGACCGTCGGTTGTGGTTTTAATAGTAATCAATATGGACCGTCCGTTCTAATAGTAAATTAATCTGGACCGTTCGTGAATTAGTTACTATTGAGTCATTTCTCCTGTAAATAGAAGCTTAATTCTTCTTTCATTCTCACCAATTCACTGAGATTTACAAGAGACACTATAGAGAGAGAAACTATAGAGAGTAAGAAGAAGAGTATTCTGCTACTTCACTATTGTAGTATCTAGTCTTCTACTAAGGTAAGGGGTATTATTTCTTTCATATTCATAAGGAATACTATTTTTTGTATTCATCCTTTAATATGTCGGAATAACCTGTCTATGCGGATTACATACCGTATGACATGTGAAAATCCATTTATAGTTTTCGTATGTTAATTCTTTTCATATTCTTAAATCTAAACTTACTATGATAAGTATTACTTCTATAATCCTTGAAATTAGTGGAATATCCTTGAGTTTTGCGCTTCATCCAGTATCGTTTCATTGAAATATTGATCTGAACTTTCTTATTAAATATCAATATTTTCACCCGGGGTACTATTCACGGGTTACTATTCACCCGGTTAGTATTCACTGTAATATTATTCACTCGGGTATTCGGGGAACTTTTCATGTCGGGGTGCTATTCACGAGTTACTATTCACGGGTTACTATTCACCCGATTACTATTTACTCAAATATTATTCACTCGGGTATTTGGGGCACTTTTTATGTCGGGGTACTATTCATGGGGTACTATTCTCGAAGTACTATTCACAGGATACTATTCATGGGGTACTATTCACCGAAAAATTTATTTCTTTACTGTCCAAATTATTTTTGATACAGGGATATTAGTCTTGAATTTTACTCCACAAAGCAGTATCATGTTGACAATTTGGACATTATTGAATTCTGGATAAATTAAATTATAAATCTTTAAAAATTTATCCTTTACTTTCTTTTAATTGAATTCTTATATCATTGTCATCATCCTTATGCTTATATTGTGATGAAAGGCATCTTTGGTTTACGTGCATAGATGGACTATTGATTGGTATGATTATGACCAAGGATAATTCGGTATAATCATGACCATTTGATGATTACACGAATATTCTTAGCTCGTAGTGCAAGAATAATTTGTGGACGTGATACTAATGAATATCCTTGGCCCGTAGTGCAAGGATGATTCGATGATGTAATTTATTTATTGTCGAGTCCCCAATGATAAAGTTAATGATAAACTTTTTAAATCATAGAAGATAGTAGATATTATGCTCTACTTGACTCTTCTAATGGATTGCTTGTTCACACCGTAGATTAAACTTGTTGTCTATTATATTCTATCGGTTTAACATTGTGAAGGCTAATGATAACTTATTACGCATTATCTTAGTCATAATATTTCATCGGGCTAGTTGAGCTCACCCTTTTACTTCCATTGTTCTCTTCTTGAAATGAGAACGTAGTTTTAACTAGTCGGGGAACGGAGTGATGGTCCAAGATGGTGTTATAGTAGTCCTCATTATTCGATAAAATAGTGTGACAATAAATGTAATGAGGACTCTATTTAAGTTTGGATATTGTCTAGAAGACAATATTCGTGTAAAAACTCTCAGCTCATGTTGTATAATTAAGTTTGTATTTGTATTCAGTACCATGTATTCAGCTCATGTTGAATAATTTTTTTCTCGAAATATGTTTTTGAATATTATGGTGTGGATTTGATATAATGTTATAGTTGTGGGTAATATTTATAAATTTTGCAAATTAAGCAAGTGGTTATAAAATATTCGATTGGTCGGGAAATATTCGTTTTAACAGGGGAAATTCGTACGACGACACAATTATCGGTGGACCCCACAACGGGAGTATTGTTGGAGTTAGAAAACGACACAAATATTTTTTTATAAAAATAACGACGAAAGTTTTACCGTTAAACTGTTGAAATACCTGGTGGTAAAAGTACAGTAATACGCGTGGTTGTATAGTAGTACACGGTATTAATTATTGATGCTTACGTGAGAAGTCACTCAGTTATACTCCATTATTGCTACAGTAATTGCTACATAATATCTCTCATATTATTGATTCAATTATTGTCACAGTATCATCTGTGTAATATTTTATATTATTAAATCAATAAATGAGACGACAAAATTATTCATATTATTATTTACATTATTGATGATGTCTAGAAAGTTCTGTCAAAGAAAGGGGTTTGGTCACCTAATTGCGCGCCAAAAGAGAGAAATCCTTATCGGAAAGCCCCCTCTTTCCTGAGAATGATCTTGTTGTTAAATATTGTGAGTTATAATATTAATGATGAATAAGTTTGTGTTGAATAAAGATGAAATTATTGATAGAAATATTTTCATTGTGTTGAGATTATTTGTGTTAGTGGAAATCGATAATTATTTCGATAATAATTGATTTCTGGATGTTAAATTGACCAATCGGGCAATTAATTGGATAAATAAGCAATTAATTGCTATTAGTTCACATGCAAATTACTGTTGGTTCACATGTATAGAACTATTGATTCACATGCATGTACTATTAGGGGAGGTGGTGCAAGATTGATAATACTTGAAGGACTAAATTAAAAATGGAGGTATAGATGAAGGTACTATACTGTAATAATTTGAGCCCATAAATCGTGCAATTATCGAAACTATGTTTTCCTATAAATAGAAGCTCATTCTTCTTTCATTCTCACCAATTCACTAAGACTCACAAGAGCAATTATAGAGAGATAAGCTATAGAGAGAAAGAAGAAGAGTATTCTACTACTTCACTATTACAGTATCCAGCCTTCTACTAAGGTAAGGGATATTATTTTTGTTCAATATTCATATGAAATAATATTTTCTTCCATACTCTGTAGTATGTAAGTAATATTATTTCGTTTCGTATTTCTAATTCTACACTCATTATGTTAAAGTATTGCTTCTATACTCCTTGAAATTAGTAGAATATCCTTGAAATTTGCTCTTCACAAGGATATTTTCTGAACATTCTTGTTAAATTTTAAGCTTTTTATGCCGGAGTACTGTTCACGAAATACTATTCATAAAGTACTATTTATGGGGTACTATTCATGGGGTACTATTCATAAAGTACTATTCATAGAGTACTATTCTTGAAGTACTATTCATGAAGTGCTATTCACGAGGTACTATTCACTCGGGTACTATTCACCTGGGGTACTATTCATGATAAAAATTGATTTCTTTTCTGTCCAAATCATTTTTGATAATATTATTCTTGAATTTTACTCCACAAAGCAAAGATCATGTTGACAATTTATGAGTAAAATTCAAGAATAATATCCATATATCAAAAATAATTTGGACGTAAAAGAAATAAAATTTTCTATGAATAAGACTCGTGAATAGTATCCTATGAATAAGACTTCTAGAATAAGTAAACCGTGAATAGTACTCGACATGAAAAGTGCCCCTAGAATACCCGAAAGTGAACAACATTTGAGTGAATAGTAATTGGGTGAATAGTAACCCATGAATAGAATCGGGTGAATAGTAACCCATGAATAAGACTCGTGAATAGTATTTGCTTGGTGAAAATATTGATATTTAATAAGAAAGTTTATATCAATATTCCAATAAAATGATACTGGATGAAGCGCAAAACTCAAGGATATTCCACTAATTTCAAGGATTATAGAAGCAATACTTACCATAGTAAGTTTAGATATGAAAAGAAATAACATACGAGACTGCAAATGGACTTTCACCTGTCATACGGTACGTAATCCGCGTAGACAGATTATTCCGACTTATTAAAGGATGAATACGAAAAATAGTATTCCTTATGAATACGAAAGAAATAATACCCCTTACCGAACAAAAATAATGCAACAAATAATATCCCTTACGAATACAACAAATAATATCCCTTACCTTAGTAAAAAGATGGATACTGCAAAAGTGAAGTAGCAGAATACTCTTCTTCTTGCTCTCTATAGTTTCTCTCTCTATAGTGTCTCTTGTGAATCTCAGTGAATTGGTGAGAATGAAAGAAGAATTAAGCTTCTATTTATAGGAGAATGGACTAAATAATAACTAATTCACGAACGGTCCAGATTGATTTACTATTAGAACGAACGGTTCATATTGATTACTATTAAAACCACAACCGACTCATCCAGATTGATTTACTTTTAAAACCATCACCGACGGTCCGCTGCATTGATTTACTTTTAAAACCACCATCAATGGTCCAGATTGATTTACTATTAAAACCACCATCAATGGTCCAGATTGATTTACTATAAAAACCACCATCAATGGTCCAGATTGATTTAACTTATTACACTTTAGTACCCCTAAAGTTTTCCAAGTTTGTATTATTCTCCTCTAACTTTTGTAATTCACTTATCTTCAATAAACACATTCTTAATACTTCAACAATTATTCATCATTAAAATTATAACTCACAATATTTAACAACCAGATCGTTCCCAGGAAAGAGGGGGCTTTCCAATAAGAATTTCTCCCTATTAGCGCGCAATTAGGTGACCAAACCTCTCCTCGATAGAACTTTCTAGACATTGTCAATATTGTAAATAATAATATGAATAACTTTGTTTTTTCAATTATTGATTTAATAATATAAAATATTATGCAGATGATAATGTGACAACAATTGAATCAAATAACGTGAGATACTATGCAATAATTACTGTAACAATAATTGAGTATAACTGAGTGACTTCTCAAGTAAACATCAATAATCAATACCGTGTGCTACTATGCAACCACACGTATTACTGTATTTTTACCACCGGGTATTTCAACAGTTTAACGGTAAAACTTCCGCCGTTATTTTTATAAAAAGATATTTCTTTCGTATTCTAACTACGACAATACTTCCATTGTTGGGTTCACCAATGATTGTGCCGTCGTACGAATATTCCCTGTTAAAACGAATATTCTCTGACCAATCGAATATTCACTGACACAACGAATATTTTATATCAACTTGCTTACTTTGCAAAATTTGTAAATATTACCCACAACTATAACATTATATCATATCCACACCATAATATTCAATAATATATTTCGAGAAAAATTTAATCTTTATTCATAAAAGTTGGGGTCTTACAACCTCCCCTTCTTATGAAATTTCGTCCTCGAAATTAGGGTACGTACCTGATATATCGAAGAGGTGAGGATACCTTGATTTCATTTCAGATTCTAACTCCCAGGTCATTTCTTCAATATCATGGTTTATCCACAAAACTTTGACTTGAGGTATAACCTTGGAGCGTAGCATATGATCCTTCTTATCCAAGATTTTAACAGGTACCTCTTCATACGTTAAATCTTCCGCTATCTCGTCCGGTTCTAATTCAATAACGTGGTTCGAGTTTTTCATATATTTACGTAACATAGATATGTGAAAAAAGTTATGAACACGAGACATACTTGGCAGTAAGGCGAGTCTATATGCCACAATTCCTACTCGATCAAGGATTACAACTGGGCCGATGAATCGAGGATTGAGCTTTCCTCTCTTTCCAAATCTCGTAACTCTTTTCTATGGAGCAACACATAACAACACATGATCTCTAATATTGAATTCCACGTCCTTCGATGAAGATCAGCATAACTCTTTTGTCGATCTTGTGAGGTTTTTATACGTTGTCTGATCGTTTAAATCTTTTTTTTCAGAAGTCATACGATCGATCTCCGGTCCCAACAACGCGTGCTTCACCTACCTCATCCCAAAGATATCTTTGGAAGCGACACTTTCTTCCATACAACGCCTCAAATGGAGCCATGCCAATACTTGCTTGATTAATGTTGTTGTAGGAAAACTCCACCAATGGTAAGAACTTGTCCCAACTTCATTTGAAGTCAAGGACATAGAGTCATAATAAATCCTCAAGAGTTTGAATAGACCTTTCTGATTATTCGTCCGTTTGAGGATGATACGCCGAACTAAATCGTAAATCCGTGCCGATAACCTTTTGCAAACTAACCCAAAATCTTGAAGTGAATCTTGGGTCTCGATCAGAAACTATGGATACTGGCATACCATAAAATCTTACAATATCGTTTATGTACATACGAGCAAGACGTTCAAGTGTATAAGTTTTTCGTATCAGTAAGAAATGAGTAGACTTGGTCAATCTATCAACAATGACCCAAATTGCATCTATGTCTTGAGAAACCTTGGGAAGACCAGTAACGAAATCCATGGTAATGTGCTCCCACTTCCATTTTGGAATTTCAAGTGGTTGCAATGGACCTTTTGGCACTTGAAGCTCCGCCTTGACTCGTTGACAAGTTAGACACCTTGAGATAAACCCCGCTATCTTTCTCTTCATATTGCTCCACCAAAATGTATGTCGAAGATCACGATACATTTTGGTACTCCCAAGATGGATTGCAAACGGTGTGTTGTGCACCTCCATCATAATTTTATACTTCAAGTTAGAATCGTTAGGAACACAAAGTCTGGAGTTGACTCAAAGTATTCCTTCTTCATCAATTCTTACTTTCGGAATAACACCTTCTTGCACTTTCTTCTTCATACGCATTAGCTCCCGGTCTGTAGCTTGAGCAGTTTTAACTTTATCGATTAAAGTCGGTTCTACTCGTATATTCGCCATCATCACATGGGTCCCTGGAGTCTTTAACTCTATCTCCATCCTTTGTAAGTAATACAAAATGGGCCTTTGCATTGACAATATCGCACTCGTACCCGCATATGATCTTCTACTCAATGCATCAGCTACTATGTTCGCTTTTCCAGGATGGTATTGAATGGTATGATCATAATCTTTCAACAGCTCAAGCCATCGTCTTTTCCGCATATTGAGTTCCTTTTGAGTGAAGAAATATTTGAGGCTTTTATGATCCGTATAAATCTCCACCTTCTCTCCATACAGGTAATGCCTCCAAATCTTGAGCACAAAAATGACAGCTGCCAACTCTAGATCATGAGTAGGATAATTTCTCTCATATTCTTTGAGTTGTCGTGAGGCATAGGCTATGACTTTCCCATGTTGCATGAGAACACATCCTAAACCTTTGCCTGAAGCATTACTGTAGATGACAAATCCCTCTGAACCAGATGGTATTGTCAGAACAGGTGCTGAAATGAGTCTCCTCTTGAGTTCTTGAAAACTCTTCTCACATTCTTCACTCCAACCAAATTTTGTATCTTTTCGAGTCAACTGAGTTAATGGAGTAGCGATTCGAGAAAACCCTTCTACGAACCTCCGATAATAACCAGCTAAGCCGAGAAAGCTACGTACTTCGGTCACTGACTTGGGTTGCTCCCAGCTTTGAATTGCTTCAATCTTTGCCGGGTCAGCAGATATTTCTTGATTTGATATCACGTGCCCAAGGAATGCTACTTCCTCAAGCCAGAACTCGTATTTCTTCAACTTGGCATAAAGCTTATATTCACGAAGCTTTTGGAGTATCAGTCTCAAGTGTTGCTCATGATCTTCACGACTTTTGGAGTAAATAAGGATGTCATCAATAAAGACGACCACAAAGTGATCCAAATATTCCTTAAATACTCGGTTCATCATATCCATGAAGGCAGCAGGAGCATTAGTCAATCCAAAAGACATGACTAGGAATTCGTAATGCCCGTACCGAGTTCTGAAATCAGTCTTTGGGATGTCATCGATTTTAATCTTTAACTGATAATATCTGGAACTAAGATCGATCTTTGAAAAGAATTTGGCGCCTTGCAACTGGTCAAACAGGTCATCAATACGTGGCAATGGGTACCTATTTTTGATGGTAACATGATTCAACTCCCGATAATCAATACAAAGTCACATACTCCCATCTTTCTTCTTCACGAATAGAACAGGAGCACCCCAAGGAGAAGTACTAGGACGAATAAAGCCAATGTCTAACAATTCCTGCAGTTGGGTCTTTAACTCCTGAAGTTCAATAAGAACCATTCGATATGGGGCTTTGGAAATAGGTTTTGTACCGGGTTTAAGGTCGATACAAAATTCAATTTCACGCTCTGGGGGTAGGCCAGGAAGTTCTTCAGGGAATACGTCAGGAAATTTATTAACAATAGCAATATCATTCAAGACTGACGTATTTTTGTTTAGATCCGTGACATGAGCTAAGAAAGCTTGACATCCGTTTTTCAATAAACGAATAACTTTATGGCTTGAGATGACAGTGATTAACTTTAATGGTTTGGTTACTTAAATTCGCATAATAGGTTGGTTAGGAATATGAAAGCTAACAACCTTACGAAAATAATTAATTTTAGCATGATGAGTAGTCAACCAATCAATTCCTAAAAGCACATCGAATGCAAGTATTTTTAAAGAAATAAGATCGACAGGTAACGTGTGGTTACCGATTTGAATCAAACAAGACTTATAAATAGTGGATGTAATGAAGGTTTCTCTCAACGGAGTTTCAACAGATAAATCAAAGTCTAATTTCTCCGGAGTCAATTTTAACCTTGAGCGCAAGTAGGAGAAATAAAAGAATGGGTAGAACCGATATCAAATAAAGTATATACTTCGTTAGAGTTTATGATGAGCTTACCTGTGATCACCTCGTTCAGTTTCCTTGCTTTTTAAGAGGTTATGACAAACACTCTCCCTTGAACTACCGGTTTTGTCTTGTCTGGGATGGCCTTTGATGCCTCTATCCCAGCTGGACTTGATTTTGGTGCACGACAAAATCGGGCTAGGTGACCTTCTCTTCCACAATTGTAACATACTTTGGACTGGTGCGTGACGGTTTGGACCGATGTGTCCCTCCCTCGATTTGTAACATACGACCGGTGATCATTTTCCTTCCTTAACAACAAAAAGTCTTTGGTCGACGTCTTTCCATCATTATTGAATCTCCTCTTCTTGAAATTTCCACTTCTATTATCTTGGCCATGATTACCACCGGAGTGGTTACCATTTTTGGCATATTGATTCCCTCCACGTTTGTTGTCATCGCTTTGATGACTACTGTAAGACCCCAACTTTTATGAATAAAGATGATTTTTCTATAATTATCATTTTTGAATATTATGGAATGAATTTGTTATAATGTTATAGTTGTGGGTAGTATTTATAAATTCTAAAAAGTATGCAAGTTGTTATATTATATTCGATTGGTCGGGGAATATTCATACAATGGCGCAATCATTGGTGGACCCCACAACAGAATTATTGTCGGATTGAGAAAATGATAAAAATATTTTTATGAAAATAACGGCGGAAGTTTTACCGTTAATACTGTTGAACTACTCGGTAGTAAAAGTAAAGTAATACGCGTGATTGCATAGTAGCGCATGATATTGATTATTGATGCTTACGTGAGTAGTCACTCAGTTATACTCAATTATTTCTACAGTAATTGTTTCATCATATCTCTCATATTATTTATTCGATTATTGTCACAGTATCATCTGCATTATATGATATATTATTAAATCAATAATTGAGACAACAAAGTTATTCATATTATTAAATTGCAATATTTACAATGTCTAGAAAGTACGCCAATGAGAGGTTTGGTCACCTAATTACTTGGCCAATAGGGGAAATCCTTATTGGAAAGCCCCCTCTTTCCTGGGAACAACCTGGTTGTTAAATATTGTGAGTTATGATATTAATAATGAATAAGTTCATGTTGATTAGAGATAAATTTGATAGTTCCATTATGTTGGGATTATTGGTGTTAGTTGAAATCGACATCTATTCCGATGATAATTGATATCTGGGGGTTATATTGATAAATCGGGTAATTTATCGGATAAATGAGCAATTAATTGCTACTAATTCACATGCTTATATAATTATTTGTTCACATGTGTGTACTATTGAGTCACATTCACTTACTATTAGGGGATTTGGTGTAAGATTGATAATACTTACATGACTAAGTTAAAAAGGGAGGTATAGATGGAGGTATTATACCGTATTTCGTATTTTCACATGATTATAACTATTGATTCACATGATTGAACTATTGATTCACATTATTTACTATTAGGGGAGGTGGTGCAAGTTTGATAATACTTGCATGACTAAATTAAAAATGAAAGAAAAGTTGGAGGTATCAGATCTTTGTAATTTTTCGAGCCCCAAAACGTGCAATTATCGAAACTATATTTTTCTATATATAGAAGCTCATTCTTCCTTCATTTCTCACCAATTCACCAAAGCTATAAAGCATTTATTATAGAGAGAAAGAAGAAGATAAGTCTGCTACATTTCTATTCCAGTATCCAGCTTTATTCTAAGGTAAGGGGTATTATTTCTTTTGTATTCATGAAGAGAACTTATGTTATTCCATTCTTTATTATTACATTGGAATAACTCAGATAATGCTAAGCTACCCTATACTTGGTGAAATTCTTACATTATTCTATTCTTTATTATTCTCGTTGGAATATCCTATTTGTGCTTTTTCTGTGGGACCGGTTCCGTCTTTATTATTCAGGTTGGAACATCACGTTTGCATAATTTTGCCCGATTCGGTTCCGTTATTTATTATTCGTTGGAATAACCTATCTATCTGCCAATACCGCATGCATGGTGATTTCGTTGTTATTCCATTCTTTATTATTCGTTGGAACATTACGCTGGTGCGAATTTCTTTGACACGGTTCCGTTATTTATTATTACGTTGGAATAACTGCTCATCGCAAGCACCGCATTCATGGTGATTTCTTTTGTTATTCCATTCTTTATTATACTCGGTTGGTTAAAGTTTTGACTTCTATACTCCATGAAATTAGTGGAATATCCTTGATAATTGCGCTTCATCTAGTATCTTTTCATGGAAATATTCTTCTGAGCACTCTTGAATTTTACTCTACAAAGAAGTATCATGTTGACAATTTGGATTTATTAGTTCCTGAATAAATTAATTCTTGAACTTGTTTTATTGAATTCTTATATCATTGTCATCATCCTCATGTTTATATTTTTTGAAAGTCATCTCGTGGCTGTAGTGCATAGATGGACTTGGTATGATTATGACCGAGGGGATTATTGATTATGTAATCATGACCGTAATGTTACAAATGATGTGGTAAAAGTCCTCATTGGCCCGTAGTGCATTGATGGGACGAGTTGTTGGCATGATCATAACTATTGATGAATACACGAATATCCTTGGCTCAGAAAGTGCATGGATAATTTGTGGTCGTGACCCTAATGAATATCCTTGGTCGTAGTGTGGGGATGATGTGGATTATTTATTATCTTTGAGTCTCGATAAAAGTGATGAAAACCTTTTAAATCATAAAAGATGTAGATTTTATTCTCTACTTGACTCTTTTAATGGATTGCTTGTTCCGCTGCAGTTAAACTTGATGTCTATTGTATTTTATCAGTTTAACATTGTTGAAGGCTAATGATAATTTATTCTGCATTATCTTAGTCATAATATTTCTTACTGGGCTAGTTGAGCTCACCCTTTCTTTCACTGTTCTCTTCAGGAAATGAGAACGTAGCCGGGACTAGTCGGGGAACGGAGTGATGGTCCGAGATGGAGTATTAGTAGTCCTCACTATTCTATAAAATAGTGTGATAATAAATGTAATGAGGACTCTATTTGAGAGTGGATATTGTCTAGAAGGCAATATTCCTGTTTAAACTCTCATTTATATTTTGTTGTATATTACACGTCAGTTGTATAATTAAGTTTGTATTTGTATTTCGTACCATGTATTTGGCGACTCAAAATGGGTGATGTATACCTATTTTGGGGGCGTCACAACTACTACCTCTGGTATTATGATAAGTGGATTTCATATCCATGAATTGATGTTCATTTCAAGCTTTATCATTGTTACTTTCTTGTTTTCATGTTCGTTTTTTACTCGTTTCGTGTTATTTTGTATGTAGGATAGGTGGTGTGGTGATTGAGTGAAAAGAGGAATCATTTGGAGCATCAAGTTTGCAAGTATAAAGATCAGCCAAGTGAGTTTGCAGAATAGACCCCCGCCGGGGCAGGGGGTCTTCAACATTGGTTTACAGTAAGCATGCCCGCCGGGGATGGCCTTATTTAGGTATACACCCCCGTCGGGGCGGGGGGTCTCGACTGCTAGACTCTCCTTTCTTGCTTTGAACTTTGCTAGGACATGAACACTAGCTATTGTATAGCATATGGATTCTAATTAGCAGAAATTTTCGACTAAGACTTGTGTGTTGGGATATCTATTGCTGAATGAACAACGAATTAGAGACACACAAGGCATATTACAGAGATTAATTCCAATTTTTCACAGCAAGATTTGGAGGGAGATTTTGAAGAGATTTTTGTGTCGATTGTAGATTTAGGCTACGTGAAGGGTGTTTTTTCACTATTCTTCATTTTTAGTCTTATATTTGTAATTAAAAAGATGTTTTCTTTGAATTATTCAGTTATTATTTCATTCATGATGAACTAATTCACTTTTAGGCTTATGATGGATCCTTAAGTGAAATGATGATTTTGTAAACTTTGATTTCCAGTTCAATAAGCTAATTTCCAGTTTATCTATATTAATTTGAGCTTGAATTTGTGAATTGCCTGATCAACAATTCTTTGTGGATTTGTATGGAATTGAGAGAGGATATACGAATCTAGACTTAGTTAATATAGCATGTCTTCATGAACTTTGTGAATAGCAGAATCTTGATGAATGTTAAGGTAGAGATATGCTTGACATCGCATGTAATCGGATAGAGAACTTACTCTTAAACCTTCTTTAATTATAATTCACATAGAGATATAGTGAGTTAGTTGATTAAGGCGTTTAACTTGTTTCTATCTAATTTGTGGATTTAAGTTCATACGGTATTAGTGCATCGAGAGGTGGCTAATACTACATTCGTGTTCTTGATTAATAAACTGGGATAACAAGTTGAATTGGAATAAAGGTGTAGAAATCAAAGTGAAGCTTAGGGTGAAATCATAAGTCTAATTCTCCATTAATTGTTTGAAATTTCAGATTTTAATATCTGTGATTGTTTTGTGATAGTATATTTATTTATTAATTTAGTTTTTATAATTTTAATCATTAAATTGAATAGTTTAATAAAATTAGGATTAATAGGAAATTGATAATTGTAAGGTTAACTTTCTTAATAAAATTGTCTCTGTGGGAACGATACTCTACTCATTACTATATTACTTGTTGACCACGTATACTTACTGAATGTTATGCGTATATAGATTTTACCCAACAAGTTTTTGGCGCCGTTGCCAGGGACAAATTTAGTATAGAGTTTAATATTTTTATGATATTAGTTTAATTAGTCCAGTTTTACTTAAACATTTTTATTTTTGTTTTGTTCCTCTTATTTTAGGTTTTTGAAGTGGTTTATGCAAACTCGGTCCAAAAATCCAGACTTGCTGCCTTTTGAGGACGACATTGAGAAATGGTTCCAGGGGTTAAGTAAGTGGATCAAGGAAACGAGGCAAGACTTTGAAAATTCTAAGAAAGAAAAGGCAATGGTAGCAGAAGATCAGAAAGCGTTGAGGGACTTCGCCACACCAAAGGTGACTGAACTGTAGTCGAGCATCACCAGGCCTGCAATAGGTGCTAACAAATTTGAAATCAAGCCTGGAACGATTCAGATGATCCAGAATTTAGTCCAATTTAAGGGATTGGCAAATGACGATCCGAATGAACATCTAGTCAGCTTTCTGGAGATTTACGAAACCTTTAGGTATAACGGGGTGTCGGATGATGCGGTGAGACTTTGCTTGTTCCCATTCACCTTACGGGACAAGGTGAAGAGTTGGTTACACTCTCTACAGCCAGGATTGATAACTACGTGGGAAGACTTAGCTCAGAAATTCCTTGCCAAATTTTTCTCACAGGCTAAAATTGCAAAAATGAGGAATGAGATAACGATGTTTGAGCAGCAACATGGGGAGTCATTATATGAGGCATGTGAGAGATACAAAGAATTGCTCAAAAATGCTCGCATCATGGATTGCCTAAGTGGCTGCAAATGAATACTTTCTATAACGGACTACATGGGAATCTCATGACCAGTATTGATGCAGCGTCGGGTGGAGCGTTCATGGCTAAGAGTTATGAGGAGGCCTACAATTTGATTGAAATAATGGCGGCTAACAACTATCAGTGGCCTACAGCAACAATGACACAGGTAAAAGCGGCTGGAGTGCTAGAAGTAGATGGGGTGACAGCAATACAAGCGCAAATTTCTGCGCTTTCAAAGAAATTGGATGCTATGACAGGGGCTCAGGTACAACAGGTTGCGGTCGTGTATGAATTGTGCGCGAGTGACCATCCTACAAATCAATGCACAATCAATCCAGCGTTCGTCCAATTCGTAGGTAGCTACAACAGGGGTCCACAGAATATGTACCAAAATACTTACAACTAGGGGAATAGGAATCACCCAAATTTCTTGTGGATTAATAATCAGCAACACCAAGCTCCACGACCATCATATCCCCCAGGTTTTCAGAATCACCAATAACCGGCTCAACATCAAGATAGAAAATCAGATGTAGAGGAGTTGTTGTCAAAATACATAACTAACAATGAGGCAGCGATGAAAAACCAAGCAATGGCCATCAAGAATACGAAAAATCAGATGGGACAAATTGCCTTAGCATTGAATAACAGACCACAAAGGACTCTATCGAGTGATACCGAGAGAAATCCAAAGGGTAACCATGAATAGTGTCAGGCAATTACGTTGAGGAGTGGAAAACATCTCGTTGGAAAAGATGTAGAAAATTCAGCTATATCGGATGAAAAAATTGATGACAGCAAAGTGGTTGAAGAAAACAAGGGTGAGGATAAGAAAAGTGAGAAAACAAAGTTAGATGACAAGCCAGTTGTGTATCCTCCACCACCGTTTCAATAGAGGGTCCAAAAACAGAAATTAGATAAGCAGTTCGCGAAGTTTTGGAAGTTTTAAGAAACTTCAGATTAACATCCCGTTCGTAGAAGCTCTAGAGCAGATGCCAAGTTATGCGAAATTCATGAAAGGGATTTTGTCAAGGAAAAAGAAATTGGAAGACTTAGAAACAGTGGCATTAATAGAGGAGTGTAGTGCGGTGTTACAGTGGAAGTTGTCACCAAAGTTGAAAGACCCGGGGAGTTTCACTATCCAGTGCACGATAGAGAACATGTCATTTAATAAGTGTTTATGTGATTTGGGGGCGAGTGTGAACCTTATGTCATTGTCAGTTTACACAGAATTGGGTTTGCCCGCACCAAAACCTACGAATATTTCATTGCAGTTAGCAGATAGGTCAGTTTCACATATTCGAGAGGCATAGTAGAGGACATATTGGTTAAGGTGGATAAGTTTATATTCCCTGCGGATTTTATTATTCTGGATTTTGAGGAGGATAAGAACATCCCGATTATCCTAGGGAGACTTTTCTTGGCTACTGGTAGGACACTCATCGACATACAAAAAGGTGAACTTACTATGAGGGTCCAAGATCAGGAAATAAAATTCAATGTGTTCAAGGCCATGAAATTCCCTACGGATGAAGAAGAATGTTTCAGGATGGATATAATTGAGCAGATAATCAGTGAAGACATGGGCAAGAGTTTGGTCAATGATCCATTGGAAACAACATTATTGGGGGATGAAGAGTTCGATGACCCAAAATTTGTGGATTACTTGCAGATGTTAGACTCAGTGCCACGAGTTAGCTGATTCAGAGCACCATTTGAACCATTGCACACGGAGGAGAAAGCTACAGCAAGGATGAAACCATCATTGGAGGAGCCGCCGACTCTGGAACTTAAGCCACTCCCTAAACACCTCAGGTATGCGTATTTAGGTAATTCAAATTCTTTACCTGTTATTATTTCTGCTGCACTTAACGATTTGCAGGAAGAAAAGTTGCTGAGGGTGCTTAGGGAACATAAATCAGCAATAGGATGGACGATAACGGATATCAAGGGAATCAACCCTTCTTTTTGCATGCACAAGATTCTGATGGAAGACGATGCAAAACCGACAGTGGAGCAACAACGATGACTCAACCCAATTATGAAGGAAGTTGTAAAGAAGGAAATTTTGAAATTGTTGGATGCTGGTATCATCTACCCGATTTTCGACAGTAAGTGGGTTAGTCCGGGTTCGATTTGTGTGCAAAAAAGGGGGAATGAGTGTAGGTACGTAATGAGTACAACGAGCTAATTCCGACAAGGACAGTGACAGGTTGGAGGGTTTGCAGGGACTATAGGAAGTTAAATAAGGCAACCCGCAAAGATCATTTTCTGCTGCCCTTTATCGATCAAATGTTGGACAAATTGGCGGGACATGAGTACAACTGTTTATTGGATGGATACTCGGGCTATAATCAGATCGTCATCGCTCCTGAGGATCAAGAGAAGACTACATTTACGTGCCCATACGACACATTTGCATTCAGGAGAATGTCGTTCAGTTTGTGTAATGCACCTGCTACCTTCCAACGGTGCATGATGGTCATCTTCTTAGACATGGTGGAGAAAAATGTGGAAGTCTTCATGGAAGACTTTTCTGTCTATGGGGACAATTTTGATACTTGTCTAGGGAATCTGGTTATGGTGTTACAGAGATGCAAAGACACAAAACTTGTACTTAACTGGGAAAAATGCCACTTCATAGTTGAGAAGGGCTTAATTTTGGGTCACAAGGTATCGACTCAAGGATTGGAGGTTGACAAAGCTAAGCTGGAAACAATCGAGAAACTGCCTCCACTGAGCTCAATAAAGGGAATTAGAAGTTTTCTAGGACATGCTGGGTTCTATAGGAGATTCTTAAAGGACTTCTCCAAAATTGCAAAACCTTTGTGCAGTCTTTTAGAGAAGGATTCTATTTTTAATTTTGATGAGGAGTATAAGTCGGCTTTCGAGTTGTTAAAGAAGAAGTTGACTACTGACCGTGATGATCATGCCGGATTGGAATATGCCTTTCGAAGTGATGTGTGATGCGACTATCACGATTAAATTTTTGGGTCAACGTCGAGAGAAGGTATTTCACGCCATATATTATGCAAGTAAGACACTCACGGAGACTCAAATGAATTACACAACTACGGAAAAGGAATTGCTTGCAGTGGTGTATGCGTTTGACAAATTCAGGGCATACTTGATCGGAACTAAGGTGATAGTCTACACGGATCATTCAGCTATTCGGTACCTAATTACGAAAAACGATGCTAAGCCACGCCTTATCCGATGGATTCTCCTTCTACAAGAGTTTGATCTAGAAATAAAGGATAGAAAGGGGACGGAGAATTAAGTCGCCGATCATTTGTCTAGGCTAGAAAATTAAGATAAACTGAAAGAGGACAAGTGTGCAATCAACGAGTCATTCCCGGATGAGCAATTGTTTGGGATAAATACAGAATTTCCTTGGTACGCGGATTATGCGAATTATCTAGTGAGCAACGTTCTTCCACCTGATCTTACAAGGCAGCAGAAAAAGAAGTTTCTTCATGACGTAAAATGGTATATGTGGGACGAACCTTATCTATTCAAGAAATGCGCCGACAAGATGATTAGAAGGTTCTTGCCTTATAGTGAAGTGAAGAACATACTGCATGAGTGCCACTTATCTGCGTATGGCAGACATTATGGTAGTGAGAGGACAGCAGCAAAGGTGCTTCAATCTGGGTTTTATTGGCCTTCACTATTTAAGGACGCCCAACAGTTTGTCAAAACATGTGATAGATGTCAAAGTGTGTGTAAGACCCCGAATTTTATGAAATAAAAGTATTCAATTTTTTTATAATTACTATTCATGAGTTACTATTCACGAGTTATTATTCACGAGTTACTATTCATGAGTTACTATTCACGAGTTACTATTCATGAGTTACTATTCACGAGTTACTATTCACGAGTACTATTCATGAAGCATGATAATTTTTTTTCGTAAGAAGGCATTACTCAATAATTGTTTAAAGTAATTATCGCTCAATATTTTATTTTATTGATTCAATAATTGCTACGTTGATATTTTATATTATTGTTGTTTCAATAATTGTCACGGCACAGTATTTTCCATTATCGGAGCAATAATTCATATTATCTGAATAATATTATTGGATAACATTATTGGCAATGTCTAGAAAGTTCTGTCTAAGGAGAGGTTTGGTCACCTAATCAATGGCCAAGAAGGAGAAATTTTATTGAAAGCCCCCTTCTTTAGGAACCCGCTGGTTGTCAATATTGTGATTATGTAATATTATTTGTGAATAATTAATTATTGATTTTTATGATGAGGAAAATATTTATTTTATGTGGATATAGATGGAAAATTTTTTTAAAGTGACAATTGTTGAAAATTAATATTTTATCTTTTTTTTGATAAAATAATTCATTTAAATATATTATTTTAATAATATATTAATGATGATATTTTTACGATGAATGTGGGATATATGAGTATATGTGGAGGAGAAGTATTTTTGTTACCAAAAATATTTAAAACATGTTTTATGTGTAAAGTGCGGACCCATTTCTCGACTGAAATTTGATTATAGCTTGTAAAATCGTCCGTTTGTGGATTTCGGTCAATTTTTGTTTGGAATTTGGAAAAACTTTCTTCTGCAAAGTTGTAGAGAATTGAATTTCCTATAAAAACTCGCGAGATTCGAATTTTCTGATAAAAGGGCTATTTATTATGAATTATTGAAGTTCTGAAGTTCCGAAATAATTGATTTTTGGAAGTTTTATTTATTTTTATTAATAAAAACGTTTTTTATATTTTGTGGCCTCATTAAACATGTGCAAAATCAGCTGATTTCAAATGTCTAGAGGTGGGCTTGAAATTTGATAATAATATTATTATTATATTCAATTTTTTGCTTTGGTGTTCTAAACAATTTCCTATAAATAGGGTGCTTAGGTTAGAATTGAAAATCACACCAGAAACTGAAGTTTTCTCTCTCTATATTATCGAGCGTATTCTTGTGAGTATTTTGAGTATACTTTGAGTATTGCTATACGGTGCAAGTTCGTTCAGTGTTATATTCGACATTCCAGTACTGCTCTTTTGAGGTAAGGGATAGTAAGGGATTTTAAGGGTTATTATGTTTTTTAGTTTCAAAATTTTTCTGAACCTTCAAAAATTCTGGAAAAATTTGAAATGATATTTTGATGAGTTTTGTAGATTGTGTCCAAAAAATGGCGATTTTTGGATGTATAGATTAGGAGTTATGGATTTTATGAGAAAAGACTATTTTAAAAGTAACCGCTTATAACTCCTTGTAGTTAACTCCAAAATTGATAAAATTTTTATTGGGAGTACATCAATATAATATCAGTATACCGTATTAATTTCAGAATTTTTGGACAAAAGTACAATTTATGATAAATGTTTAAATATTCGGTGGTTTTGGCCATATGAAAAATAGTAAATAAATTTTTAAAATTTTGAGAAAATATATGTTCAATATGGGACTATTTTATGCTAAATCCCAGAAAAGAAATATTTTGGAACTGATTTGGTATTTTCATGAAAATGTTCTAGTTATGAGTAAATGAATTTAATATGTTATGTGAAGTAAGAAAATTAGAAAATATGATTTTATGGTTTGAGAATCATATATGAGGTATATGCAGATTTTTGATGAGGGTTTTGGTTATTGGTGATGAAATCTTATGAGTTTGGCATTTTATGATGATTAAATGCATTAATTAGTAAAGTGTAAATAATTTAATTAAATTGTTTATAAGTTTTAGAAATGATTAAAATATTATTATAATATTAATAATATTAGATTATGAGATTTCTAAGTGATTTATAACATTTGGATTAAGGTGTTATAAATATGGATATGAATTTTATTATGAAACTTTATCTTTTTTCGTGTCGAGGTTACTTATGCACATTATACGGGATTTACGTATTGCGAACATTTGAGGTACTATTCACGACAAATTGGTTTCTTCTCGACCAAATTATCGTTGATTTATGAATCTTACTCTTGAAATTAAAACCATGTTTTGATTATATTATTTTTATATAACATTCTTATAACCCTAATGATGATATTTCTCTTTGACTTGAGTGTAAAGATGGGTAGATTATTGGTATGATCGTGACCATAGGTTCTCTTTGGCCGAGAGTGCAAAAGTTGAATTGTTGACCGGGTATGATCATGACCATTGAATTTACAATTGAATATTTTTAGCTTAAGTGCAAAGGTGAATTGATCAAACATGGTTATAATTATTGTTATATAATTTCGAAATGATTATGTATTTCTTTGATATATGAATATCTTTTTGGCTCAGAGTGCAAAGATGACTTGTTGATGAATATCTTAGCTCAAAGTGCAAAGATGAATTATTGTTGAATATCTTTTGCCCAGAGTGCAAAGATGACTGTTATTGAATATCTTTGGCTCGAGTGCAAAGATGACTTGTTGTTGAATATCTTTGGCATGTAGTGCAAAGATGAACTGTTGATGAATATCTTTGGCCGTGGTACAAAGATGAATTTATTAGTATGATTATGAACATGAACTGTGATTTGGTATAACCATGATATTTGATGTTTCGTAAAGGCGGTGATGAAAATTATCTTCATCTCCGGATGAGAAGAGGAATTTAGAATCACAATTATGATTATGAGTTATTCATATGATTGTGGAAAGGAACTGCTGATTGATGTTTGAGGATAAAATATTGTTGGTGGACTTTTAACGTGGAGAAGACAATAGACTTTATAGTCTATTTGACTCTTTTAATGGATCGCTCATTCCACCGTAACTATGGTTGAAAAGTTTTATCATCTACCATATGTTCTAAATCTCGATTTATTATTGATGAAGACTATTGATAATTTATGTATCTTTAGTTATAATATTCTTTTTATGAGCTAGTTGTGCTCACCCTTTTGTTTCACAATTCCTTTCGTGTAATAAGAGTGTATTTGGGTTGAAATGGGATAACAAGGAATAGAGCGGTGGTCTATAGTTGTTGAGGTTCTCCTTAAAGAGTATGGAAATAATTTTATTGAGGACTTTAGTGTGTTGTATTTTATACATCATTTAATAGTTATTTTTGGTGAATTAAATAGGTGAGGCGAACCCAACTTTGGAAGGGTGTTTTGTCACTATCATACAAGATGTCTAATGACATACAAACTCGTGTTATCATAAGACATGGTTGTGCTCATCCACTTGTCGAGTATATTTACAAGCACTACCTATATAATCTTGGTGTTTGTTTGGAGTATAATACCCAATTAGAGACAGTGGAGATAATGATATGTCAAGAGAAGACTCACCATTGGGAAGAATATGATAGTAATCTTCTCGCTTTTTTTCTTTGGGGGCTATTAGGTCAACCAAGGATAATTTGTGGCCATATGATATCTACCATAACCTAAAAGCATGGCCTCCCATGTACGAAGGTTTCTTGAGCACTTCCCAAAGATTCTAATTTCTAAAAGCAGTTTTTTTGATATACCTTTATGTAAGGTGTCATTGTGACGTGCTACATTAGTATATATTTGTATCCAAACTCATGACATATATGTTGTTGTATTTTTGCACGACAATTATTGTAATAAAGTTGTAGTTGTTTTTCGTATCATATATTTGGCGACTCAGAATGGGTTGGATGGAATGGACCTATTTTGGGGTCGTTACATTTGGTATCAGAGCTTAGGGATATGATCTGGCGGAGATCGGGATTAGAACTAGGAGGGGAGAGATGAGTAAATCCTTCGCTAAAGTGTGTCCTACCTAAGCTTATTTGTTGGTCAGTCATAATATCGGGATATTATGTGATATGTTAATTTGTTAAATTAACCCTTGTTTTGAAGCAGTATTCTAGAATGATATCTGAAATACAGGAGATGAGCAATGGAGAAATCATGATGACAGGGGAGATAGAATCGAAATGAAAAACAAGGTATTCTCAACTCTTTGAAATACAGTGCACGTAAATTTTGGGACGAAATTTCATAAGGAGGGAGATTGTAAGACCCCGAATTTTATGAAATAAAAGTATTCAATTTTTTTTATAATTACTATTCATGAGTTACTATTCACGAGTTATTATTCACGAAGTTACTATTCATTTAGTTATTATTCAGTTATTATTCACGAGTTCTTATTCATGAAGTTACTATTCAAGAGTTACTATTCACGAGTACTATTTATGAAGCATGATAATTTTTTTTTCGTAGTAAGAAGGCATTACTCAATAATTGTTACATAATTATTGTTCAATATTTTATTTTATTGATTCAATAATTGCTACGTTGATATTTTATATTATTGTTGTTTCAATAATTGTCATTACATGATATTTTCCATTATCTGAGCAATAATTCATATTATCTCGAATAATATTATTGGATAACATTATTGGCAATGTCTAGAAAGTTCGCTCTAAGGAGAGGTTTGGTCACCTAATCATTGTGGCCAATAAGAGAAATTCTTATTGGAAGCCCCTCTTCTTTCTGAACCGCACTGGTTGTCAATATTGTGATTATGTAATATTATTTGTGAATAATTAATTATTGATTTTTATGATGAGGAAAATATTTATTTTATGTGGATATAGATGGATGGAAAATTTTTTAAAGTGACAATTGTTGAAAATTAATATTTTATCTTTTTTTGATAAAATAATTCATTTAAATATATTATTTTAATAATATATTAATGATGATATTTTTACGATGAATGTGGGATATATGAGTATATGTGGAGGAGAAGTATTTTTGTTACCAAAAATATTTAAAACATGTTTTATGTGTCGGTGGACCCCATTTCTTGACTGAAATTTGATTATAGCCTGTAAAATCGTCCGTTTGTGGATTTTGGTCAATTTTTGTTTGGAATTTGGAAAAACTTTCTTCTGCAAAGTTGTAGAGAATTGAATTTCCTATAAAAACTCGCGAGATTCGAATTTTCTGATAAAAGGACTATTTATTATGAATTATTGAAGTTCTGAAGTTCCGAAATAATTGATTTTTGGAAGTTTTATTTATTTTTATTAATAAAAACGTTTTTTATATTTTGTGGCCTCATTAAACATGTGCAAAATCAGCTGATTTCAAATGTCTAGAGGTGGGCTTGAAATTTGATAATAATATTATTATTATATTCAATTTTCTGCTTTGGTGTTCTAAACAATTTCCTATAAATAGGGTGCTTAGGTTAGAATTGAAAATCACACTTAAATCAAGTTTTCTCTCTATATTATCGAGTTTATTCTTGTGAGTATTTTGAGTATACTTTGAGTATTGCTATACTAGTGCAAGTTCGATTCGGTGTTATATTCGACATTCCAAAGATCGCTTTTTTCGAGGTAAGGGATAGTAAAAGGATTTTTAAGGGTTATTATGTTTTTTAGTTTGAAATTTTTCGAACCTTCAAAAATTCTGGAAAAATTTGAAATGATATTTTGATGAGTTTTGTAGATTGTGTCCAAAAATGGCGATTTTTGGATGTATAGATTAGAGAGTTATGGATTTTATGAGAAAAGACTATTTTAAAAGTAACCGCTTATAACTCCTTGTGAGTTAACTCCAAAATTGATGAAATTTTTATTGGGAGTACATCAATATAATATCAGTATACCGTATTAATTTCAGAATTTTTGGACAAAAGTATAATTTATGATAAATGTTTAAATATTCGGTGGTTTTGGCCATATGAAAAAATAGTAAATAAATTTTTAAAATTTCGAGAGAAAAATATATGTTCAATATGGGACTATTTTATGCTAAATCCCAGAAAAGAAATATTTTTGGAACTGATTTGGTATTTTTCATGAAAATGTTCTAGTTATGAGTAAATGAATTTAATATGTTATGTGAAGTAAGAAAATTAGAAAATATGATTTTATGGTTTGAGAATCATATATGAGGTATATGCAGATTTTTGATGAGGGTTTTGGTTATTGGTGATGAAATTTTATGAGTTTGGCATTTTATGATGATTAAATGCATTAATTAGTAAAGTGTAAATAATTTAATTAAATTGTTTATAAGTTTTAGAAATGATTAAAATATTATTATAATATTAATAATATTAGATTATGAGATTTCTAAGTGATTTATAACATTTGGATTAAGGTGTTATAAATATGGATATGAATTTTATTATGAAACTTTATCTTTTCGTATCGAGGTTACTATTACACACGATGATGATACTATATCACGAATCGGGTACTATTCACGACAAATTGGTTTCTTCTCTGACCAAATTATCGTTGATTTATGAATCTTACTCTTGAAATTAAAACCATGTTTTGATTATATTATTTTTATATAACATTCTTATAACCCTAATGATGATATTTCTCTTTGACTTGAGTGTAAAGATGGGTAGATTATTGGTATGATCGTGACCATAGGTTCTCTTTGGTGATGAGTGCAAAAGTTGAATTGTTGATTTGGTATGATCATGACCATTGAATTTACAATTTGAATATTTTTAGCTTAAGTGCAAAGGTGAATTGATCAACATGGTTATAATTATTGTTATATAATTTCTGAAATGATTATGTATTTCTTTGATATATGAATATCTTTGGCTCGTAGTGCAAAGATGACTTGTTGATGAATATCTTAGCCTGTAGTGCAAAGATGAATTATTGTTGAATATCTTTGGCCCGTAGTGCAAAGATGACCTGTTGTTGAATATCTTTGGCTCGTAGTGCAAAGATGACTTGTTGTTGAATATCTTTGGCATGTAGTGCAAAGATGAACTGTTGATGAATATCTTTGGCCGTGGTACAAAGATGAATTTATTAGTATGATTATGAACAGGAACTGTGATTTGGTATAACCATGATATTTGATGTTTCAGGTAAAGACAGGTGATGAAAATTATCTTCGTCCTGGATGAGAAGAGGAATTTAGAATCACAATTATGATTATGAGTTATTCATATGATTGTGGAAAGGAACTGTTGATTGATGTTACAGGGATAAAATATTGTTGGTGGACTTTTAACGTGGAGAAGACAATAGACTTTATAGTCTATTTGACTCTTCTAATGGATTGCTCATTCCACTGTAACTATGGTTGAAAAGTTTTATCATCTACCATATGTTCTAAATCTCTGATTTATTATTGATGAAGACTATTGATAATTTATGTATCTTTAGTTATAATATTCTTTACTGAGCTAGTTGTGCTCACCCTTTTGTTTCACAATTCCTTTCAGGTAATAAGAGTGTAGCTGGGTTGAGCGGGGTTAACAAGGGAATAGAATCGGTGGTCTATAGTTGTTGAGGTTCTCCTTAAAGAGTATGGAAATAATTTTATTGAGGACTTTAGTGTGTTGTATTTTATACATCATTTAATAGTTATTTTTGGTGAATTAAATAGGGTGAGGCGAACCCAACTTTGGAAGGGTGTTTTGTCACTATCATACAAGATGTCTAATGACATACAAACTCGTGTTATCATAAGACATGGTTGTGCTCATCCACTTGCTGAGTATATTTACAAGCACTACCTATATAATCTTGGTGTTTGTTTGGAGTATAATACCCAATTAGAGACAGTGGAGATAATGATATGTCAAGAGAAGACTCACCATTGGGAAGAATATGATAGTAATCTTCTCGTTTTTCTTTGGGGGCTATTGGGTCAACCAAGGATAATTCTGTGGCCATATGATATCTACCATAACCTAAAAGCATGGCCTCCCATGTACGAAGGTTTCCTTGAGCACTTCCCAAAGATTCTAATTTCTAAAAGCAGGTTTTGACTATACCTTTATGTAAGGTGTCATTGTGACGTCTACTGCTTAGTATATATTTGTATCCAAACTCACAAAGCATATATGTTGTTGTATTTTGCACGACAATTATTGTAATAAAGTTGTAGTTGTTTTTCGTACCATATATTTGGCGACTCAGAATGGGTTGGATGGAATGGACCTATTTTGGTGTCATTACAGTGTGGGCAACATTTCAAAAAGGAGTGAGATGCCTCTACAAACAATTCTTGAAGTTGAGATTTTTGATGTATGGGGCATTGATTTCATGGGGCCATTCCCTTCATCACTTAATAATTAGTACATTCTGCTCGCAGTGGATTACGTCTCAAAATGGGTTGAAGCCGCAGCACTCCCATCGAACGATGCCAAAGTGGTTCTAAAATTCCTACAGAAGAACATTTTTACGAGGTTTGGCACGCCGAGAGCAATTATAAATGACGAAGGTAGTCACTTCTGTAACATATCGTTTATAGCTCTATTGGAAAAGTATGGGGTCAACCATAAGGTAGCGACGACTTATCATCCCTAAACCAGTGGGCAGGCTGAGGTGTCGAACAGGGAAGTCAAGAGAATCTTGGAAAAAGTGGTGAACCCGAATTGAAAGGATTGGTCGCTCAGGTTGGATGATGCATTATGGGCATACCGGACTACGTATAAAACACCGATTGGGATGTCACCATATCAACTACTGTACGGAAAGGCTTGTCACTTACCAGTCGAGTTACAGCATAAGGCTTATTGGGCGATTCAGAAACTCAATTTCAATCAAGCAGCTGTAGGGGAAAAGCGATTACTGCAATTAAACGAGCTTGACGAATTTCGCCTTCAAGCCTATGAGAACTCCAAGTTATACAAGGAAAAGGTCAAGAGATGGCACGACCAAAAAATTATGCACAGAACATTCAAGTCGGGGCAATTAGTCCTTTTGTTCAACTCACGGCTAAAATTGTTCCCAAGAAAGCTTAAGTCAAGATGGTCAGGACCATTCACCATAAAAAGGGTGTTCTCTCATGGCGTCGTTGAACTCTACAGTAGGAATCCTTTAGAAACTTTCAAAGTCAACGATCAACGATTAAAGCACTATTGGGGCGACGAGTCTAACACCGATGTCATCGCCATTACATTATCCGACGTACCATGAATAGGAAGTAGTCAGGCTGAACGACTTAAAATCAAGCGTTAATTGGGAGGCAACCCAATCAAACTTTTATTTTTCGTATTTTCATTCATAACTAGTAGACATAGTTTGTAATAAGTTCATTAGGTAGGTATTATATAGTAAAAGTCTTGTTAATCTCTCAATCATGCTCCAAGTGATCAATAATCTAATAATTTGTATATTTCATGGCTTGCAGGATGGGGAAATGCACATTAAGTGGCATAACATGAAGAAAAGATGAGCAAAAGAGTCGATTAATAGAAGGTACGTGCCCATGAAAGTGCCTATTTAGCTCAGCACCCTCACGGGGGGAGGTCTCCCAGAATTTAATGGTGACCATGCTGTGAGTGAGCTATATTGCCTTATATACTCCTCGTGAAATGGGTCCCCAAAGTCAGTTAGCAGATTACTTGCCGGCCGAGGCGGGCTTCCTAAGTATAATACCCCCCGCCGGGGTGGGGGTCCTAGAACTTAACCGACAGACTCGGCAGTTACTCACGTATGTTTCTTCTTCTTCCCAACTACACACCACTACTCCACTACTTTATCAATTACTTCTATTCCACACCTGATTTAACTCCAACTTCTACCCACGATTACTCCATCATCTCACCCCATTACTATACACCAACCCATATTCTCCATTAGTTACTACTAACTCTCTCCATCACACCACCTCTATATATTTACCCCATCTCATCCCAAATTCCTCACAAAACTCTTCAACTACATCTCACAAGTCTGCGAATTAGGGCATCCATAGAGGCAAATTGAGAGCAATTGAGTGTGAAGCATATTACTACATATTATTTAACTTCTTTCATCCAATTTGCCACATAAAACCAACAAGTTTGGGGGAAGAATTGTCTGTGCCCACCAAGTGTTCGACAGTGTGTGTGAACCAAGTTTGGGGGGGGGGGAGATACTGTGATTAAGGCAATCGAGAGTCAATGGCTTCTCAACCCACATCGAAATCACAAAGGGGAGAAAGTTCAAGGCCCGCACAACCGATATGGACCTTTGATCATCGAAAATTTGTAAGTGCCACCACCGCCGACCGGTACGATTATATGATGACAAAAGCCCTTACACCAGAGCGAGGGTTGGCATCGGATCATGTCGATGGGGAAATGAAGCAGGAAATCTATCAGAAGGTTTGGAACAAATTCATCGAAGAACCGGAACCCGCTTGGTCAACATAGTCAAGGAGTTCTATGCGAACACCGAGGATAAAGCCCCCTTCAATGCTTATGTGCGGGGTCGCTTAGTCCCGTTAAGTGATGATATCATAAACACCTATTATCAATTGTATGTGCCTCGACAATGCCAATATGCCCACCTACATGATTTTGATCCGGACTATGAGGCAATACTCAAGGAAATGACTAAGCCGGGAACAACATGGATCAAAGGTCGGAAGGGAGGCATAATTTTTCATAGCAAAGATCTCAGTCGGTATAGTAAAATTTGGTATGCTTTCTTATGTGCTAAATTGTATCCGTCCTAACACACATCAGACGTGACCAAGGAGAAGGCATTACTGCTATATACGATTGTGCAAGACTTCATCATTGACATCAGGGCCATTATATGTTTTTCCATCCGCTGGTGTATACGAGGAAACTTTTCAGGCGGTTTGCCACACCCATCACTCATATGTGGGTTGTGTCACCAAGCGAGTGTGAGATGGTCTGACGATGAACCCACACAGATGCCGCTTCAATTACTAGATTACAGAATGATAGCGCGGTATTCGGTGTGGGCCGGAGGTGATTCCCATCCTCGAGGTCTGGGGTTTATTTTTCTCTATCGCCGGAGGATGAAGTTGATGTGGCAGAAACCTTGGAGGATAAGGATAAGGCTATGGGAGATCAAGGAACCGAGCAGGTACCGCTGTCCGAGGCATTATCCAGTCCTCAATTTCTTGACTTTCAACGTCAAATGGATGCGCACAACAAAGCAGCATGTCGGGAGATGCGGCGACTCGCATTGAGGCAAGACCACATATTTGACGCTATGAACACGTCTTTCGCTTCACTCAACACGACACTTCAGAGCTTCAATCCAACTGCGCAATTTCTATACTTACAGCCCATGCCAATGCCAAGGTTTTCGACAAGTGATTCAGAGGAAGAAGATCAACCACCACCACCCCAGACTTAGGCGATTGCATGGAAGTCTTCACACATTTAATTGCGATTATCCATCCAATGAGGGCATTGTATTACTTAAGTTTGGGGGATTTAAATTCTTGTTTGCATGCATAATGTCATTAGTTAGGCTTACATTTGTCATTGCATTCTAGTTTTGCATATTAGTTTAGGAATTATGATGTTGCATTTATATAGTCACATAGTAGTTTAGGTCATTTTTGTGCTTGTTTGAAACTGGTATAAAAAGGTTACCATGCTAATAACATCTGTGTGACTGGTTAGTTCATCTTAATACATAAAGATTTTTTAAAGGATAATGCTAGGGTGAATAAGAAAATGACAGGATAGGCAATGAAAATAACGAATTAGACAAGAACTTAAGTTGGGGGATTTAGGTAGGGTGTGAGACCCCAAATTTTATGAATAAAGATTTAAATTTCTCAATTTTTTTTGAATATTATGGTGTAGATTTGATATAATGTTATAGTTGTGGGTAATATTTATAAATTTTGCAAAGTAAGCAAGTTGTTAAATAATATTCGATTGGTCGGGGAATATTCTTTTTGCCGGGGAATATCCGTACGACGACACAATCATTGGTGGACCCCACAACGAAAGTATTATCGTAGAAGAAGAAAAGCAGCGGAATTATCTTTTATAAAAATAATGGCGAAAAGTGTTCAGATTAAAACCATTGAACTACTCGATAGTAAAAGTACAAGAATGTCTATGGTGGTTGCGTAGTAGCTTTACACGGTATTCATTATTGATGCTTACGTAAGAAGTCACTCAGTTATACTCAATTATTGCTATAGTAATTGCTGCATCATATCTCTCATATTATTGATTAAATTATTATCACATTATCATCTGCATTATATGATATATTATTAAATCAATAATTGAGACAACAAAGTTATTTATATTATTAAATTGTAATATTTACAATATCTAAAAATTCTGTCAAGGAGAGGTTTGGTCATCTAATTGCGCGCCAATAAGGAGAAATCCTTATTGGAAAGCCCCCACTTTCCTGGGAACAACCTGGTTGTTAAATATTGTGACTTATAATATTAATGATGAATAAGTTCGTGTTGATTAAAGATGAATTTGATAGTTCTATTGTGTTGGGATTATTAGTGTTAGTGGAAATCAACATCTATTCTGATGATAATTGATGTCTAGGGGGTTATATTGATAAATCGGGTAATTAATCGGATAAATGAGAAATAAATTGCTACTAATTCACATGCTTATATAACTATTTGTTCACATGTGTGTACTATTGAATCACATTCATGTACTATTAGGGGAGTTGGTGGAAGATTGATAATACTTGCATGACTAAGTTAAAAATGGAGGTATAGATGGAGGTACTATACTGTAATTCATATTTTCACATGATTAACTATTGATTCACATGATTGAACTATTGATTCACATTATTTACTATTAGGGGAGGTGGTGCAAGTTTGATAATACTTGCAGGACTAAATTAAAAATGAAAGAAAACATGGAGGTATTGTACTGTAATATTTCGAGCCCCAAAACGTGTAATTATCGAAACAATATTTTTTCTATAAATAGAAGCTCATTCTTCCTTCATTTCTCACCAATTCACTAAATGTATAGAAGCAATTATTATAGAGAAAAAAAAGAGAAGTCTGCTACCTCTACTCCAAAGATCCGGTTTTTCTAAGGTAAGGGTATTATTTCTTTCGTATTCATGAAGAGAGCTTACATTATTCCATTCTTTATTATTATGTTGGAATATCCCTGTCTATGCGCTTTATGCATGACACGGTTCCATTCTTTATTATTACATTGGAATATCACATGCATGCGGTTTCTGGCATGACCTAGTTCCATTCTTTATTATTACATTGAGAATAACACATGTCTGTCATGCGGTCTATCGCATACATGGTTAATTCTTCATTATTCCATTCTTTATTATTCTATTGGAATAACTTTGTCTATGTGGATTACTGCATGCATGGTGAATGATCCTTTGTATTTATATGAATAGTATTTTCATTCAAAAGGGTTTCGCCAGGGGCAATTTCATAATTTTTCGACCCTCAAAATTGCGGAAAAATTTGAAATGATAATTTGATGAGTTTTCTAGATTGTGTCCAAAATGGCAATTTTGGATGTATAGATTAAGAGTTATGGATTTTATGGGAAAAGACTATTTTAAAAGTAAACCCTTATAACTCTTTGTAGTTAACTCCAAAATTGGTGAACTTTTTATTGGGAGTATATATATATAACGAGAGTATACCCCTGTAAATTTTGGAATTTTTGGACAAAAGTACAATTTATGATAAATGTCTAAATATTCGGCGATTTTGGCCATATAAAAATAGAAAATGAATTTTAAAAATTTCGAGAAAAATATATGTTCAATATGGGACTATATTCTGCTAAATCCCAGAAAAGAAATATTTTTGGGACTGATTTGGTATTTTTCATGAAAATGAACTAGTTATGAGTAAATGAATTAAATATGTTATGTGAAGTAACAAAATTGGAAAATAGGATTTTATGACTTGGGAATCCTATATAGGGTATATGCATATTTTTGATGAGGGATATGATCATTGGTGATAAAACCTTATGAATATGGCCTTTTTGAATGATTAAATGCATTATTTGGTAAAGTGTAAACAATTGAAATAAATTGTTTATAAGTTTAAGAAATGATTAAAATATTATTATAATATTAATAATATTAGATGATGAGTTTATTAAGTGATTGATAATATTTGGATAAATTTAAAGTCTTTAATATTTATCCTTGTTTTCGTTTGATTAATGCTTATATCATTGTCATCATCTTCATGCTTATATTGTGATGAAAGTCATCTTTGGCTTACGTGCATAGATGGACTTGGTATGATTATGACCAAAGATCATTCGGTATAATCATCACCTGTAATGTTATAAATGATGTGGTAAAAGTTCTCAGTGGCTTGTAGTGCATTGATGGATAATTTTTGGTATGATTATAACCATGAATTATTCGGTATAGTCATGACCATTGATGATTTAATGAATATCCTTGGCCCGTAGTGCAGGGATGATTCGACGATGTGGTTTATTTATTTAGCTGAGTCTCAAAAATTAATGAAAACATTTTAAAACATAGAAGATAGTAGATATCATGCTCTACTTGACTCTTCTAAGGAATTGCTTATTACACTGCAGTTAAACTTGATGTTTATTGTATTTTATCAGTTTAACATTATTGAAGACTAATGATAATTTATTCTGCATTATCTTAGTCATAATATTTCTTACTGGGCTAGTTGAGCTCACCCTTTCTTTCACTGTCATCTTTAGGAAATGAGAACGTAGCCGGGACTAGTCGGGGAACGGAGTGACGGTCTAGATGATAGCATTAGTAGTCCTCACTATTATATTAAATAGTGTGACAATAAATGTAATGAGGACTCCATTGAGTATGGATATTGTCTAGATGATAATATTCTTATTAAAACTCTTAGATTATATTTTGTCGTATTTCACACAACTGTTGTATAATTAAGTTGTATTTGAATTTTGTACCATGTATTTGACGACTCAAGATGGGTGATGTATACCTATTTTGGGGGCGTCACATTAGGTATATAAGCTTCAAAAAAAATAAAAAAAATTAATATCTAGTTGAGTCTTATGGTGGGTTGAGGAAAATATACTCCCCATAAACACGAGCGTGAGATGGAGCGTAAAACGCACTCACCAACCATCTATCTATGATAAGAAAAAAATGAAAAGAGACGGGAAATAAGAGCAAAGGGCCCCCATCAATGAAAAAAAAGAAAGCATAAATACCCTATTTGATCCTTTAATCTTGGTAAATGTCTGAATTCTAGTGGAACTTGTCTATTTTTGAAATTTATAAGTTTGCGTTGTATGATTCCTTCTAAGAAATTGGTTATGTGTTGAATTTGAGTCCGTATCAGTTATCATAGATGTTGAACACACACGCACACTATACCAGTGATAATGGTTTAAGATTTGAGAACTGATAAGTCATTATTGATTGGTTTTGGTGATTAATATTATAGAGTTTGCTTGTTTTTTCTAAGGCCGGTGAGATAATTTTTGATTTTGTGATATTGTTGGATTCGAAAGCATATAGATTAGAGTCGTTACATTTCATTGCATTGCATAGCATGTAGTTTGTTTTGTGCTCGAGGACTAGCACGGTTTAAGTTTTGGGGATTTTGATAAGTGGATTTCATATCCACGAATTGACGTTCATTTCAAGCTTTATCGTTGTTACTTTCTTGTTTTCATGTTCGTTTTTTACTCGTTTCGTGTTATTTTGTATGTAGGATAGGTGGTGTGGTGATTGAGTGAAAAGAGGAAGCATTTGGAGCATCAAGTTTGCAAGTATAAAGATTAGCCAGTGAGTTCATAGAATAGAATAGCCAATACCTTTTTTTATGGGGTCTTCAACATGAGGTTGTTTGATAGAATAAGCATACCTTGAAAGCGGGCCTTATTTTGGTATACACCCCCGCCGGGGCGGGAGGTCTCGAATGCTAGACTCTCCTTTCTTGCTTTGAACTCTGCTGGGACATGAACACTAGCTATTGTATAGCATATTGTGAGACCCCAAATTTTATGAATAAAGCTTTAAATTTCTCGAAATATTTTTTTTAAATATTATGGTGTGGATTTGATATAATGTTATAGTTGTGGGTAATATTTATAAATTTTTCAAAGTAAGCAAGTGGTTATATAATATTCGATTGGTCGGGGAATATTCTTTTTGTCGGGGAATATCCGTACGACGGTACAATCATCGGTGGACCCCACAATGGATGTATTGTCGTAGTTAGAAAACGACAGAATTATATTTTTTATAAAAATAACGGCGAAAGTGTTACCGTTAAAACTGTTGAACTACCTGGTAGTAAAAGTAGTAATGTCGTGTGTGGTTGCATAGTAGTAACTACGGTATTGATTATTGATGCTTACGTAAGAAGTCACTCGGTTATATTCAATTATTGCTATAGTAATTCACGCATCATATCTCTCATATTATTGATTCGATTATTGTTATAAGTATCAAATCGCATAATATGATATATTATTAAATCAATAAGCGAGACGACAAAGTTATTCATATTATTAAATTGCAATATTTACAATGTCTAGAAGTTCTGTCAAGGAGAGGTTTGGTCATCTAATTGCACGCCAATAAGGAGAAATTATGACGCCCCCAAAATAGGTATACATCACCCATTTTGAGTCGTCAATAACATGGTACAGAAACAACTACAACTTTATTAATACAACATAAAAACTGTGAGTTTAAATAAAAATATTGCCATCTAGACAATATTCACACCCAAATAAGTCCTCATTACAATTATTGGTACATTATTTTACAAAAATGGTGAGAACTACTAAAACAACTCTCTAGAACCATCATTCCACACCCCGACTAGAACTCGCTACATTCTCGCCTCCTAAGAAGAAAAATGGAACAAAAAGAAAAAGGGTGAGCTAAACTAGCCCCGAAAAGAATATTATGACTAAGATAATATAGAACAAATTATCGTTAGTCTTCAACAGGGAAAAATATGATAAAATACAATAGATAACAAATTTCGGATCAATATTCATGAATGAAATAATAATTCATGTAGATGAGTTACGTGAGAGAATGAAATCTACTATAATCTATGAATTTAAAAGTCCATCATCATTATTTTATTCACGTAACATCAATCAATATTTATCTTGAATCAAATATTCATCTTTGCACTACAGCCAAAGATATTCATCACCGGGTCATGTTCATCTCAACACTGTTCATCCTCGTGACTACGGCCAAAGATATTCATCAAAAAATCATTAATCTTTGCACTACAGGCCAAAGATATTCAATAATATCATCATTTAGGACTGAGGATGACGAAAAATATTTTAAAGAAAACGAATCCAGTGAAACAAAATAACAAATATTAAGGATTCATACTTTAAACAATCCGAGTTCAAAAATACTTCATAAATAATCATAGTGAAGCAAAATTCAAGAATGATCAAAACATGGATACAATCAAAGCTAGTATCCATAATAGATATTTTGGACAAAGAAACGAAGATTTAATTTTTCTGTGAATAGTGTCGTATTCGTGAATAGTACCATATATGTGAATAGTGTCGTATACGTGAATAGTAACCCCGACACTAAAAGGAAAGAATTTCACAAGAAAAATACTATCAATATTCCGGCATAATGATATTGAAAGAAATAATATCATTTTTAAAAAAATAATATCCCTTACCTCGAAAAGATAGTACTTCTAAATTTGGAATACCTGGGATATAGTCTTTCAAGGAACTTTCAGTGATATAGCAACACTCAAGGTATCAAAATACTCACAAGAATAAACTCGATAATATAGAGAGAAAACTTTAGTTTCTGGTGTGATTTTCAATTCTAACCTAAGCACCCTATTTATAGGAAAATGCTTAGAACACCAAAGCAGAAAATTTAATATAATATTAATATAATTATAAAATTATCACGCCCGCCTTTGAAATTTGATTTTAGCTCATTTAAATCACATGTGAGACCCACTCAACTCATCAAAAACGTTTTTCTTAAAAAACATAACTAAAACTTTCAAAAATCAATTATTCTAGAACTTTGAAACTTCAATAATTCATAATAAATAGCTCTTTTATCAGGAAAATTTGAACCTCATGTCCTTTCCATAGGAAATTCCATTCTCTACAACTTTACAGAAGAAAGTTTTTCCAAATTCCAAACAAAAATTGACCCAAATCCACAAACAGATGATTTTACAGGCTATAATCAAATTTCAGTCAAGAAATGGGGTCCACAAACATGAAAAACATGTTTTAAATATTTATTGCAACAAAAATACTCTTCCTCCTCATTTATTCATATATCCCACATTCATTATAAAAATATCACCATTAAAATATAATAATATATTTAAATGAATTATTTTATCGAAAAAGATAAAATATCAATTTTCAATAATTGTCACATTAAAAATTTTCTCAATCTATATCCACATAAAATGAATATTTTCGTTATCATATAAATCAATAATTAATTATTCACAAATAATATTCTGAGAATCACAATCATTTGCAACCAAAGTCGTTCCCAAGGAAGAGGGGCTTTCAATAAGGATTTCTCCTCATCGCACGCAATTAGGTTACCAAACCTCTCCTTAGACGTAACTTTCTAGACATTGCCAATAATGTTATCTAATAATATTATTCAAATAATATGAATTATTGATCTGATAATGAAAATACTGTGTAGTGACAATTATTGAAACAACAATAATATAAAATATCAACGTAGCAATTATTGAATCAATAAAATAAAATATTGAACAAGAACTCATCGTAACAATTATTAAGTAAGTGCCTTCTTACGTAAGAATCAATAATTGGTGTAATCCGTGTAATCTCTCGTGTCTTAACCATAGGGTATTTTAACAGTATTAACGATAACAACTACGCCGTTATTTATAAACAACTTATATTTGTCGTTTTCTTTATCTAATCGCTTTCTGTTATGGGGCCCACACAAGGCTGCGCCGTCGTACGAATATTCCCCGACAACAATGAATATTTTATAACCACTTGCTTATTTGAAATATTTGTGCATTGTACCCATAACTAATCACATTAATCAAATCAACGCTTACTATTTCAAAATAATAAATAAAGGAAGTTTAATTTCATTTATAATAAGTTGGGGTCTTACAGAAATCCTTATCGAAAAGCCTCCTCTTTCCTGGGAACGATCTGGTTGTTAAATATTGTGAGTTATAATATTAATGATGAATAAGTTCGTGTTGATTAAAGATGAATTTTATAGTTCCATTGTGTTAGGATTATTAGTGTTAGTGGAAATCGACATCTATTCCGACGAAAATTGATGTTTGGGGGTTATATTGATAAATCGGGTAATTAATCAGATAAATGAGCAATTAATTGATACTAATTCACATGTTTATATAACTATTTGTTCACATGTGTGTACTATTGAATCACATTCTTGTACTATTAAGGGAGTTGGTGCAAGATTGATAATACTTGCATGACTAAGTTAAAAATGGAGGTACTATACTGTAATTCGTATTTTCACATGATTATAACTATTGATTCACATGATTATAACTATTGATTCACATGATTGAACTATTGATTCACATTATTTACTATTACGGGAGGTGGTGCAAGTTTGATAATACTTGCAAGACTAAATTAAAAATGAAAGAAAAGTTGGAGGTATTGTACTGTAATATTGTGAGCCCCAAAACATGCAATTATTGAAACTATATTTTCCTATAAATAGAAGCTCATTCTTCCTTCATTTCTCACCAATTCACTAAAGCTATAGAGCAATTATTATAGAGAGAAATTATAGAGAGAAAGAAGAAGAGAAGTCTGTTACCTCACTACTCTAGTATTCAGTTTCTTTCTAAGGTAATGGGTATTATTTCTTTCGTATTCATGAAGACAACTGTTGTTATTCCATTCTTTATTATTCTGTTGGAATAACCTGTATACGCGAACTACAGTATACATGATGAAATTATTCTTTTATTCCATTCTTTATTATTACATTTGGAATATCACATGTCTGCATGCGGTTTACGCATGACGACTGGTTCCGATTCTTTATTATTCTATTAAAATATTTATGCATGCGGTTTATGCATGACTGGTTCCGATTCTTTATTATTACATTTGGAATATCACATGCATGCAATTTACGCATGACTGGTTCCATTCTTTATTATTCTGTTGGAATATCACATCATGCGGTTTACGCGCGACACAGTTCCATTCTTTATTATTACGCTGAGAATAAACATGCATGCGCGATTTATCGCTTGCATGGTGAATTCTTCTGTTATTCCATTCTTTATTATTCTGTTGGAATAACCTATCTATGTGGATTACCGCATGCATGGTGAATGATCATTTGCATTCATTCCTTATTAAATTGTGGAAATGATCTGTTTACGTGGATTACCGCATGGCGGGTGAAAATCCAATTGTAGTTTTGTAATTTTTCTGACCCTTAAAAATTCTGAAAAAAATTTTGAAATGATAATTTGATGAGTTTTCTAGATTGTGTCCAAAAATGGCGATTTTTGGATGTATAGATTAAGAGTTATGAATTTTATAGGAAAAGACTATTTTAAAAGTAAACCCTTATAACTCCTTATGGTTAACTCCAAAATTGGTGAAATTTTTATTGGGAGTACATGTATATAACAAGAGTATACCCTGTAAATTTCGAAATTTTTGGACAAAAGTAAAATTTATGATAAATGTCTAAATATTCAGAAGTTTTGGCCATATGAAAAATAGTAAATGAATTTTAAAAATTCTGAGAAAAATATATGATCAATATGTGACTATATTCTGCTAAATCTCGGAAAAAATATATTTTTGGGACTGATTTGGTATTTTTCATGAAAATGAACTAGTTATGAGTAAATGAATTAAATATGTTATGTGAAGTAACAAAATTGGAAAATAGAATTTTATGGTTTGGGAACCCTATATAGGGTTTATGTAGATTTTTGATGAGGGATTTGATCATTGGTGATGAAATCTTATGAGTATGACATTTTTGAGTGATTAAAATGCATTATTTGGTAAAGTGTAAACAATTGAAATAAATTGTTTATAAGTTTAAGAAGTGATTAAAATATTATTACAATATTAATAATATTAGATGATGAGTTTATTAAGTGATTGATAATATTTGGATAAATTTAAAGTCTTTAATATTTATCCTTGTTTTTGTTTGATTAATGTTTATACCATTGTCATCATCCTCATGCTTATATTGTGATGAAAGTCATCTTTGACTTACGTGCATAGATGAACTTGGTATGAATATGACCAGGGATCATTCGGTATAATCATAACCTGTAGTGTTATAAATGATGTGGTAAAAGTTCTCAGTGGTCTGTAGTGCATTGATGGACAATTTTTGGTATGATTATGACCAGGGATTATTCGGTATTGTGACGCCCCCAAAATAGGTCCACACAACCCATTCTGAGTCACCAGATATCACTCTATAAAAATCAAATACAAACTTCATTTATACAACTGTTGAACTATCGTGCAGATTACGACAACAGATAAGCTGTGAGTTTTAATACAATATTATCTCGTAGACAGTATCCAAACTCAAATTGTTACAATGCCATATAAAATACAGCAGTAAAATTTTAAGACCCCAAAGAAGAACGAGAAGATTACTATCATATTCATTCTAATGAGGTGCACTTTTGACGCTTTCAAAGTCGGGTTCTCATCACCCTATTGTTGTTCGCCAAAATCAATTATTAAGTGACGTATAAAATACGACACACACATCTTAGGACCTTAATACAATTATCTGTTGCATATCATGTCGTTTTATAATGTATTGAAAAACTTCGACAATCTCGGACCATCACACTATTTTCCTATTATCCCCGCTCGACCCAGCTACACTCTTATTACCTGAAAGGAATTGTGAAGAAAAGGGTGAGCACAAATATCCCAGAAAAGAATATCATGACTAAAGATAATTAAATTATTAATAGCCTTCGTCAATAATAAATCAGAGATTTAGAACATATGGTAGATGATAAAACTTATCAACCATAGTTGCAGCAGAATGAACAATCCATTAAAAGAGTCAAATAGACCATCAGGTCTATTATCTTCTCCATGTTAAAAGTCCACCAATAATATTTTATCCCTGTAACATCAATCAACAATTCATGTCCACAATCATATGAATAACTCATAATCATAATTGTGATTCTAAATTCCTCTTCGCACCTAGGACGAAGATAATTTTCATCACCTATCTTCACCCGAAACATCAAAAATCATGGTTATACCAAATCACAATTCCTGCTCATAATCATACTAATAAATTCATCTTTGCACTACGGCCAAAGATATTCATTAACAATTTATTCTTTGCACTACAGGCCAAAGACATACAACTGTATTTTAGAAGAGTCAAGTAGAGCATGATATCTACTATCTTTTAGGAATTAAAAGTGTATAATCAATATTTTATCGCTGAGACTTAGCTTAATAAATAATCCACATCATCGAATCATCCCTGCACTACGGCCAAGGATATTCATGTAATCATCAATGGTCATGATTATACCGAGAATAATCTCGGTTATAATCATACCAATAATCGCCCATCAATGCACTACTGAGCCAATGAGGACTTTTACCACATCATCTATAACATTACGGGTCATGATTATACCTTAGAATAATCCTCGGTCATAATCATACCAATAAGCGATTCATCTATGAACATAAGCCAAAGATACTCATCAATCAATAGTTCATCTTTGCACGTAAGCCAAAGATATACAACTTTAAAACCAATAATCAACAGTCCATCTTTGCACGTAAGCCAAAGATATACAACTGTAAAACCAATAATTAACAGTCCATCTTTACACGTAAGCCAAAGATATTCAACTGTAAAACCAATAATTAACAGTCCATCTTTGCACGTAAGACAAAGATGACTTTCATCATAATATAAGCATGAGGATGATGACAATGATATAAGCATTAATCAAATGAAAATAAGGATAAATATTAAAGACTTTAAATTTATCCAAATATTATCAATCACTTAATAAACTCATAATCTAATATTATTAATATTATAACAATATTTTAATCAATTCTTAAACTTATAAATAATTTATTTCAATTGTTTACACTTTACCAAATAATGTATTTAATCATTTAAAAATACCATACTCATAAGATTTCATCACCAATGATCAAATCCCTCATCAAAAATCTACATATACCCTATATAGGATTCCCAAGCCATAAAATCCTATTTTCCAATTTTGTTACTTCACATAACATATTTAATTCATTTACTCATAACTAGTTCATTTATATGAAAAATACCAAATCTGTCCCAAAAATATTTTTTTTCGGGATTTTAATGAATATAGTCCCATATTGAACATATATTTTTTGAATTTTTAAAATTCATTTACTATTTTTCATATGGCCAAAAGCTATTTAATATTTAGACATTTATCATAAATTGTACTTTTATCCAAAAGTTCCAAAATTTCTGAGGTATACTCTGTTATATACATGTACTCCCAATAAAAATTTCATTAATTTCGAGTTAACCACAAGGAGTTATAAGGGTTTACTTTTAAAATAGTCTTTTCCCATAAAATCCATAACTCTTAATCTATATATCCAAAATCGCCATCTTTGGACACAATATAGAAAAACTCATAATTATCATTTCAATTTTTTCCGAAATTTTGAGGTCGGAAAATTACTTAAAGCGCAAATGAATTTTCACCCATTGTCGCGATAATCCACGTAAACAGATCATTTTCACAATTTAATAAGGAATGAATACAAAGGAACATTCACCATGCATGCGGTAGTTCAAATAGACATGTTATTCCAACAGAATAATAAAGAATGGAATAACAGAAGAATTCACCATGCACGCGATAAACCGCACAGACAGGTTATTCCCAACAGAATAATAAAGAATGGAACCAGGTCATGCGTAATCCACACAGACAGGATATTCCAACAGAATAATAAAGAATGGAATAACAATAGAATTCACCAGGCATGCGATAGACCACACAGACAAGTTATTCTAACAGAATAATAAAGAATAGAACGAGGTCATGCATAATCCCATGCAGATAGGATATTCAATGTAATAATAAAGAATGGAATAATGAAGAATTTCACCATGTATGCGGTACTTAGATGATGATGAGTTATTCCAACATAATAATAATGAATGGAATAATGAAGCTCTCTTCATGAATCTGAAAGAAATAATACCCCCTTATTATAATAATAATATCCCTTACCTTAGAAAAAAGCTGGATATTACAATAGTGAGGTAGTGAGACTTCTCTTCTTCTTTCTCTCTATAATTTCTCTCTATAATAATTGCTCTAAAGCTTTAGTGAATTGGTGAGAAATGAAGGAAGAATGAGCTTTATTTATAGGAAAATATAGTTTCGATAATTACACGTTTTTATGACTCGAAATATTACTGAAGACAATACCTTTAACTTTTCTTTCATTTTAATTTAGTCCCGCAAGTATTATCAAACTTGCACCAAATCCTCTAATAGTAAATAATGTGAATCAATAGTTCAATCATGTGAATCAATAGTTATAATCATGTGAAAATACGAATTATAGTATAGTACCTCTATATATACCTCCATTTCTAACTTAGTCATGCAAGTATTATCAATTTTGCACCAACTCCCCTAATAGTACAAGAATGTGAATCAATAGTACACACATGTGAACAAATAGTTATAATCATGTGAATTAATAGCAATTAATTGCTCATTTATTCGATTAATTACCCGATTGATCAATATAACCTCCAGACATCAATTATTATCGAAATAAATGTTGATTTCCACTAACACTAACAATCCCAACACAATGGAAATATTTTTCTCAAAAATTTCATTTTTAAAATTTCAAAGTTTGACTTTTTCTAAAAAAGTCAACTGTCGACTTTTTTGACCAAAAAGTCAACCCCGACAAATTTTGTGTTTATAGTTTATTTCTACTAATTTCATCGTTCCGGACTCAAATATCACGTTCGTGTCTCCAAATTCAACTCCGAACTCAAATTCGATTTTTAATAACATTCATCATTATAACTCACAATATTTAACAACCATGTCGTTCCCAGGAAAGAGGGGGCTTTCCGATAAGGATTTCTCCTTATTGGCGCGCAATTAGGTGACCAAACCTCTCCTTGACAGAACTTCTAGACATTGTCAATATTGCAAATAATAATATGAATAACTTTGTCATCTCAATTATTGATTTAATAATATATAAAATATCGACAATAATTGAATCAAATAACGTGAGATTCTATGCAACAATTATTGTAGCAATAATTGAACAAAACCGAGAGACTTCTCACGTAAGTATCAATAATCAATACCGTGTGCTACTATGCAACCACGCGTATTACTGTACTTTTACCACCGATTATTTTATGACACCTTGCTTACTTTGCAAAATTTTCAAATATCACCCTTAACTTTAAACCTTTATCAATTTAGCCATTTACTAAATAAAATAATAATTATAAGAAAATTGAGTACTTTCATTTCATAAATTTCGGGTTCTCACAGGTATAGTCATGACCATTGATGATTTAATGAATATCCTTGGCCCATAGTGCAGGGATGATTCGATGATGTGGTTTATTTATTAAGTTGAGTCTTAGCGATAAAAATTGATGTAAACATTTTAAAACATAGAAGATAGTAGATATCATGCTCTACTTGACTCTTCTAATGGATTGTTTATTCTGCTGCAGTTAAACTTGATGTTTATTGTATTTTATCAGTTTAACATTGTTAAAGGCTAATGATAATTTATCCTGCATTATCTTAGTCATAATATTTCTTACTGGGCTAGTTGAGCTCACCCTTTTGCTTTTATTGTTCTCTTCAAGAAATGAGAACGTGGCAAGGGACTAGTCGGAGAGCCAGAGTGACTAGCCTAGATGATAACATTAGTAGTCCTCACTATTACGTTAAATAGTGTGATAATAAATGTAATGAAGACTCCATTGAGTGTGGATATTGTCTAGATGACAATATTCTTATTAAAACTCTTATATTATGTTTTGTCGTATTTTACATGACTGTTGTATAATTAAGTTTTTATTTATATTTTGTACCATTAATTTGGCGACTCAAGATGGGTAATGTATACCTATTTTAGGGCGTCACACATATGGACTCTAATTAGCAGAGATTTTTGACTAAGACTTGTGTGTTGGGTGTGAGACCCCAGATTTTATGAATAAAGATTTAAATATCTAGAAATATATTTTTTAATATTATGGTGTGGATTTGATATAATGTCATAGTTGTGGGTAATATTTATAAATTTTGCAAAGTAAGCAAGTTGTTATATAATATTTGACTGGTCGGAAAATATTCTTTTTGTTGGGGAATATCCGTACGGCGGCACAATCATTGGTGAATCCACAACGGAAGTATTGTCATAGTAAGAAAACGACAGAATTATCTTTTTATGAAAATAACGGCGGAAGTGTTACCATTAAAACAGTTGAACTACCCGGTAGTAAAAGTACAATAATACGTGTGGTTGCATAATAACACGCGGTATTGGTTATTGATGCTTACGTGAGAAGTCACTCAGTTATACTCAATTATTGTTACAGTAATTGCTGCATCATATCTCTCATACAATTGATTCGATTATTATCACAATATTATCTGCATAATATGATATATTATTAAATCAATAATTGAGACGACAAAGTTATTCATATTATTAAATTGCAATATTTACAATGTCTAGAAGTTCTGTCAAGGAGAGGTTTGGTCACCTAATTACGTGCCAATAGGGAGAAATTCTTATTGGAAAGCCCCCTCTTTCCTGGGAACGACCTGGTTGTTAAATATTGTGAGTTATAATATTGATGATGAATAAGCTTTTGTTGATTAAAGATGAAATTGATAGTTCAATTGTGTGGAAATTATTAGTGTTAGTAGAAATCAATATTTATGTTGATAATAATTGATGTTTGGAGGTTATATTGTTCAATCGGGTATTCGGGGCACTTTTCGTGTCGCAGTACTATTCACGAGTTACTATTCATAAGTTACTATTCACAAGTTACTATTCACGAGTTACTATTTACGGGGTACTATTCACCCGAAAAATATATTTCTTTTCGGTCCAAATCATTTTTGGGTACAATATTATTCCATGAGGAGATGTGCTAATTTTTCAGACCGTTGGTTGAAGTTATAATAGTGAATCAATATGGACCGCTGGTGGAAAGTTATAATAGTGAATCAATATGGATCGCTGGTTTAAAGTTTTAATAGTAAATCAGTATGGACCGTTACTTTAAGTTTTTATAGTAAATCAATATGGACCGTCCATTTAAAAGTAAATCAATTTGGACAGTTCATGAATTAGTTACTATTCAGTCCATTCTCCTATAAATAGAAGCTCATTCCTTCATTATTTCTTACGAATTCACTGAAACTCTAGAGAGAGAAATTATAGAGAGAAAGAAGAAGAGAAGTATGCTACCTCTCTATTCCAGCATCCAGCTTTATTCTAAGGTAAGGGGTATTATTTCTTTCGTATTCACGAAGAGAACTTCTATTATTCCATTCTTTATTATTCTGTTGGAATAACCTGTTATGAGAAGTACCGCATACATGGTGAAATTCTTCTGTTATTCCATTCTTTATTATTATGTTGGAATAACCTGTTTATGCGAAATCACCGCATACATGGTGAAATTCTTCTATAATTAGTTCATTATTATTATTCGAGAATATCACATTTACAAGCGTTCTATTTGGACTGGTTCCATTATTTATTATTCTCGTTAGGAATATCATGTCTCTGCGTTTCTGTTGGACTCGGGTTCCATTATTTATTATTACATTGGAATAACACGTATATATGCGATCTATCGCATGCATGGTGATTTCTGTTGTTATTCCATTCTTTATTATTACATTGGAATATCACGCTCGCGTATGCGTTTACGCATGACTGGTTCCATTATTTATTATTCTATTGGAATAACTCCGTCTCGTGCGATCTATCGCATGCATGGTGAATCCTTCATTATTCCATTCTTTATTATTACGTTGGAATAACTTTGCCTATGTGGATTACCACATGCATGGTGAATGATCCTTTGTATTCATTCTTTATGAAATTATGGAAATGATCTGTATACGTGGATTACCGCATGGTGGGTGAAAATCCATTTGCAGTTTCATATATTCTATTATACTCAGTTGGTTAAAGTTTTGGCTTCTATACTCCATGAAATTAGTAGAATATCCTGGATATTTGCGCTTCATCCAGTATCTTTTCATGGAAATATTCTTACGAGCATTCTTGAATTTTTCTCCACAAAGCAGAGATCATGTTGACAATTTGGACATTATTGAGTTAGGATAAATTAACTTATAAATCTTTAAAATTTATTCTTGAACTTGTTTTATTGAATTATTATGTCATTGTCATGATGAGTTATGATGGTTATTATGCGAACACATGAAAGTTTCTTAGAAATCACAAAGGGTTGAAAATCAGATTTTGGTAAAAATGGAATATGAAATTCAATTGACCATATCTCCTATTATATTTTGAATTTTTGAGTGTGGTCAAGTCCCAGAGTTAGATCTATGAGTTTTCTAACTTATCCAAGTGGAATCACTTTGGAAAAGGTGTTGTAGATTTAAAGTGTGGACTAATTTTAGCAAAGGAGAATTAAAACCGAAAATACCAAAAAAGCTCTTGTCCAAAATTTTGTAAAAGAAATTTTTCGCCACTTAATTTATGAGAAAAATTTTGGCCTTTTGGGACAGAAAAACATATGGTATAAAGTACCTCCTGTCCAAAAATGAGCTCATTACGACTTAAAATGAGCAAGTTATGACTATTTCAATATTTAGGTTTTTCCGACGAAAAGCGCTATAACCGGAGTTTTATAACTCTGATGGCCATGAAATTGAAATTGGAAGCTCACGTTAACATGTGTATGATCCTGCCAAGATTTGGGAATTTGTGGAGTTAAACTTGAGGTAGCTAATTTCTTAAGGAATTAATTAGAAATTGATTTTTGAAAAATAGTAAATGAATTTTAAAAATTATGAGAAAAATATATGTTCAATATGGGACTATATTCTGCTAAATCCCAGAAAAGAAATACTTTTGGGACTAATTTGGTATTTTTCATGAAAATAATCTAGTTATGAGTAAAAGAGTTAAATATGTTATGTGAAGTAACAAAATTGGAAAATAGAATTTTATGGCTTGGGAATCCTATATAGGATATATGCAGATTTTTGATAAGGGATTTGATCATTGGTGATGAAATCTTATGGGTATGGCATTTTTGAATGATTAAATGCATTATTTGGTAAAGTGTAAACAATTGAAATAAATTGTTTATAAGTTAAGAAGTGATTAAAATATTGTTATAATATTAATAATATTAGACTATGAGTTTATTAAGTGATTGATAATATTTAGATAAATTTAAAGTCTTTAATATTTATCCTTGTTTACGTTTGATTAATGCTCATATTATTGTCATCATCCTTATATTTATATTGTGATGAAAGTCATCTGTGGCTTACGTGCATAGATGGACATGGTATGATTATGACCAGGGATTATTCGGTATAATCATTACCGTAATGTGATGAATGATGTGGTGAAAGTCCTCAGTGGCCTGTAGTGCATTGATGGACAGTTTTTGGTATGATTATGACCAGGGATTATTCGGTATAGTCATGACCATTGATGATTTAATATCCTTGGCCCGTAGTGCAGGGAAGATTCGATGATATGGTTTATTTATTGTCGAGTCTCGGTGATTAAAATTGATGAAAACATTTTAAATCATAGAAGATAGTAGATATCACGCTATACTTGACTCTTCTAATGGATTGCTTATTCCGCTGCAGTTAAACTTGATGTCTATTGTATTTTATCAGTTTAACATTGTTGAAGGCTAATAATAATTTATTCTGCATTATTTTAGTCATAATATTTCTTACTGGGCTAGTTGAGCTCACCCTTTTGCTTCCATTGTTCTCTTCAGGAAATGAGAACGTAGCCGGGACTAGTCGGGGAATGGAGTGACGGTCTGAGATGGTGTCATAGTAGTCCTCACTATTCTATAAAATAGTGTGATAATAAATGTAATGAGGACTTCATTGAGTTGGTATACTGTCTAGATGACAATATACGTATTAAAACTCTTAGATTATGTTTTTGTCGTATTTTGCACGACTGTTGTATAATTAAGTTGTATTTGAATTTTGTTCCATGTATTTGGCGACTCAAGATGGGTGATGTATACATATTTTGGGGGCGTCACAGTTGGTATCAAAGCTTAGGATATGATCCTGGCGAGAGATGTGAGACAAGAACTAGGAGGGAGGCGGAAATTCCTTCGCAAGTATGACCTACCTAAGTTTATTTGGTATTTAATTGGCCGCCGTCCAGTATAGGGATAATATGTGATATATTAATTAACTCTTGTTTGTGGCAGTGTTTGAAAATGACAGCTGAAAATGTTAATAATGGAGTGAATGAGACCGTTGAGACACCTTTAATCACTAACCAGGTTAATGTGATGTCGGGCGAAGAAGAAATTAGAGATATCTACGTGGTGAGTGAGTGAAGAACTAATAGTTGCACCCGAGCTATTTGCGGAGGTAGCAACTGAGAGCGAGGAAGAAGAGGAAGAAGAGGAACCTGAGGAGAATTTATTAGAAGAATTTTATGATCAAAATTTAGAATTTCAAATTCGTATTCATGAGTTAGAAGAGCAGGCTGAAGAACGGCAGGCGGTCGTGGAGCAAAGAGATGTAACAATTCAAAATTGTGTTACCCGATGTGCAATGCTTGAACAGAAGCACTCTTTGGCAGAGTATAGGATATTAGATCTAGAATCTGAGAATGCTATGATCAAAGTTCTGATGAAAGCAGAAACAACTGAACGAAGGAGAATAGATGATGCATGGGTAAAAGCCGCATGACGCGTAAATATTGTAGAAAAAGACGTCCGATCCAATAAGACCAAAATAGATGAAATGGATTTTGCTTTTTGGACAACAATTGGGAGAATCCAACATCGAATTCAGAATTACCCTCTACAGAGCGGTCAACCCCAATTCGATATGGATCAGAGAATAATGATTCAAATCATGGATCAGGAATGTGACGAAGCACTTAAGGGTGGAATGTACCCTATAGCAAAGTCAAAACCGGTAGTTTAAGTGCAAGCGTTTGTTAAGAAACCCGAACGAAGATATTACGGGTAAGTTAATTATAAACTCTTGCGAAGTCTATACCTTATTCGATACCAGTTCTACCCACTCTTTTATTTCTCCTACTTGCGCTCAACGTTTAAATTTGACTCCATAGAAATTAGACTTTGACTTATCTGTTGAAACTCCATTGGGAGAAACCTTCATTACATCCACGGTTTATAAGTCTTGTTTAATTCATATCGGTAACCGCACGTTACCTGTCGATCTTATTTCTTTGAAAATACTTGCATTTGATGTGATTTTAGGAATCGATTGGTTAACTACTCATCATGCTAAAATTGATTATTTTCGTAAGTTTGTTAGCTTTCATATTCCTCACCAACCTGTTATGTGAATTCAAGCAACCAAATCACTAAAGTCAATCATTGTCATATCACGCAATAAGTAAAGAGCTCTGAGCCTTTCGGTGGTGACTTCTTTGGGTGGAATGCACTGAAGTCGAACTTTCCGTAGGGGATGTCATGAATAACGGTGGCAAGTTAATAGGTATCAATGTGACGTGTTATCCAAGTCTTGGATGAGAGTCACAATTTTTGAATAATATTTCTATTGTTAATAAATTCCTAACGTATTCTTGAAGACTTCTTAGCCTAACCTAGAGCGTAAAATCGAATTTTGTGTTGACCCCAGTACAAAACCCATTTCGTATAACTTATAAATGATGAAGATAGAGTTAAAGACTCTAGGGACCCACGTGAATATAACGAATATATGAGTAGAATCGACTTTAATCGATAAAGTTAAAGCCATTTCAAGCTACTACATTACGAATCGATGAATGTGAAGAAGAAGGTTCAAGAGGCGTTACATTTCAGAAGCAAGAATCGACGAAGAGAGGAAATCTCAACCCTCGATTTTATTGGCCCATTTGAAATCCTCGATTGAGTAGGAACTGTGGCCTATAGACTCATTTTACCACCAAGTATGTCACGTGTTCATAACGTTTTTCACGTATCGATGTTACATAATTATGTGGACGACCTGAACCACATTATTAAATTAGAACTAGACGAGATTGCAAAAGATTTAACGTATGAGGAGATACGTGTTAAAATCTTGGATAAGAAGGATCGTATTCAACACTCAAAGGTTATACCTCAAGAGTTAGAATTTGAAATGAAGTCTTGGTATCCTCATCATACTAGGTACGTACGTAAATTTCGAGGCGAAATTTCATATGGAGGGGAGATTGTGAGACCCCAGATTTTATGAATAAAGATTTAAATTTCTCAATTTTTATTTTTTTAATATTATGGTGTGGATTTGATATTATGTCATAGTTGTGGGTAATATTTAAAAATTTTGTAAAGTAAGCAAGTTGTTATATAATATTTTATTGGTCGGGGAATATTATTTTTGTCGGGGAATATCCGTACGACGGCACATGTGAGACCCCAGATTTTATGAATTAAGATTTAAATTTCTCAAAATATTTTTTTAAATATTATGGTGTGGATTTGATATAATGTTATAGTTGTGGGTGATATTTATAAATTTTGCAAAGTATGCAAGTTGTTATAAAATATTAGTTTGGACGGGGAATATTCTTTTTGTCAGGAATATCTGTACAACGGCACAATCATTGGTGAACCCACAACGGAAGTATTGTCGTAGTAATAAAACGACAAAATTATATTTTTATAAAAATAACGGCGGAAGTGTTACCGTTAAAACTGTTGAACTACCCGATAGTAAAAGTACAGTAATATGCGTGGTTGCATAGTAGCACACGATGTGAGACCCCGAATTTTATGAAATAAAAGTATTCAATTTTTCTATTTTTGTGAATAGTTAAATTGATAAAAGTTTAAATTTAAGGGTGACATTTGAAAATTTTTTAAAGTAAGCAAGTTGTCATAAAATAATCGGTGGTAAAATACGTGTGGTTGCATAATAGCACACAGTATTGATTATTAATGCTTACGTGAGAAGTCACTCAGTTTGAATCAATTATTGTCGATATTTTATATATTGTTAAATCAATAATTGAGATGATAAAGTTATTAACATTATTATTTGCAGTATTAACGATGTCTAGAAGTTCTGTCAAGGAGAGGTTTGGTCACCTAATTGCGCGCCAATAGGGAGAAATCCTTATTGGAAAGCCCCCTCTTTCCTGGGAATGACATGGTCGATTAATAGTGTGAATTATGATAATAATGATGAGTTTTGTTTTATTAGTATTATTAATATAATAAAACAGAAAAACTTTTTATATAAAACAAAATACTTTTATAAAGTTATTCGTTTTATTAGGCAATAATTAGAATATATTATATTTTATTATGCATAGTGTTTTGCATAGTAAAATTTTTTTATATAAAATGTAATACTTTTATAAAGTTATTTGCTTTATTAGACAATAATTAGAATATATTATATTTTATTATGCATAGTATTTGTATAGTAAAATCTTTTTATATAAAACAAAATACTTTTATAAAGTTATTCGTTTTATTAGATTATAAATAGAATATATTATATTTTATTTAAAAAGATTTTATTTTATTAGAATATTTTATTAAATCAATCTGGACTGTTCATGAATTAGTTGCTATTCAATCCATTCTCCTAAAAATAGAAGCTCATTCCTTCATTATTTCTTACGAATTCACTAAAACTTTAGAGAGAGAAACTGTAGAGAATTCTTCTTCTATAATCTTGAGCGTATTTTCTATTTAAGAAAGCTTTGAGCGTAGTGCAAGTTTCTTCAAGTATATCCCCGCCCTACCTGTCGGAGTACTCTTTTTTTATAAGGTAAGGGATATTATTTGTTGTACTCGTAATGGGTATTATTTCTTTCGTATTCATGAAGAGAACTTCTGTTATTCCATTCTTTATTATTCTGTTGGAATAACCTATTTATGTGAAATACCGCATACATGGTGAAATTCTGTTGTTATTCCATTCTTTATTATTCTGTTAGAATATCCTATCGGTCTTGATTACTTTAACACCGGTTCCGTTCTTTATTATTACATTGGAATAACTTTTGTTATTGCAATTACCGCATACATGGTGAAATTATGTTGTTATTCCATTCTTTATTATTACGTTGGAATATCACATCGGTGCGTACGCATGACACTGGTTCCATTATTTATTATTATGTTGGAATAACTTCATGCATGCGATTCTATCGCATTTACGGTGAATTTCATTGTTATTCCATTCTTTATTATTACGTTGAATATCACATAAATGCATGCGTTACGCATGACACGATTCCATTCTTTATTATTACATTTGGGAATAACACATGCATGCGATCTATCGCACGCATGGTGAATCCTTCTGTTATTCCATTCTTTATTATTCTATTGGAATAACCTATTTATGTGGATTACCACATGCATGGTGAATGATCCTTTATATTCATTCCTTATTAAATTATGGAAATGATTTGTTTACGTTGATTATGATGAGAGTCATAATAAAAGAATTAGTGTAAGACCCCAACTTATTATAAATGAAATTAAATTTCTTCTATTTATTATTTTGAAATAGTAAGGGTTGATTTGATTAATGTGGTTAGTTATGGATAAAATGCGCAAATATTTCAAATAAGCAAGTGGTTATAAAATATTCATTGTTGTCGGGGAATATTCGTTTGGTCGTGGAATATTCTTACTGTCGGGGAATATTCGTAGGGATTCAAGCTTGACCTTATGTGGGCCCCATAACGGAAAGCGATTGGATGAAGAAAACGATAAATATAAGTTATTTATAAGTAATGGCGTAGTTATTCAGATTATCTTGTTGGAATACCACGTGGTTAAAACACGAAGAACCTTTGTATTGCACCAATTATTGATTCTTACATAAGAAGGCACTACTCGATAATTATTTACGAAGAATTATTGTTCAATATTTTATTTTATTAATTCAATAATTGCTATATTGATATTTTATATTGTTGTTGTTTCAATAATTGTCACTATACAGTATTTTCCATTATCAGGCCAATAATTCATATTATTTGAATAATATTATTAGCTAATATTATTGGCAATGTCTAGAAAGTTCTGTCTAAGGAGAGGTTTGGTCACCTAATTGCGCGTCAATAAGGAGAAATCCTTATTGGAAAGCCCCCTCTTTCCTGGGAACGGCATGGTTCCCAGTATTGTGATTCTGTAATATTATTTGTGAATAATTAATTATTGATTTATATGATAAGGAAAATATTCATTTTATGTGGATATAGATGGAGAAAATTTTAAAGTGACAATTGTTGAAAATTGATATTTTAACTTTTTTAATAAATAATTCATTTAAAAATATTATTATATTTAATAATATAATAATGGTGATATTTTACAATGAATGTGTGATATATGAATAAATGAGGAGAAAGAGTATTTTTGTTACAAAAATTATTTAAAACATGTTAAACATATTTGTGGGCCCATTTCTTGACTGAAATTTGATTATAGCCTGTAAAATCGTCCGTTTGTGGATTTCGGTCAATTTCTGCCTGGAATTTGGAAAAACTTAAATTTTCAAAGTTGTAGATAATGGAATTTCCTATGGAAAAGACATAAGGTTTGATTTTTTCTGACAAAAGGGCTATTTATTATGAATTATTGAAGTTCCGAAGTTCCAAAATAATTGATTTTTGAAGTTTTAATTATTTTTTTTAAGAAAAACATTTTTGGTGAGTGTCCCACATGTGATATAAATGTGTTGAATGCTGAATTCAGTTGGTAAAAGTGGGCATAAGAAATTTGTATATATATATTAATATTTTATTAAATTTTCTGTTTTGGTGTTCTAAGCATTTTCCTATAAATAGGGTGCTTAGGTTAGAATTGAAAATCACACCAGAAACTGGAGTTTTCTCTCTCTATATTATCAAGCGTATTCTTGTGAGTATTTTGATACTTTGAGTGTTGCTATATGGTGCAAAGTTCCTTGACGTTATATCGATATTTCACCCGTAAGTACTTATTCTTTTTCGAGGTAAGGGATATTTTTTTTTATAAATGATATTATTTCCTTCAATATCATTATCTTAGGAATATTGGTAAGATTTTTCTTGTGAAATTCTTGTCTTTTAGTGTTTGAGTTACTATTCACGATCTACGGCACTATTTACGATATCTGACACTAATTATTCACGAATCAAAGACTATTCACGTAAAAAATTAAATTTTTGTTTTTTTGTCCAAAATATCTATTATGGATACTAGCTTTGATTGTATCCATGTTTTGATCATTCTTGAATTTTACTTTACTATGGTTATTTATGAAGTATTTTTGAACTTGGACTGTTTAAAGTACGAATCCTTATTATTTGTTCTTTTGTTTCACTGGATTCGTTTTCTTTAAAATATTTTCATCATCCTCAGTCCTAAAAGATGATATTACTGAATATCTTTGGCCTGTAGTGCAAAGATGGTTGATTTTCTTATGAATATCTTTGGCCCGTAGTGCAAAGATGAATATTTGATTCAAGATGAATATTGATTGATGTTACAGGGATAAAATATTGATGATGGACTTTTAAATTCATAGATAATAGTAGATTTCATTCTCTACGTAACTCAACTATGAATTATTATTTCCGTTGCGAATATTGATCTGAAAATTGTTGTCTATTGTATTTTATCAAATTTTTCCCTGTTGAAGACTAATGATAATTTGTTCTATATTATCTTAGTCATAATATTCTTTACTGGGCTAGTTGAGCTCACCCTTTTCCTTTTTGTTCCATTTTTCTTCTCAGGATGTGAGAATGTAGCGAGTTCTAGTCGGGGTATGGAATGATGGTTCTAGAGAGTTGTTTTAGTAGTTCGCACCATTTTTGTAAAATAATGTATCCATACTTATAATGAGGACTTATTTGAGTGTGGATATTGTCTAGATGACAATATTTGTATTTAAACTCACAGTTTTTATGTTGTATTAATAAAGTTGTAGTTGTTTCTGTACCATGTTATTGACGACTCAAAATGGGTGATGTATACCTATTTTGGGGCGTCACAGTTGGTATCAGAGCATAGAGATATGATCTCTGGCGGAGATCGGGGAATAGAACTAGGAGTGGAGAGACAAGTAAAACCTTCGCTAGTGTGTCTTACCTAAGCTTATTTGTTGGTTGGTCAGTATATAGGGATATTATATGATATGTTGATTTCTTTAATTAACCCTTGTTTTATGGCGATATTTGAGAATGTCATTCGAGAATGTTAATGATGGAGTAAATGAGACCGTGGAGAGACCTTTACTCACCAACGAGGAGAATGTGCAACAGTGGTGGCAATGTTCCTCCCGTGAACAACACCAATTGAAAGCGAGATGATGAGCGACGGGATGTTTAGAAGCCTTTTGCAGTTCATGCAAAAATCGGGACGAGGAGACTCGTGTACAAAATACAGGTGGAAATGATAACAACGCACGGTTTGTCACAACCAAGCAGTTCAAAGACTTAGGACCACCAGAATTCTGAGAAAAGCCGGATCCAATTAAGGAAGAAACAAATCACCAAGATATTCGATGCACGGAGGAACAAAAGGTTCCATTCGCTACCTTTATGTTCTATAATGAGGCAAATTACTGGTGGGAATCTGTGAAGCGTACCCATCCGGTACTTTTCAGCATGTCTGGGAGACGTTTTAAAAGCTGTTCAATAACAAGTACTTTCACGAAAAGATTGCGTCATATGAAGGAAGTGGAGTTTATTAGGTTGGAACAAAATAACATGACGGTGTCCCAGTACGAGGCGAAGTTTGCAGAGTTATCCAGGTTTGCACCTCATTTGGTGGAGAATGAAGAACGTATGACGCGGATGTTTCTAAGAGGTTTGAAACCTGGCATACGTCAATATCTCATTTCTCATAAATTTTCTCTCTATTCAGATGTTGTCAACAAGGCTCAATTATTATAGCGAGATAACGAGTACGTTCAACCGAGGGACCACAACCAGGATCATACCGATGACAGCAGTCATCAGAACAATGATAACCAGCGTTGAAAGAAAAATACGGACAAAGGCGGTAACCACTCTGGTGGTAATCATGGCCATGAAAATAGAAGAAGCTAGTTGGGGGGTGATTTTAAAAAGAGAAGATTCAAGAATGACAATGCAAAGACGTCAGCACCAGCAGCAACTGGTTCTAAGGGAGGAGAACGACTACCGGTCGTATGCTATAAATACGGGAAAGAGGGACATATCAGCCCAAACTGCCCACAACAGTTCAAGGTATGTTATAATTGTGGAAAGGAAGGACATATCGCTCGAGATTGTACAGTAGCGAAACCAAGTCCAGCAGCGATGGTGACTCAAAATTTGTCCCGAGAAAAGTCAAAGTCAAGCGGTTCTCGAAGGCGTTTGTCGCGATCGGGTCAAAAATGCGAGGAACCCAAATGAGGTGATCACGAGTAAGCTAATCATAAATTCTTGCGAAGTTTATACCGTACTAGATACCGGTGCTACCCATTCATTTATCTCTCCTGCTTGTGCTAAACGTTTAAACTTAACGCCGGAGAAATTAGACTTTAATTTATCTGTGGAGACTTCGTTAGGAGAAACTTTCATCACATCCACTGTTTATAAATCTTTTTTGATCTAAGTTGGCACCATCACATTACCTGTTGATCTTATCTCTTTAAAGATACTTGTTTTTGATGTGATTTTAGGGATTGATTGGTTAACTACTCATCATGCCAAAATTGATTATTTTCGTAAGGTTGTTAGTTTCATATTCCTAACCAACTTGTTGTACGAATTCAAGCAACTAAACCACTAAAATCAATCACTGTCATATCAAGTCATAAAGCTATTCGTTTATTGAAAAACAGATGTCAAGCTTTCTTAGCCCATGTTATGGATTTAAATAAAGACACGTCGGATTTGAATAATATTCCCGTTGTTAGTAAATTTCCTGACGTATTTCCTGAAGAACTTCTCGGTCTACCCCCAGAACATGAAGTTGAATTCTTTATTGATCTTGAACCTGGTACAAAGCCCATTTTTAAAACCCCATATCGAATGGCTCCTATTGAACTTCAGGAGTTAAAAGTGCAACTACAGGAATTGTTGGACATCGTTTTCATTCATCCTAGTACATCTCCTTGGGGTGCTCTGTTTTATTTGTAAAGAAGAAAGGCGGAGTATGCGACTTTTGTATTGACTACTAGGAATTGAACCATGTCACCATCAAGAATAGGTATCCGCTACCTCGCATTGATGACTGTTTGACCGATTCCAAGGAGCACAATTCTTTTCAAAGATCGATCTTCATTCGGATATCATCGGTGGAAGATTAGGCGAGGATATTCCAAAAGCGCCTTCGGAACTTCGATGCGGGCATTATGAATTCTTAGTCATGTCTTTTGGATTGACTAATGCTCCTGCGGCTTTCATGGATATGATGAACCGAGTATTCAAGGATTATTTGGATCAATTCGTTGTTGTCTTTATTGATGACATCCTCATATATTCCAAAAGTCGTGAAGATCATGAGCACCATTTGAAGCTGGTACTCCAAAGGCTTCGTGAAAACAAGCTATATGCCAAGTTAAAGAAATGCGAGTTCTGGCTTGAGGAAGTAGCATTCCTTGGGCACGTGGTGTCAAAACATAGAGTATCTGTCGACCCGGCGAAGATTGAAGCAATACAAAGTTGGGAGCAACCAAAGACGGTAACCGAAGTACATAGCTTTCTGGGCCTAGCTGGTTATTATCGGAGATTCGTGGAAGGATTTTCTCGAATCGCTACCCCGTTAACTCAACTGACTCGGAAAGATACAAAATTTGTATGGAGCGAGGAATGCGAGAAGAGTTTTCAAGAGCTTAAGAGGAGACTCATTTCGGCACCTGTTCTGACAATACCATCTGGTTTGGATGGATTTGTTATTTACAGCGATGCTTCGGGCAAAGGGTTAGGATGTATTCTCATGCAACATAGGAAAGTCATAGCCTATGCCTCGCGACAACTTAAAGAATATGAGAGGAATTATCCTACTCGTGATCTAGAAGTGGAAGCCAGTTGTTTTCGCGCTAAAGATCTGGAGGCATTATCTATATGGGGAGAAAGTGGTGATATATTCAGACAATAAAAGCCTCAAATATTTCTTCATCCAAAAGAAACTCAACATACGACAACGACGTTGGCTCGAGCTGTTAAAAGATTATAACCACACCATTCAATACCATCCTGGAAAAGCAAACGTGGTAGCTGACGCGTTGAGTAGAAGATCATATGCAGGAACGAGTGTGATGATGACAAGTATACGCATAGAACCAACATTAATCGATAAAGTTAAAGTTGCTCAAGCCACCGACCCAGAGCTGATGCGTATGAAGAAGAAAGTACAAGAAGGTGCTATTCCGGAAGTGAGAATTGATGCAGAAGGAATACTTCGAGTCCACTCCAGACTTTGTGTTCCTAACGACTCTGATTTGAAATACAAGATCATGATGGAGGCACATAATACATCGTTTGCAATCCATCCTGGAAGTACCAAAATGTATCGTGATCTTCGACATACATTTTGGTGGAACAATATAAAGAGAGAGATTGCAAAGTTTATCTCGAGGTGTTTAACTTGTCAATGTGTAAAGCGGAGCATCAAGTACCTAAAATCCGTCTGCAACCACTTGAGATTACGAAATGGAAGTGGGAACATATTACCATGGATTTCGTTACGGGTCTTCCCACGGTTTCTCAAGGTATAAATGTTATTTGGGTTATTGTTGATAGATTATGTAAGACCCCAGCTTTTATAAATAAAGATGAATTTTTCTATAAATATTATTTTGAATATTATGGAATAAATTTGATATAATGTTATAGTTCAGGTAATATTTATAAATTTTGCAAAGTATGCAAGTTGTTATAAAATATTCGTTTGGTGGGGAATATTCTTTTTGTTAGGGAATATTCATACAACGGCTCAATCATTGGTGGACCCCACAACAGAATTATTGTCGGATTGAGAAAACGACAAAAATATTTTATAAAAATAACGTCGGAGGTGTTACCGTTAAAGCTGTTGAACTACCGGTGGTAAAAATACAAGAATGTCTGTGGTTGCATAAGTAGACACCTGAATTGATTATTGATGCTTACGTGAGAAGTCACTCAACCTATGCTCAATTATTACTACAAGAATTCCGCGATCATATCTATTATATTATTGATTCAATTATTGTCACAAGATCATCTCAGATAATATGTTATAGTATTAAATCAATAATTGAGACGACAAGTTATAAATGATTAATAATTGTTGAAAGATTAAATATGTGTTGATGAAAATAAAATGATTTGTGGTAAGTTTGATTATTTTATGGGGGCTCTATATGTCATCATCTAAGAGTCTCTTCGTCAATAGTATTTACCTTCGTCAATAGTAATTACCTTCGTCAATAGTAATTACCCTTGTGAATAGTATTTACCTTCGTTAATAGTAATTACCTTCGTCAATAGTAATTACCCTTGTGAATAGTATTTACCTTCGTCAATAGTATTTACCTTCGTTAATAGTAATTACCTTTACCAGACGTCGAACCACTTGTCGTTTCACATTACAGGCGTCGAACCACTTGTCGTTTCACATTACAAAGGCCGACCCACTTGTCGTTTCACATTACAAAAGGCCAAACCACTTTTCTTTTCACATCATTAGTCGTCAAGCCACTTGCCTTTTCACGGTGAGGTGCTAAGCTAGAAATCTTCTATAAATAGAGGCCTAGGGCTTCATTATTTTTCACTTAATTCATTCAAGCTATAGAGAGAAAGTATATAGAGAATAAGAGAGAAAGAAGAAGAGTATTTTGTTACTACCATCGCTGCAAAGATTCAATCTCCTACCAAAAGTAAGGGTGTTATTCTTTCTTATTCATGAAGAGAACTGTTGTTATTCCATTGCTTATTATTACGTTGGAATAACTTTGATATCGTGGTTTACCCTATACTTGGTGACATTCTTCTATTATTACATTGGAACATCCACATGCTGTTTTACACCGGACTGGTTCCGTCTTTTTATTATTATTCATTTGAACATCACATGCGTGTGTTTTACGCCGGACCGGGTTCCATTCTTTATTATTCTGTTGGAACATCCTCGCTCGTGCGCGCTTTTGGGACTAGTTCCGTTATTTATTATTCTCGTTGGAATAACGCCTCTGCAATGCGGCCTATCGCATGCATTGTGATTTCTTTTGTTATTCTATTCTTTATTATACCCAAATTGGTTAAAACTTTGACTTCTATACTCCATGAAATTAGTGGAATATCCTTGATATTTGTGTTTCATCCAAAGATCTTTTCATGGAAATATTCTTCTCGATCATTCTTGAATTTTACTCTACAAAAGCAAGATATCATGTTGATAATTTGGACGTTAACAATTCTCGGATAAAATAATTCTTGAACTTGTTTTATTGAATTCTTATATCATTGTCATCATCCTCATGTTTATATTATGTTGAAAGTCATCGTGGCTCGTAGTGCATAGATGGACTTGGTATGATTATGACCGAGAGACTATTTGGTGTAATAATCATACCGTAATGTTACAAATGATGTGATAAAAATCCTCGATGGTAGTAGTGCATTGGTGGGACGATTGTTGTCATGATCATGACCATTAATGAATACACAAATATTCTTGGCCCGTAGTGCATGAATAATTGTGGTAGTGATACTAAAGAATATCCTCGTCAGAAAAGTGCGGGGGTGATTCGATGATGTGGAATATTTATTAAAGGCCGAGTCTCAACTATAACAAATGATGAAAACCTTTTAAAACCTAAAAGATAGTAGACTTTATTTTCTACTTGACAATTTTTAATGGATTGCTTATTTCACTGCAGATTAAACCGGTTGTCTATTGTATTTTATTAGTTTAACATTGTTGAAGACTATTGATAATTTATTACGCATTATCTTAGTCATAATATTTCTTCTTGGGCTAGTTGAGCTCACCCTTTCTTTCACTGTTTCTTCTTGAAATGAGAATATAATTTGGACGAGTCTGGGAAACGCAGTGATGGTCCCGAAGATAGCATTAGTAGTCCTCACTATTCTGTGAAATAGTGTGATAATAATTGTAATGAGGACTTTTTTTGAGTTTGTATAATATCTAGTAGACGATATTTGTATTTAAACTCATAGTTTATGTCGTATTGTACACAACAGTTATGTTAATAAGTTGTATTTAAATTCTGTACCATGTAAGTGGCAACCCAAGATGGGTGATGTATACCTAATTTTGGGGGCGTCACAGATTAACCAAGTCTGATCATTTCTTGCCGATACGGGAGACTTATTCCCTTGAACGTCTTGCTCATATATATGTAAATGAGATTGTGAGATTGCATGGCATGCCAATATCCATAGTTTTGGATCGTGACCCAAGATTCACTTCACGATTTTAGGTTAGTTTGCAAAAAGCTATGGGCATGGATTTACGATTCAGTTCGGCATACCATCCTCAAACCGACGGACAATCAGAGAGGACTATTCAAACTCTTGAAGATCTATTAAGACTCTGTGTCCTAGACTTCAAAGGGAGTTGGGATAAGTATTTACCATTGGTGGAATTCTCCTACAACAACAGTTATCAGGCAAGTATAGGTGTAGCTCCATTCGAAGCATTATATGGACGTAAGTGTCGTTCTCCAGTATGTTGGGATGAGGTTGGTGAAGCAACATTGTTGGGACAAGAGTTGGTACGTATGACTACAGAAAAGATCCAAATAATTCGACAACGTATACAAACGGCACAAGATCGACAAAAGAGTTATGCGGATCTTCATCGAAAGGACGTGGAATTTAGTATTGGGGATCATGTATTGTTGTGTGTTGCTCCATGGAAGGGAGTTACAAGATTTGGGAAAAGAGGAAAGCTCAATCCATGATTTCTTAGTCCATTTCAGATTCTTGACCGAGTAGGAAATGTAGCCTATAGACTCGCGTTACCTCCAAGTATGTCTCGTGTTCATAATGTTTTTCATATATCTGTGCTTCGTAAATATGTGAAAGACCCGAACCACGCTATTGAGTTAGAACCGGATGAAATATCTGAAGACTTAACATACGAGGAGGTACCTGTCAAGATCTTGGATAGGAAGGAGCATGTCTTACGTACAAAGGTCATACCACAAATCAAAGTTTTGTGGAGGAACCATGCTATAGAGGAAATGACCTGGGAGTTGGAAACAGAAATGAAAGCGAGGTATCCTCACCTTTTCAAACACTGTGCACACGTCGTCAATTTCGAGGATGAAATTTCATAAGGAGGGAGGTTGTAAGACCCCAACTTATTATAAATGAAATTAAATTTTCTATTTATTATTTTGAAATAGTAAGGGTTGATTTGATTAATGTGGTTAGTTATGGGTAAAACGCTAAATATTTCAAATAAGCAAGTGGTTATAAAATATTCATTGTTGTGAGGAGAATATTCGTTTGGTCGTGGAATATTCTTACTTGTCGAGAATATTCGTAGATCTGGTAGCGACCTTGTGTGGGCCCCATGTGAAAGCGATTGGATGAAGAAAACGACAAATATAAGTTGTTTATAAGTAAGCAGGCGTAGTTGTTACCATTAATCTTGTTGGAATACCCGTTGGTTAAAACACAAGTAGCACTGCGGTATTGCACCAATTATTGATTCTTACGTAAGAAGGCCTTTACTCAATAATTATTACGAGTAATTCTCGTTCAATATTTTATTTTATTGATTCAATAATTGCTACATTGATATTTTATATTGTTGTTATTTCAATAATTGTCACTATACGAGTATTTTTCATTATCGGATCAATAATTCATATTATTTGAATAATATTATTAGATAACATTATTGGCAATGTCTAGAAAGTTCTATCAAGGAGAGGTTTGGTCACCTAATTGCGCGCCAGTAAGGAGAAATCCTTATTGGAAAGCCCCCTCTTTCCTGGGAACGGCCTGGTTGCCAGTATTGTGATTCTGTAATATTATTTGTGAATAATTAATTATTGATTTATATGATAAGGAAAATATTCATTTTATGTGGATATAGATGGAGAAAATTTTAAAGTGACAATTGTTGAAAAATTGATATTTTATCTTTTCTGATAAATAATTCATTTAAAAATATTATTATATTTGATAATATAATAATGGTGATATTTTACAATGAATGTGTGATATATGAATAAATGAGTAGGAAGAGTATTTTTGTTACAAAAATTGTTTAAAACATGTTAAACATGTTTGTGGGACCATTTCTTGACTGAAATTTGATTATAGCCTGTAAAATCGCCCGTTTGTGGATTTTGGTCAATTTCTGCCTGGAATTTAGAAAAACATAAACTTTCAAAGTTGTAGATAATGGAATTTCCTATGGAAAAAACATAAGGTTCGAATTTTTTTGACAAAAGGGCTATTTATTATGAATTATTGAAGTTTCAAAGTTCCAAAATAATTGATTTTTGAAGTTTTAATTTTTTTTTTAAGAAAAACGTTTTTGGTGAGTGTCCCACATGTGATATAAATGTGTTGAATGTTGAATTCAGTTGGTAAAAGTGGGCGTAAGAAAATTGTATATATATATATATATATATATTAATATTTTATTAAATTTTCTACTTTGGTGTTCTAAGCATTTTCCTATAAATAAGGTGCTTAGGTTAGAATTGAAAATCACACCAAAAACTGAAGTTTTCCCCTCTCTATATTATCGGCGTATTCTTGTGAGTATTTTGATACTTTGAGTGTTGCTATATGGTGTAAGTTAAGTTCCTTGACGTATATCTCGATATTCGGCCGGAAGTACTTATTTTTTCGAGGTAAGGGATATTTTTTTTTATAAATGATATTATTTCCTTCAATATCATTATCTTAGGAATATTGGTAAGATTTTTCTTGTGAAATTCTTGTCTTTTTAGTGTGGGGTTACTATTCACGATATACGGCCTTTATTCACGTATATGAAACTATTCACGAATACGACCTTTATTCACAGAAAAATTAATTTTTTTTTTTTTGTCCAAAATATCTATTATGGATACTAGCTTTGATTGTATCCATGTTTTGATCATTCTTGAATTTTACTTCACTATGGTTATTTATGAAGTATTTTTGAACTTCGATATACATTTAAAGTCACGAATCCTTATTATTTGTTCTTTTGTTTCCTTTGGATTCGTTTTCTTTAAAATATTTTTCATCATCTTCGATCCTAAAAGATGATATTCTTGAATATCATTGTCACAGTAGTGCAAAGATAGTTGATTTTCTTATGAATATCTTTGGCCCGTAGTGTGAATGTGTGCGGTGTTGAGATAAACATGACCAATCGATGAATATCTTTGGCACATGTAGTGCAAAGATGAATATTTGATTCAAGATAAATATTGATTGATGTTACAGGGATAAAATATTGATGATGGACTTTTAAATTCATAGATAATAGTAGATTTCATTCTTTACGTAACTCATCTATGAATTATTATTTCCGTTGCGAATATTGATTTGAAACTTGTTGTCTATTATATTTTATCAGATTTTTCCCTGTTGAAGACTAACGATAATTTGTTCTATATTATCTTAGTCATAATATTCTTTACTGGGCTAGTTGAGCTCACCCTTTTCCTTTTTGTTCTAATTTTCTTCTCAGGAGGCGAGAATGTAGCGAGTTCTAGCCGGGGTATGGAATGATGGTTCTAGAGAGTTGTTTTAGTAGTCCTCACCATTTTTGTAAAATAATGAATCCATAATTGTAATGAGGACTTATTCGAGTGTTGATATTGTCTAGATGACAATATTTGTATTTAAACTCACAGTTTTTATATTGTATTAATAAAGTTGTAGTTGTTTCTGTACCATGTTATTGACGACTCAAAATGGGTGATGTATACCTATTTTGGGGGCGTCACAATTAGACTAATGAAAATCATTGGTATATGTAGTATTAATAATATTGTGATGAGTTATATTGGTAATTATGTGAAAACATAAAAGTTTCTTAAGAAATCACAAAGGGTTGAAAATCAGATTTTGGTGAAAATAGAACATGAAATTCAATTGACCATATCTCCTATTATATTTTGAATTTTTGAGTGTGGTCAAGTCCTAGAGTTAGATCTATGAGTTTTCTAACTTATCCCAGTGGAATCACTGGAAAAGGTGTTGCAGATTTTTGTGTGCACTGATTTTAGCAAAGGAGTCAGAAATTAAAAATACCAAAAAGGCTACTGCCCAAAATTTTGTAAGGGCTGTTTCAGCCACTTAATTTGTGAGAAAAGTTTAGGCCTTTTGGGACATGAAAATATATGGTATAAAGTACCTCCTGTCCAAAAATGAGCTCATTCCGACTTAAAATGAGCAAGTTATGACCATTTCAATATTTAGGTTTTTCCGACAAAAAATGCAATAATCAGAGTTCTATAACTCCGATGACCATAAAATTTAAACTGAAAGACCACGTTAACATGTGTAAGATCCTGCCAAGATTTAGGAATTTCTGGAGTTAAACTTGAGGTTGCTAATTTCATAAGGAATTAATTAGAAATTAATTTTTGAAAAATAGTAAATGAATTTTAAAAATTTCGAGAAAAATATATGTTCAATATAGGACTATATTCTGCTAAATGCCAGAAAAGAAATATTTTTGGGACTGATTTGGTATAATTCATGAAAATGCACTAGTTATGAGTATATGAGTTAAATATGTTATGTAAAGTTGAAAATTAGTAAATAGGATTTTATGGCTTGGGAATCCTATATAGGGTATATCTTGATTTTGATAAGGGATTTGATCATTGGTGATGAAATCTTATGAGTATGGCATTTTGAATGATTGAATGCATTATTTGGTAAAGTGTAAACAATTAAAATAAATTATTTATAAGTTTAAGAAATAATTAAAATATTGTTATAATATTAATAATATTAGATTATGAGATTATTAAGTGATTGATAACATTTGGTTATTATTGAACACTCGATAAACTGTATTATAAATGTTTAATATTTATTCTTATCTCATTTGATTGAATTTTTATATCATTGTCATTATCCTCATGTTTATATTATGTTGAAAGTCATCTGTGGCCTGTAGTACATAGATAGACTTGGTATGATTATGACCAGGGATTATTCGGTATAATCATGACCGTAATGTTACAAATGATGTGGAAAAAGTCTTCATTGACCCGTAGTGCATTGATAGACAGTTTTTGGTATGATTATGACTATGGATTCTCTTCGGCCAAGGGTGCAAAGATGAATTATTTTATGGCATGATCATGACCGTAATGTTATAAATGATGTGGTAAAAGTCATCTTTGGCCCGTAGTGCATAGATGGACTTGGTATGATTATGACCAGGGATTATTCGGTATAATCATGACCTTAATTGAAAACACGAATATCCTTGGCCCGTAATGCATGGATAATTCGTGGTCGTGATACTATTAAGCTGAGTCTCAGCATTATTGGTTTTACAGTTGTATATCTTTGGCCTATAGTGCAAAGATGAACTGTTGGTTATTGGTTATACAGTTGTATATCTTTGGTCCGTAGTGCAAAGATGAATTTATTAGTATGATTATTAGTATGATTCAGAATCATAATTATGATTATGAGTTATTCATATGATTGTGGACAGGAATTGTTGATTGATGTTACAGAGATAAAACATTATTGGTGTACTTTTAACATAGAGAAGATAATAGACCTGATGGTCTATTTGACTCTTTTAATGGATTGCTCGTTCCACTGCAACTATGGTTGAAAAGTTTTATCATCTACCATATGTTCTAAATCTCTGATTTATTATTGACGAAAGCTATTGATAATTTAATTATCTTTAGTTATGATATTTTTTACTAGGCTAGTTGTGTTCACCCTTTTGCTTCACAATTCTTCTTTCAGGTAATAAGAGTGTTGCCAAGTCGAGCGGGGATAACAGGGGAATAGAACGGTGGTTTATAGCTGTTGAGGTTCTCCCTAAATAGTATGAAAATAATTTTATTGAGAACTTTAGATAAGTGTGTCGTATTGTATACGTCATTTGATATTTAATTTTGGTAAATCGAATAGGGTGAGGTGAACCCAACTTTGGAAGTGTGTTTTTCCACTATTATACAAGATGTCTAATGACATACAACCCCGTGTTATCATAAGACAGGGTTGTGCACATTCACTTGCTGAGTATATCTATGAGCACTACCTATATGATCTTGGAGTTTATTTGAAATATAATTTTCACTTGGAGACAGTGGGGATAGTTATATGTCAAGAGAAGACTCACTATTTTAAAGAAGATGATAGTAATCTTCTCGTTTTTCTTTGGGGTCTATTGGGTCAACCAAGGATAATTCTGTGGACATATGATATTTATCATAACTTAGATTCATGGCCTCCTATGTACGAAGGTTTCCTTGAGCACTTCCCAAAGATTTTAATTTCTAAAACAGTTTTTGACTGTACTTTTATGTAACGTACCATTGTAAGGTTGTGGTCAAGGCACCATGAGAGTTATATACATTTGTAATAAAACTCACAGTATACTTGTCGTCTTATTTTGCACGACAATTGTATAAATGAAGTTGTCAGTAGTGTATTTTCTGGCGACCCAAAATGGGTGATGTATACCTATTTTGGGGGCGTCACACACGGTATTGGTTATTGATGCTTACATGAGAAGTCACTCAGTTATACTCAATTATTGCTACAGTAATTGTTGCATCATATCTCTCATATTATTGATTCGATTATTGTCACAGTATCATCTGCATAATATGATATATTATTAAAACAATAATTGAGACGACAAAGTTATTCATATTATTAAATTGTAATATTTTCAATGTCTAGAAGTTCTGTCATGGAGAGGTTTGGTCACCTAATTGTGCGCCAATAGGGAGAAATCCTTATTGGAAAGCCCCCTCTTTCCTGGGAACGACCTGGTTGTTAAATATTGTTAGTTATAATATTAATGATGAATAAGTTCATGTTGATTAAAGATGAATTTGATAGTTCCATTGTGTTGGAATTATTAGTGTTAGTAGAAATTGATATTTATTTCGATAATAATTGATGTCTGGAAGTTATATTGTTCGATCGGGTATTCGAGGCACTTTTTGTGTTGGAATACTATTCACGAGTTACTATTCACCTGATTACTATTCACTCTAGCATTATTCACTCTGGTATTTGGGACACTTTTCGTGTCGGAGTACAATTCACGAGTTACTATTCACCCAGTTACTATTCACTCTAGTATTGTTTACTCGGGTATTTGGGATACTTTTTGTGTTGGGGTACTATTCACGGGATTACTATTCCCGAAGTACTATTCATGGGGTACTATTTATCCAAAAAATATATTTCTTTTCGGTCCAAATCATTTTTGGGTACAATATTATTCCATGAGGAGATGTGCTAATTTTTCAGACCGTTGGTTGAAATTATAATAGTAAATCAATATAGATCGTTGGTTTAAAGTTTTAATAGTGAATCAATATGGATCGCTGGTTTAAAGTTTTAATAGTGAATCAAGTATGGACCGTTGCTTTAAGTTTTAATAGTAAATCAATATGGATCGTCTAGTTTAAAAGTAAATCAATCTGGACCATTCATGAATTAGTTCTTATTCAGTCCATTCTCCTATAAATGAAGCTCATTCCTTCATTATTTTTACTTAATTCTTTGAAACTCTAGAGAAAGAAACTATAGAGAGAAAGAAAAAAAAGTGATTCTCGCTACTTCACCTTTCCAATATCCAGTTCTTCTAAGGTAAGGGTATTATTTCTTTCGTATTCATGAAGAGAACTTCTATTATTCCATTCTTTATTATTATGTTGGAATAACTTGCTTGTCATGCAAATACCGCATACATGGTGAAATTCTTCTATTACTCCATTCTTTATTATTAGTTGGAATATCCAATCGGTCTTAATTTTGGTGACTGGTTCCATTATTTATTATTCTATTGGAATAACCTATCTCTGCGGTCTATCGCACGCATGGTGAATTCTGTTGTTATTCCATTATTTATTATTCATTTGGAATATCCGTCGATCTGATTACGCTCGACACGGTTCCGTTGTTTATTATTACGTAGGAATATCACATGCGTGCGTTTACGCATGACACAGTTCCATTATTTATTATTCTGTTGGAATAACATGTATGCATGCGATCTATCGCATGCATGGTGAATTTGTTGTTATTCCATTATTTATTATTACATTTGGAATATCACCGCCGGTGCGGATTACGCCTAACGTGGTTTAGTTCTTTATTATTACGGTTAGAATAACTTTATCATGCGATCTATCGCATGCATGGTGAATTCTTCTGTTATTCCATTCTTTATTATTTTGTTGGAATAACCTATATATGTGGATTACCACATGCATGGTGAATGATCCTTTATATTCATTTCTTATTAAATTGTGAAAATGATCTGTTTACGTAGATTATGATGAAAGTCATAATATAAGCATTGGATTGTTGATTATGATGAAAGTCATAATAAAAGCATTGGTCTGATGAAAATCATGAGTATATGTAGTATTAGTAAGTGTTATGATGAGTTATGTTGGTTATTATGTGAAAAGCATGAAAGTTTCTTAGAAATCACAAAGAAATTTGAAAATCAGATTTTGGTGAAAATGGAACATAAAATTCAATTGACCATATCTCCTATTATATTTTGAATTTTTGAGTGTGGTCAAGTTCTAGAGTTAGATCTATGAGTTTTCTAACTTATCCAAGTGGAATCACTGGAAAAGGTGTTGTAGATTTTCGTGTGGACTGATTTTAGCAAAGGAGTCAAAAACTGCAAAGTACCAAAAAGATACTGCCCAGAAATTTAAAAGGGCATTTTCGGAAACTTAATTATTGAGAAAAATTCAGGCCTTTTGGGACATGGAAATATATGGTATAAAGTACCTCCTGTCCAAAAATGAGCTCATTCCGACTTAAAATGAGCAAGTTATGACTATTTCAATATTTATGTTTTTTCGATAAAAAAATGCTATAACCGGAGTTCTATAATTCCGATGACCATGAAATTTAAATTGGAATCTCACGTTAACATGTGTAAGATCCTGCCAAGATTTGGGAATTTCTGGAGTTAAACTTGAGGTAGCTAATTTCTTAAGGAATTAATTAGAAATTAATTTTTGAAAAATACTTAAGGGAGTTGAAAATTATAAAAAAATACTTCTTGTGTATGAAATATATGTATATATGTTTGGACAAAGGATAGAAAAATAATAAGTTGATTTGGTAATTTTTCATGAAAATTGGTTAGTTACGAACATATGAGTTAAATATGTTATGTGAAGTTAAAAAAAATTGGTAAATATAATTTTATGGCTTGGGAATCCTATATAGGGTATATGCAGATTTTTGATGAAGGATTTGATTATTAGTGATGAAATCTTATGAGTATGGCATTTTTGAATGATTATATGCATTATTTGGTAAAGTGTAAACAATTGAAATAAATTGTTTATGAGTTTAAGAAGTGATTAAAATATTGTTATAATATTAATAATATTAGATTATGAGTTTATTAAGTGATTGATAATATTTGGATAAATTTAAAGTCTTTAATATTTATCCTTGTTTTCGTTTGATTAATGCTTATATCATTGTCATCATCCTCATTCTTATATTGCGATGAAAGTTATCTTTGGCTTACGTGCAAAGATGGACTGTTGATTATTAAATTGTATATCTTTGGCTTACGTGAAAAGATGGACTTGGTATGATTATGACCAGGGATTATTCGGTATAGTCATGACCATTGATGATTTAATGAATATCCTTGGCCCATAGTGCAGGGATGACTCGATGATGTGATTTATTTATTTAGCTGAGTCTCAGCGATAGAAATTGATGAAAACATTTTAAATTATAGAAGATAGTAGATATCATGATCTACTTGACTCTTTTAATGGATTGCTTATTCCATTGCAGTTAAACTTGATGTCTATTGCATGTTAACAGTTTAACATTGTTAAAGACTAATGATAATTTATTCTGCATTATCTTAGTCATAATATTTCTTATTGGGCTAGTTGAGCTCACTCTTTCTTTCACTGTTCTCTTTAGGAAATGAGAATAAAGCTGGGACGAGTCGGGGAACGGAGTGACAGTCCGATGATAACATTAATAGTCCTCACTATGACATGACATGCAATATATAATTGTATTGAGGACCTAAGATGTGTGTGCCGTATTTTATACGTCACTTAATAATTGATTTTGGTGAACAACAATAGGGTGATGAGAACCCGACCCTGAAAGCGTCAAAAGTGCACCGCAGTAAAATGAAGAGAACATAAATTTTCTCGTGTTCCTTTGGAGACTTGAAATATTTGCTAATGTACTTTATATGGCATGTATTAATTTGAGTATGAATATTGTCGTATTATATACGTTACAATATTTGTATTGAAACTCACAGTATTTATGTCGTCGTATTTTGCACGATTGTTGTATAATTAAGTTGTATTTGAATTTATGTACCATGTATTTGGCGACTCAAGATGGGTGATGTATACCTATTTTGGGGGCGTCACAGCACAATCATTGGTGAACCCACAACGGAAGTATTGCCATAGTAAGAAAACGACAGAATTATCTTTTTATGAAAATAACGGCGGAAGAGTTACCATTAAAACTGTTGAACTACCCGGTAGTAAAAGTACAGTAATACGTGTGGTTGCATAATAACATGCGGTAATGGTTATTGATGCTTACGTGAGAAGTTTTTATTTGAATTATTCAGTTATTATTTGAATTATTCAGTTATTATTTCATTCATGATGAACTAATTCACTTGTTAGGCTTATGATGGATCCTTAAGTGAAACGATGATTTTGTAAACTTTGATTTCCAGTTCAATAAGCTAATTTCCAGTTTATCTATATTAATTTGAGCATGAATTTATGAATTGCCTAATCAACAATTCTTTGTGATTTTGTATGGAATTGAGAGAGGATATACAAATCTAGACTTAGTTAATACAGCATGTGTTCATTAATTTTGTGAATAGCAGAATCTTGATAAATGTTAAGGTAAAGATATGCTTGACATTGCATGTAATCGGATAGAGAACTTACTCTTAAACCTTCTTTAATTATAATTCACATAGAGATATAGTGAGTTAGTTGATTAAGGTGTTTAACTTATTTCTATTTAATTTGTGGATTTAAGTTAATACGATATTAATGCATCGAGAGGTGGCTAGTACTACATTCGTGTTCTTGATTAATAAACTGGGATAACAAGTTAAATTGGAATAAAGGTGTAGAAATCAGAGTGAAGCTTAGGGTGAAATCATAAGTCTAATTCTCCATTAATTGTTTGAAATTTCAGATTTTAATATTTGTGATTGTTTTGTGATAGTATATTTATTTATTAATTTAGTTTTTATAATTTTAATCATTAAATTGAATAGTTTAATAAAATTAGGATTAATAGGAAATTGATAATTGTAAGGTTAACTTTCTTACTAAAATTGTCTCTGTGGGAACGATACTCTACTCATTACTATATTACTTGTTGACCACGTATACTTGCGTGTTGTGCGTATATAGATTTTACCCAACATATTATCGACTTGTCGGCTGCTCTCTCTTGGTTGGGTTGACTCATTATCGCGCTCCAATAACTGAGCCCTATTTACAACATCTAAATACAAACATAGTTTGTGAGAAATGAGGTATTGACGTATTTCGGGTCTCAAACCTCGTAGAAACATTCACGTCATTCTCTCCTCATTATCAACCAAATGGGATGCGAACCGGGACAACTCGGCAAACTTAGCCTCCTTCATGTGACGTATACTTTCATGAACTCCACCTGCGATACGGTCATATTATTTTGCTCCAACTTGATAAACTCCACCTCCTTCATGTGACGTATACTTTCGAGAAAGTACTTATCATTGAACAGCTCTTGGAACTTCTCCCAAGACATTTTGAGTGCGGCAGGCTGGGTACGCTTTATTGATTCCCACCAGTAATCTGCTTCTCCTCTCAACATGAAGGTGGCAAAGGGAACCTTTTGCTCCTCGGAGCATCCCAAGACATCAAATATCTTGGTGATCTGTTTTATCCACATCTCCGCCTTAAGTGGTTTTGGCTCTCCCCAAAACTCCGATGGTCCTAGCTCCTTGAATTGTTTAGCGGTGACCATCTGTGAGTTGCCAGTGTGTCCACCTGCATTTTGAACAGGAGCTATTCTCGTCTGATGTTGCATGAATTGCATGAAGCCTCTGAACAACCCATCGTTCATCATTTGATCGGTGTTGTTGTTTACCTGAGGATTATTGTCTTCCTATTGCACATTATCCTGGGTATTGATCGTTGGTGACTCAACGGTCTCATGTGCTTCATTGCTTATCTCAATATTTTCAGATGCCATTTTCAAACACTGCCATAAAACAAGGGTTAATTAACATTCCACATATTGTCCCTATACTCTGACCGCCAATTAAATACCAAATAAACTTAATTAGGTAGGTCATACTAGCGAAGGAATTCCCCGTCTCTCCCCTCCTAGTTCTTGTCTCACATCTCAGCCAGGGATCATATCCCTAAGCTTTGATACCAACTATGACGCCCCCAAAATAGGTATACATCACCCATCTTGGGTCGCCAAATACATGGTACAGAATACAAATACAAACTTAATTATACAACATGAGCTGAGAGTTTTTACACGAATATTATCTTCTAGACAATATCCAAACTCAAATGGAGTCCTCATTGCATTTATTGGAACACTATTTTATAGAATAGTGAGGACTACTATAACACCATCTCGGGCCATCACTCCGTTCCCTGACTAGTTCCGGCTACGTTCTCATTTCCTAAAGAGAACAATGGAAGTAAAAGGGTGAGATCAACTAGCCCAGTAAGAAATATTATGACTAAGATAATGCAGAATAAGTTATCATTAGCCTTCAACAATGTTAAACTGATAGAATATAATAGACAACAAGTTTAACTACAGCAGAACAAGCAATCCATTGGAAGAGTCAAGTAGAGCATGATATATACTATCTTCTATGATTTAAAAAGTTTATCATTAACTTTATTGCTGGGACTCAGCTTAATAAATAAGTCACATCATTGAATCATCCATGCACTACGAGCCAAGGATATTCATTAGTATCACGTCCTCAAATTATTCTTGCACTACGGGCCAAGAATTATTCGTGTAATCATCAATGGTCATGATCATACCGAATTATCCTTGGTCATAATCATACCAATCAACAGTCCATCTATGCACGTAAGCCAAAGATGACTTTCATCACAATATAAGCATGAGGATGATGACAATGCTATAAGAATTCAATTAAAAGAAAGCAAATGATAAATTTTTAAAGATTTATAATTTAATTTATCCAGAATCAATAATGTCCAAATTTTCAACATGATCTTTGCTTTGTGGAGTAAAATTCAAGAATAATATCCATGTATCAAAAATAATTTGGACAGAAAAGAAATAAATTTTTCGGTGAATAGTACCAACGTGAATAGTACCATGTGAATAGTACTTCGGGAATAGTACCCCGACATGAAAAGTGCCCCAAATACCCGAGTGAATAATATTTGAGTTAATAGTAATCGGGTGAATAGTAACCTGTGAATAGTAACTACTGAATAGTACCCCGACATGAAAAGTGCCCCAAATACCCGAGTGAATAATATTATAATGAATAGTAATCGGGTGAATAGTAACCCATAAATAGTACCCTATGAATAGTACTTCGGGTGAAAATATTGATATTTAATAAGAAAGTTCATATCAATATTCCAGTAAAATGATACTGGATGAAGCGCAAAACTCAAGGATATTCCACTAATTTCAAGGATTATAGAAACAATACTTACCATAGTAAGTTTAAATATGAAAAGAAATAACATACGAGACTACAAATGGATTTTCACCTGTCATACGGTACGTAATCCGCATAGACAGGTTATTCCGACTTATTAAAGGATGAATACGAAAAATAGTATTCCTTATGAATACGAAAGAAATAATACCCCTTACCAAACGAAAATAACATCCCTTACGAATGCAACAAATAATATCCCTTACGAATACAACAAATAATATCTCTTACCTTAGTAGAAAGCTGGATACTACAAAAGTGAAGTAGCAGAATACTCTTCTTCTTGCTCTCTATAATTTCTCTCTCTATAGTGTCTCTTGTGAATCTCAGTGAATTGGTGAGAATGAAAGAAGAATTAAGCTTCTATTTATAGGAGAATGGACTGAATAGTAACTAATTCACGAACGGTCCAGATTGATTTACTATTAGAATGGACTGTTCATATTAATTACTATTAAAACTACAACCGACGGTCCAAATTGATTTACTTTTAAAACCACCACCGACGGTCTAGATTGATTTACTTTTAAAACCACCACCGACGGTCCAGATTGATTTACTTTTAAAACCACCATCAATTGTCCAGATTGATTTACTATTAAAACCACCATCAATGGTCCAAATTGATTTAATATATTAAACTTTAGTACCCCTAAAGTTTTCCAAGTTTGCATTATTTGTAAGACACCAACTTTTATGAATAAAGAATAATTTTCTCGAAATATATTTTTGAATATTATGGTGTGGATTTGATATAATGTTATAGTTGTGGGTAATATTTATAAATTTTGCAAAGTAAGTAAGTGGTTATATAATCTTCGATTGGTCGGGGAATATTCATTTTAACAGGGAATATTCGTACGACTGCACAATCATTAGTGGACCCCACAACGGAAGTATTATCGTAGTTAGAAAATGACATAATTATCTTTTTAAAAATAATGGCGGAAGTTTTACCGTTAAACTGTTGAACTGCCCGGTAGTAAAAGTACAGTAATACGCGTGGTTGCATAGTAGCACACAGTATGGATTATTGATGCTTACGTGAGAAGTCACTCAGTTATACTCAATTATTGCTACGAGAATTCTTTGCGATCATATCTCTCATATTATTGATTCGATTATTGTCACAATATCATCTGCATAATATGATATATTATTAAATCAATAATTGAGACGACAAAGTTTTTCATATTATTAAATTACAATATTTATAATGTCTAGAAGTTCTGTCAATGAGAGGTTTGGTCATCTAATTGCGCGCCAATAAAGAGAAATCCTTATCGGAAAGCCCCCTCTTTCCTGGGAACGACCTGATTGTTAAATATTGTGAGTTATAATATTAATGATGAATAAGTTCGTGTTGATTAAAGATGAAATTAATAGTTCCATTGTGTTGGAATTATTAGTGTTAGTGGAAATTGACATTTATTTCGATATTAATTGATGTCTGGAAGTTATACTGACTAGTCGGATAATTAACCGAATAAATGAGCAATTAATTGCTATTAATTCACATGATTATAACTATTTGTTTACATGTGTGTACTATTGATTCACATTCTTGTACTATTAGGGTAATTGGTGTAAGATTGATAATACTTGCATGACTAAGTTAAAAATAGAGGTATAGATGAAGGTACTATACTGTAATTCGTATTTTCACATGATTATAACTATTGATTCACATGATTGAACTATTGATTCACATTATTTACTATTAGGGGAGGTGCTACAAGTTTGATAATACTTGCAGGACTAAATTAAAAATGAAAGAAAAGTTGAAGGTATTGTACTGTAATATTTCGAGCCCCAAAACGTGCAATTATTGAAATTATATTTTCCTATAAATAGAAGCTCGTTCGTCCATCATTTCTCACCAATTCACTAAAGCTATAGAGCAATTATTATAGAGAGAAAGAAGAAGAAGTGCGCTACCTCTCTACTCCCGGTATCAGATTTCTTTCTAAGGTAAGGGGTATTATTTCTTTCGTATTCATGAAGAGAGAGCTTCTACTATTCCATTCTTTATTATTATATTGGAATAACTTTTGTCTATCAAGTACCGCATACATGGTGAAATTCTTTTGTTATTCCAATCTTTATTATTACATTGGAATATCACATGCATGCGGATTACGCTAGACTGGTTCCATTCTTCATTATTACATTGGAATAACACATGCATGCTTGATTTATCGCATGCATGGTGAATTCTTTGTTATTCTATTCTTTATTATTACGTTAGAATATCCAGATGTGCGGATTAGGCTAGACACTGGTTCCATTCTTTATTATTACATTGGAATAACACATGCATGTGATTCTATCGCATGCATGGTGAATTCTTTTGTTATTCCATTATTTATTATTACATTGGAATATCACATGCATGCGATTACGCATGACCTGGTTCCATTCTTTATTATTCTGTTGGAATAACTTGTCTATGTGGATTATCACATGCATGGTGAATGATCCTTCATATTCATTCCTTATTAAATTGTGGAAATGATCTGTCTACGTGGATTACCGTATGGGGGTGAAAATCCATTTGCAGTTTCATATATTCTATTATACTCAGTTGGTTAAAGTTTTGGCTTCTATACTCCATGAAATTAGTAGAATATCCTGAATATTTGCGCTTCATCCAGTATCTTTTCATGGAAATATTCTTCTAAGCATTCTTGAATTTTACTCCACAAAGCAGTATCACGTTGACAATTTGGACGTAATTAATTTCAAGATAAATTAACTTATAAATCTTTAAAATTTATTCTTGAACTTGTTTTATTGAATTATTATGTCATTGTCATCATCATCATGCTTATATTGTGATGAAAGTCATTGGCTTACGTGCATAGATGGACTTGGTATGATTATGACCAGGGATTATTCGGTATAATCATGACCTGTAATATTATAAATGATGTGGTAAAAGTCCTCAGTAGCTTGTAGTGCATTGTTGGATAGTTTTTGGTATGATTATGACCAGTGATGATTTAATGAATATCCTTGGCCCGTAGTGCAGGGATGACTCGATGATGTGATTTATTTATTTAGCTGAGTCTCAGCGATAGAAATTGATGAAAACATTTTAAATTATAGAAGATAGTAGATATCATGCTCTACTTGACTCTTCTAATGGATTGTTTATTCCGCTGCAGTTAAACTTGATGTCTATTTTATGTTATCAGTTTAACATTGTTAAAGACTAATGATAATTTATTTTGCATTATCTTAGTCATAATATTTCTTACTGGGCTAGTTGAGCTCACCCTTTCTTTCACTGTTCTCTTCAGAAAATGAGAATGTAGCCGGGACTAGTCAGGGAACAGAGTGACGGTCCAGATGATAGTATTAGTAGTCCTCACTATTCTGTTAAATAGTGTGATAATAAATATAATGAGGACTCCATTGAGTGTGGGTGTGAGACCCCGAATTTTATGAAATAAAAGTATTCAATTTTTCTATTTTGGTGATTAGTTAAATTGATAAAAGTTTAAAGTTAAGGGTGACATTTGAAAATTTTTCAAAGTAAGTGATGATGAAGTTTTGTTTTATTAGTATTATTAATGTAATAAAACAGAAATGATTTTTATATAAAACAGAATACTTTTATAAATTTATTCGTTTTATTAGGCTAATAGTAAAATCTTTTTATATAAAATAAAATACTTTTATAAAGTTATATGTTTTATTGACAATAATTAGAATATATTATATTTTATTATGCATAGTATTTGCATAGTGCCTGCATAGTATTTGTATAGTAAAATCTTTTTATATAAAATAGAATACTTTTATAAAGTTATTCGTTTTATTAGATTATAAATAGAATATATTATATTTTATTGTAAACCAATCTGGACCGTCCGTATAAAAGTGAATCAATCTTGACCGTTCATAGATTAGTTACTATTCAGTCCATTCTTCTATAAATAGAAGCTCATTCTTTCATTATTTCTTATGAATTCACTAAAACTCTAGAGAGAGAATAATCCTTCTATAATCTTGAGCGTATTTCTTTAGAGTTTAAGAAAGCTTTGAGCGTAGTACAAGTTTTCTTCAAGTACATTCCCGCCCTACTCGTCGGAGTACTCTTCTTTATAAGGTAAGGGATATTATTTGTTGTGCCTATAAGGGATATTATTTGTTATACCTGTAAGGGATATTATTTGTTGTACCCGTAAGGGGTATTATTTCTTTCATATTCATGAAGAGAACTTATGTTATTCCATTCCTTATTATTATGTTGGAATAACTTGTATATGTGAAGTACCGCATACATGGTGAAATTCTTCTGTTATTCCATTCCTTATTATTATGTTGGAATAACCTGTATATGTAAAGTACCACATACATGGTGAAATTCTTCTATTATTCCATTCCTTATTATTATGTTGGAATAACCTGTATATGCAAAGTACCACATACATGGTGAAATTCTTCTATTATTCCATTCTTTACTATTCTGTTGGAATATCACGTGCTGCATGCGTTTTTACGTGGGACTGGTTCCATTATTTATTATTCATCAAAATATTCACGTACGGTGCATATTACGTCCGACTTTGGTTCTATTATTTATTATTCGTTGGAATAACTTTTCATCATCTGAAGTACCTCATACATGGTGATTTCATTTGTTATTCAATTCTTTATTATTCTCATTGGAACATCCACGTCGATTGTGAATTTCTTTGACACGGTTTAGTTATTTATTATTCTATTGGAATAACTGTTTATGGCACCGCATGCATGGTGATTTTGTTGTTATTCCATTCTTTATTATTCTATTGGAATATCCTGTTGATACGATTACGCGCTGACACGGTTCCGTTATTTATTATTACGTTGGAATAACACGCTCGTCGCGATCTATCGCATGCCTGGTGATTTCTTTTGTTATTCCATTCTTTATTATACTCAGTTAGTTAAAGTTTTAACTTCTATACTCCATGAAATTAGTGGAATATCCTTGATATTTGTGCTTCATCCAGTATCTTTTCATGGAAATATTCTTCTTAGCATTCTTGAATTTTACTCTACAAAGAAGTATCATGTGGACAATTTGGACGTTATTAGTTCCTGGATAATTTAATTCTTGAACTTGTTTTATTGAATTATTATGTCATTGTCATGATGAGTTATGTTGGTTATTATGTGAAAACATGAAAGTTTCTTAGAAATCACAAAAGGTTAAAAATCAGATTTTGGTGAAAATGGAACATGAAATTCAATTGACCATATCTCCTGTTATATTTTGAATTTTTAAGTGTGGTCAATTTTTTGTGATCTATGAGTTTCTTAACTTATCCAAGTGGAATCACTAGAAAAGGTGTTGTAGATTTTCGTGTGGACTGATTTTAGCAAAGCACGAAAAAGTGAAAAATGGGAAAAAGCTACTGCCCAAATTTTTAAAAGGGCATTTTTGGCCACTTAATTTGTGAGAAAAATTCCAGGCTTTTGGGACATGAAAATATATGGTATAAAGTACCTCTTGTCCAAAAATGAGCTCATTCTGACATAAAATGAGCAAGTTATGACCATTTCAATATTTAGATTTTTCCGACAAAAAATGCTATAACCGGAGTTCTATAATTCCGATGACCATGAAATTTAAATTGGAAGATCACATTAACATGTGTAAGATCCTGCCAAGATTTAGGAATTTCTGGAGTTAAACTTGAGGTAGCTAATTTCTTAAGGAATTAATTAGAAATTGATTTTTGAAAAATAGTGAATGAATTTTAAAAATTTCGAGAAAAATATATGTTCATTATGGGAATATATTCTGCTAAATCCCAGAAAAGAAATATTTTTAGGACTGATTTGGTATTTTTCATGAAAATGATTCAGTTACGAAAGTATGAGTTAAATATGTTATGCGAAGTAACAAAGTTGAAAAATGGGATTTTATGGCTTGGAAATCTTATATAAGGTATATGAAAATTTTTGATGAGGGATTTAATCATTGGTGATGAAATCTTATGAGTATGACATTTTTGAATGATTAAATGCATTATTTGGTAAAGTGTAAACAATTGAAATAAATTGTTTATAAGTTTAAGAAGTGATTAAAATATTGTTATGATATTAATAATATTAGATTATGAGTGGTGGATAATATTTTGATAAATTTAAAGTCTTTAATATTTATCCTTATTTTCGTTTGATTAATACTTATATCATTGTCATCATCCTCATGTATATATTATGTTGAAAGTCATCTGTGGCCTGTAGTGCATAGATGGACTTGGTATGATTATGACCAGGAATTATTCGGTATAATCATGACCGTAATGTTACAAATGATGTGGAAAAAGTCCTCATTGGCCGTAGTGCATTGATGGATAGTTTTTGGTATGATTATGGCTATGGATTCTCTTCGGCCAAGGGTGCAAAGATAAATTGTTTTATGGCATGATCAGGACCGTTGATGAAAACACGATTATCTTTAGCCTGTAGTGCATGGATAATTCATGGTCGTGATACTAAAAGAATGTCCTTGGCCTATAATGCAGGGATGAATTGTTGATGTGGATTAATTATTGAGCTGAGTCTCAGCAATGAAATATTAATTCATGGATGTGATAATAATGAATATCCTTGGCTGTAGTGCATGGATAATTCATGGATGTGATATCAATGAATATCATTGGCCGTAGTGCAAGGGTGATTCGATGATGTGGATTATTTATTAAGCTAAGTCTCAGCGATAAAATATTGATAATAAACTTTTAAATTCGTAGAAGATAGTAGATATCATGCTCTACTTGACTCTTCTAAAGTACAGTTGTTGTATGTCGTTGGCTTCAGTAGCAAAAGATGAATTGTTAATGAATATCTTTGGCCGTAGTGCAAAAGATTAATTTATTAGTATGATTATGAGAAGGGATTGTGATTTGGTATAACCATGATTTTTGATGTTTTAGGTGAAGATAGGTGATGAAAATTATCTTCGTCACGGTGCGAAAGGAATTGAGTAATCACAATTATGATTATGAGTTATTCATATGATTGTGGACAAGAATTGTTGATTGATGTTACTGAGGGTAAAACATTATTGGTTGACTTTTAACATGGAGAAGATAATAGACACGATGGTCTATTTGACTCTTTTAATGGATTGCTCGTTCTGCTGCAACTATGGTTGAAAAGTTTTATCATCTACCATATGTTCTAAATCTCTGATTTATTATTGACAAAAGCTATTGATAATTTAATTACCTTTAGTTATGATATTATTTACTGGGATAGTTGTGCTCATCCTTTTGCTTCACAATTCCTTTCAGGTAATAAGAGTGTAGCTGGGTCGAGCGGGGATAACAGGGGAATAGAACGGTAGTCTATAGCTGTTGAGGTTCTCCCTAAATAGTATGAAAATAATTTTATTGAGAACTTTAGATAAGTGTGTCGTATTATATACGTCATTTGATATTTAATTATTGGTGAACCAAATAGGGTGAGGTGAACCCAACTTTGGAAGGGTGTTTTGTCACTATCATACCAGATGTCTAATGACATACAACCTCGGGTTATCATAAGACAGGGTTGTGCACATCCAGTTGCTGAGTATATCTACGAGCACTACCTATATGATCTTGGAGTTTATTTGAAATATAATTTTCACTTGGAGACAGTGGAGATAGTTATATGTCAAGAGAAGACTCACCATTGGAAGGAACATGATAGTAATCTTCTCGTTTTTCTTTGGGGTCTATTGGGTCAACCAAGGATAATTCTCTGGATATATAATATCTATCATAACTTAGATTCATGGCCTCCTATGTACGAAGGTTTCCTTGAGCACTTTCCAAAGATTTTAATTTCTAAAACAGTTTTTGGCTGTACCTTTATGTAAGGTGCAATTGTGACATGATTCAGAGTTGGTATATGTATTTGTATTTAAACTCACAGTATACATGTCGTCGTATTTTGCACGACAGATGTATAAATGAAGTTGTAAATGATTTTTATAGTGTATTTTTTGGCGACTCAAGATGGGTGATGTATACCTGTTTTGGGGGCGTCACAGTGGATATTGTCTAGATGACAATATTCTTATTAAAACTCTTAGATTATGTTTTGTCATATTTATTGAATAGGGCTCAGTTATTGGAGCGCGATAATGAGTTAGCACAACCAAAAGGTAACGACCAACAACACGATAATAATCGTATCGGTGGCAACGGCCATCGGAGCAATGATGACCATCGTGGGGGTAAATTATCATGCCAAGAATGGTAACCACTTCAGTGGTAATCATGGCCAAGATAATAGAAGTGGAAATTTCAAGAAGAGAAGGTCATTTAGCTCGATTTTGTCATATAGTGAAGTCAAGTCCAATTTGGGGCGGTGGCACCAAAGCGCGGATCTGGACAAAACAAAGTCGGTGGTTTCAGGAAGAGTGTTTTCATGACTTCAAAAAGCGAGTAACTCCGAACGAAGTTAGCGGGTTAGTTAATTATAAATTCTTCGAAGTCTATACCTTATTAGATAACCGGTTCTACCCATTCTTTTATCTCTCTTGCTTGCATTCAACGCGTTTAAATTTGACTCGGAGAAGTTAGACTTTGACTTATCTGTTGAAACTCCGTTAGAGAAACCTTCATTACATGTCTTTATCCAAGTCTTGGATGAGAGTCACAATTTTAATGATATTTCCATTGTTAATAAATTTCTCGACGTATTCTTGAAGACTTCTTAGCCTACCCCAGAACGTGAAATCGAATTTTGTATTGACCCCTGTACAAAACCCATTTCTTCAACCCTTAAATATTTCTTCACCCAAAACGAACGTATAATGCGCCAAAGACGATGGCTCTAGCTTTTGAAGGTTATGACGATTCAATATCATCATGAAAGAGCGAACGTGGTAGCTGACGCGTTGAGTAGAAGATCATATGCGATTACGAGTGCGATATTGTTAACACAAAGACCCATTTCGTATAACTTACAAATGATGAAGATAAAGTTAAAGACTCTAGGGACCCATGTGAAGATAACGAATATACGAGTAGAATCGACTTTAATCGATAAAGTTAAAAGCCGCTCAAACTACACACCTGGAACTGATGAATGTGAAGAAGAAGGTTCAAGAAGGCGTTATCTCAACCCTCAATTTTATTGGCCTATTTGAAATCCTTGATCGAGTAGGAACTGTGGCCTATAGACTCATTTTATCGCCAAATATGTTGCGTGTTCATAACGTTTAACACGTACCGATGTTATGTAAATATGTGGACAACCCGAACCACATTATTGATTTAGAACCGAACGAGATAGCGAAAGATTTAACGTATGAGGAAATGCGTGTTAAAATCTTGAAAAAGAAGGATCGTATTCAACACTCAAAGGTTATACCTCAAGAGTTAGAATCTGAAATGAAGTAAGGTATCCTCATACATTAAGCATACTGTGCGTCGTGACGTAAATTTTGAGGGCGAAATTTCATAAGGAGGGGAGATTGTGAGACCCTAGTTTTATGAATAAAGATTTAAATTTCTCAAAATATTTTTTTTAATATTATGGTGTGGATTTGATATAATGTTATAGTTGTGGGTAATATTTACAAAATTTGCAAAGTAAGCAAGTGGTTATATAATATTCGATTGGTCGGGGAATATTAGTTTTAACAGGGAATATTCGTACGAGGGCACAATTATTGGTGGACCCCACAACGGAAGTATTGTCGTAGTAAGAAAACGATAGAATTATCTTTTTATAAAAATAACGACGAAAGTGTTACCGTTAAAACTGTTGAACTACCTAGTAGTAAAAGTCACGATATACTGCGTGGTTGCATAGTAGCACACGGTATTGATTATTGATGCTTATGTGAAAAGTCACTCAGTTATACTCAATTAATGCTACAGTAATTGTTGCATCATATCTCTCATATTATTGATTCGATTATTGTCACAGTAGCATCTGCATAATATGTTATATTATTAAATCAATAATTGAGACGACAAAGTTATTCATATTATTAAATTGCAATATTTATAATGTCTAGAAGTTCTGTCATCTAATTGCACGCCAATAAGGAGAAATCCTTATTGGAAAGCCCCCTCTTTCGTGGGAACGACCTGGTTGTTAAATATTGTGAGTTATAATATTGATGATGAATAAGCTCGTGTTGATTAAAGATGAAATTGATAGTTCCATTGTGTGGAAATTATTAGTGTTAGTAGAAATCGATATTTATGTCGATAATAATTGATGTCTGGAGGTTATATTGTTCAATCGGGTATTCGGGGCACTTTTCTTGTCGGAGTACTATTCACGAGTTACTATTCACGAGTTACTATTCGCAGGGTACTATTCACCCGAAAAATATATTTCTTTTCGGTCCAAATCATTTTTGGGTACAATATTATTCCATGAGGAGATGTGCTAATTTTTCAGACCGTTGGTTGAAGTTATAATAGTGAATTAATATGGACCGTTGGGGGAAAGTTATAATAGTGAATCAATATGGACCGCTGGTGGAAAGTTATAATAGTAAATCAATATGGATCGCTAGTTTAAAGTTTTAATAGTAAATCAGTATGGACCGTTGCTTTAAGTTTTAATAGTAAATCAATATGGATCGTCCGTTTAAAAGTAAATCAACTGGACCGTTCAGAATTAGTTACTATTAGGTCCATTCTCCTATAAATATAAGCTCATTCTTTCATTATTTCTTATGAATTCCTTTGAAACTCAGAGAGAGAAATTAGAGAGAGAAAGAAGAAGAAGTATGCTACCTCTCTATTCCAATATTGGTTTCTTCTAAGGTAAGTGGGGTATTATTTCTTTCTTATTCATGAAGAGAACTTCATTATTCCATTCTTTATTATTATGTTGGAATAACTTTTGTTATGCCAAGTACCGCATACATGGTGAAATTCTTCTCATTATTCCATTCTTTATTATTATGTTGGAATAACTTTGTTATGCCAAGTACCGCGATACATGGTGAAATTCTTACATTATTCCATTCTTTATTATTATGTTGGAATAACTTTGTTATGCAAGTACCGCATACATGGTGAAATTTTACATTATTCCATTCTTTATTATTATGTTGGAATAACTTTGTTTATCTGCAAGTACCGCATACATGGTGAAATTCTTCTATTATTCATTCATTATTATTCTATCGTAATATCCCGATGCAAGGCGCTTTACGTCGGACTGGTTTCATTATTTATTATTACATTGGAATAACTTCGTCTATCTTTGTCTATCGCATGTACGTTGTTATTCCATTCTTTATTATTCTAGTGACGTACGGTGATTCTGGCGGTTATTCTATTCTTTATTATTCGTGAAATTATATTACTGCGTGCGTTTACGGTGGGACTGGTTCCATTATTTATTATTCTATTGGGAATAACACATGCATGCGATCTATCATCGCACGCATGGTGAATCATACGTTATTCCATTCTTTATTATTCTGTTGGAATAACCTGTCATGTGGATTACCACATGCATGGTGAATGATCATTTGTATTCATTCCTTATTAAATTGTGGAAATGATCTGTATACGTGGATTACCGCATGGCGGTGAAAATCCATTTGCAGTTTCATATATTCTATTATACTCATTTGGTTAAAATTTTGGCTTTCATACTCCATGAAATTAGTGGAATATCCTTGATATTTGCGTTTCATCCAGTATCTTTTCATGGAAATATTCTTCTGAGCATTCTTGAATTTTACTCCACAAAGAAGTATCATGTTGACAATTTGGACGTTATTAATTTCTGGATAAATTAATTCTTGAACTTGTTTTATTGAATTATTATGTCATTGTCATCATCCTCATGCTTATATTATAATGAAAGTCATCTTTGGCTTACGAGCATAGATGGACTTAGTATGATTATGTCCAGGGATCATTCGGTATAATTATGACCTGTAATGTTATAAATGATATGGTAAAAGTCCTCAGTGGCCTGTAATGCATTGATGGACAGTTTTTGGTATGATTATGACCAAGGATTGTTCGGTATAGTCATGACCATTGATGATTTAATGAATATCCTTAGCCCGTGAAAGCGAGGGATGATTAGATGATGTGTTTTATTTATTGTTTGAGTCTCGTGATAAAAATTGATGAAAACATTTTATACCATAGAAGATAGTAGATTTTATTCTCTACTTGACTCTTTTAATGGATTGCTTGTTCCGCTGCAGTTAAACTTGATGTCTATTGTATTTTATCAGTTTAACATTGTTGAAGACTATTGATAATTTATTCTGCATTATCATAGTCAATATTTCTTACTGGGCTAGTTGAGCTCACCCTTTCTTTCACTGTTCTCTTTAGGAAATGAGAATATAGCTTGGACGAGTCGGGGAAAAGAGTGACGGTCCAGATGATAGCATTAGTAGTCCTCACTATTGTGACGCCCCCAAAAATTAGGTATACGTCACCCATCTTGGGTCGCCACTTACATGGTATAGAATTTAAATACAACTTACTAATATAACTATCGTGTACAATACGACATAAACTGTGAGTTTGAATACAAATATTGTCTACTAGATATTATACAAACTCAAAAGGAGTCCTCATTACAATTATTATTACACTATTTCACAGAATAGTGAGGACTACTAACGCTATCCTCTGGACCATTACTCTCTGCTTCCCGACTCGTCCCGGCTATATTCTCATTTCACAGAAGAGAGCGGTGAAAGAAAGGGTGAACTCAACTAGCCCAAGAAGAAATATTATGACTAAGATAATGCAGAATAAATTATCGTTAGCCTTCAACGATGTTAAACCGATAAAATACAATAGACAACAAGTTTAAGCTGCAATTTGAATAAGCAATCCATTAAAAAAAGTCAAGTAGAAAATAAAATCTACTATCTTTTATGATTTAAAAGGTTTTTCATCATCTGTTATATCTCGAGACTCGACTTTAATGAATAAACCACAATATCTAATCATCCTGCACTACCTGGTCAAGGATTTTCATCAAATTATTAATGGTCATGACTATACCGAATCACTCTGGTCATAATCATACCAAAAACTATCCATCATCGCATTACAAGCCATCGAGGACTTTTGTCACATCATTTATATCAAGCTATGATTATACCGAATGATCCCTTGTCATAATCATACTAAGTTCATCTATGCACGTAAGCCAAAGATAACATAATATAACATGATGATGATGACAATGACATTCAATAAAACAAGTTCAAGAATTAATTTATCTAGGAACCAATAACATCCAAATCGACAACACGACATCGCTTTGTAGAGTAAAATTCAAGAATCTTGAGAAGAATATTTCCATGAAAGGATCTTTGGATGAAGCGCAAATATCAAGGATATTCCTCTAATTTCATGGAGTATAGAAGTCAAAGTTTTAACCAATTGGGTATAATAAAGAATGGAATAACAAAAGAAATCACCGTGCATGCAGATTAAGATGTATAAAAGTTATTCAACAGAAATAATAATAACGGAACAGTCGGTGAAATTCACAAACAAGATGTTCCAATGAGAATAATAAAGACGGAACCCAGATCCGGTGTAAAACATGAGATAGGATATTCCAACAGAATGATAAAAAGCGGATTTTAACCGGTGTAAAAACACGACGAGGATGTTCCAGCGAATAATAAAGACAGGAACGGTCGGTGTAAAAAACACGCGGACAAGGATGTTCCAAATGTAATAATAAAGATGTAATAATAGAAGAATGTCACCAAGTATAGGGTAAACCACGATTATCTGAGTTATTCCAACAGAATAAATAAGAATGGAATAACATAAGGATTTCACAGAAATCTGAGGTATCTGGCCAGATACTGAGTTATGTATAGGGTATGTCATAGCGTATCTGAGTTATTCCAACCGAATAATAAAGAATGGAATAATGAAGTTTTCTTCGTGAATAAGAAAGAATAACACCCTTACGGGTACAAAAAATAATATCCCTTACCTTAGAAGAATGAATATTGGAAAAGTGAAGTAGCGAGAATACTTTTTTCTTCTTTCTCTCTATAGTTTCTCTCAGAGTTTCAATGAATTAAAAGAAATAATGAAGGAATGAGCTTTCTATTTATAAAAAACCGAGGGTGGCTCTTTGGTCTTAACGAAGGGTCAAAATGACTCTTGGTAATATTGAAGAGACAACTACTATTTGCGAAGGGTAATTAACCCTTGGAACAATCAAGAGGCGATTAAATCTTGGTAATATTAAAGGGACAACTACTATTTGCGAAGGGGTAATTCTTATTGACGAAGGTAATTACTATTGACGAAGGTAATTACTATTCACAAAGGTAATTACTATTCACAAAGGTAAATACTATTGATGAAGGTAAATACTATTGACGAAGGTAATTACTTATTCACAAAGGTAAATATTTATTGACGAAGGTAATTACTATTCACAAAGGTAATTACTATCGACGAAGGTAAATACTATTGTGAAGAGACTCTTAGATGATGACATATGGGCCCCCATAAAATAATCAAACTTACCACAAACGTCTCATAATGAGACTCTTTATATACATCAAGGATTGAATAAATATTACCACAAATCATTTTATTTTTAATCAACACATATTTAATCTTTCAACAATTATTAATCATTTATAACTTGTCGTCTCAATTAATAATATAACATATTATATGAGATGATAATTTGTGACAATAATTGAATCAATAATATAAGAGATATGATGCAAAGAATAATTGAGTATAACTAGTGACTGACTCACGTAAACATCAATAATCAATACTGGTAATACTACTTATGCAACGCGAGCATTCATCGTACTTTTACTACAAAGGGTAGTTCAACGCTTTTAACGGTAACACCTCTGTAGTTATTTTTATAGAAAGATAATTTTGTCGTTTTCTAACTACGACAATACTTCCGTTGTGGGGTCCACCACTGATTGAGCCGTCGTACGAATATTCCCCGACAAAAAGAATATTCCCCACCAAACGAATATTTTATAACAACTTCGCTTACTTTTGCAAAATTTATAAATATTACCCATAACTATAACATTATTCCAAATTTATTCCATAATATTCAAAAAATAATATTTATAGAAAATTCATCTTTATTTATAAAAGTGGGTCTTACAACCTCCCTTCTTATGAAATTTAAGCCCTTCGAAATTAGGGTACGTACACGATATGATAAAGAGGTGAGGATACCTTGAATACCTTTATCGTTAAAAATATTAAATTCATCTTCGCAATCCGCCAAAGATATTCATTAACAATTCATCTTTGCACTACAGGCTAAAGATATACAACTATAAAACCAATAATTTGAGACGCAGCGACTTAATAGTATCAACGACCACGAATTATCCATGCACTCTTGGCCAATGATATTCGTGTTTTTAATTCTGATCATGATTATACCGAATAATCCTTGGTCATAATCATACCAAGTCTATCAATGCACTACTGACTAAAGATGACTTTTTACAACATCCATGAATTAATATTTCATTCTTTGAGACTCATTTCAATAATTAATCCATATCATCGAATCATCCCTGCACTACATGCCAAGGATATTCATTAGTATCACGACCACGAATTATCCATGCACTACGGCCAAAGATAATCATGTATTCATTAGTATCACGACCACAAATTATCCATGCACTACGTACCAAAGATAATCGTATTCAATGATAGTATCACGACCACAATTATCCATGCACTACGTGCCAAAGATAATCGTGTATTCATTAAGTATCACGACCACAAATTATCCATGCACTACTACCAAAGATAATCGTGTATTCATTAGTATCACGACCACAAATTATCCATCCACTACGACCAAAGATAATCGTGTATTCATTAGTATCACGACCACAAATTATCCATGCACTACGTGCAAAGATAATCGTGTATTCATTAGTATCACGACCACAAATTATCCGTGCACTACGACCAAAGATAATCGTGTATTCATTAGTATCACGACCACAAATTATCCATGCACTACTACCAAAGATAATAGTGTATTCATTAGTATCACGACCACAAATTATCCATGCACTACTACCAAAGATAATCGTGTATTCATTAGTATATCACGACCACAAATTATCCATGCACTACGACCAAAGATAATCGTGTATTCATTAGTATCACGACCACAAATTATCCATGCACTACGACCAAAGATAATCGTGTTTTTAATTACGGTTATGATTATATACCGAACAATCCACGGTCATAATCATACCAAGTCCATCTATGCACTATGTGCCACGAGATGACTTTCAACATAATATAAGCGTGAGGATAATGATATAAAGAATCAATCAAATGAGATAAATGATAAATATTAAACATTTATAATATAATTTATCCAGATTCAAGAATATCCCCATATTATCAATCACTTAATAATCTCATAATCTAATATCATTAATATTATAACAATATTTTAATCACTTCTTAAATTTATAAACAATTTATCTCAATTGTTTTACGCTTTACCATATAATGCATTTAATCATTCAAAATGTCATACTCATAAGATATCATCACCAATTATCAAATCCTCAAAAAATATGCATATACTCTATATAGGATTCTCTAGCCATAAAATCCTATTTTCAACTTTGTTACTTCACATAACATATTTAACTCATATGTCAGTAATTAAACTATTTTCATGAAAATACCAAATCAGTCCCAAAAATATTTCTTTTCTGGGATTTAGCATAATATAGTCCCATAATGAAAAAATATTTTTCTCTTAATTTTAAAATTCATTTACTATTTTCAAAAATCAATTTCTAATTAATTCCTTAAGAAATTTGCTACCTCAAGTTTAACTCCAGAAATTCCCAAATCTTGGCAGGACCTTACACATGTTAATGTGAGCCTCCGATTTAAATTTTATGGTCATCGGAGTTGTAGAACTCAGGTTATAGCATTTTTAAATCGGAAAATCCTAAATATTGAAATGGTCATAACTTGCTCATTTTAAGTCTGGAATGAGCTCATTTTTGGACACGATGTTATTTATACCATATACTTTTATGTCCCAAAAGGCCTGAATTTTTCTCACTAATTAAGTGGCCAAAACAGCCCTTACAAAAATGTGCAAGCGACTTTTTGGACATTTTGAAGTTTTGACTCCTTTGCTAAAAATGGGTCCACCACGAAAATCTACAACACCTTTTTCAGTTATTCCACTTGGATTAGTTAGGTAACTCATAGATCTAACTCTAGGACTTGACCACACTCAAAAATTCAAAATATAATAGGAGATTTGGTCAATTGAATTTCATGTTACATTTTTCACCAAAATCTGGTTTTTAACTCCTTGTGATTTTTAAGAAACTTTCATGTTTTTACATACAAACCAACATAACTCATCATAACACTTACTAATACCACGTATACCCATGATTTTTATTAGTCCAATGCTTTTATTATGACTTTCATCATAAACCACGTAAACTGTTCATTTTAGTTGAAGAAATATTTGAGGGTTTAAGAATTGGGTTTTGTATTAGGGTCAATCAATCTGAAATTCAATTTCACGCTCTAAGTAGGCTAAGAAGTCTTCAAGAATACGCCAAGAAATTTATTAATAATAGAAATATCATTCAAAACTGTGACTCTCATCCAAGACTTGGATAGTACGTCACATTGATACCAACTGTGACTTCTATCCCTTAACCTAGATAGCACCTCACAATAATACCTATAAACTTGCCATCTTCATTCACGATGTCGCCTACAGAAAGTCTGGCTTTGGTGCATTCCACACAAGGAAGTCAACAACGAAAAGATCGGGGCTCTTTACTTATGGCTTGATATGACAATGATTGACTTTAGTGGTTTGGTTACTTTTAATTCGCATAACAGGTTGGTTAAGAGTATGAAAGCTAACAACCTTACAAAAATCATGATGAGTATTTAACCAATCGATTTCTAAAGTCACATCAAAAACAAATATTTTCAAAGAGATAAGATCGACGAAGTAACGTGAAAATGTTTATTTGAATCAAATAAGATTTAAAAAAAAAGAGAGTTAACGAAGGCTCCTACTAACGAAGTTTCAACTAATAAGTCAAAGTTTAACTTCTTGAGTCAAATTTAAACGTTGAACATAACTAGGTGAAATAAAAGAGTGGGTAGAGGCGGTATCTAACACGGTATAGACTTCGCAAGAGCTTATGATTAACTTACCCGTGATAATTTTATTCGTGTTCTAAATCACGAGAAAAAAAAATGCTCTCTCTTAAACTATCGGCTTTGGTTTATGCAGGGAATGACCTTTGGTGCCTCCATCCTAGTTGAATTTGTCTTCGGGAAACGACAAAATCGAGCTAAGTGACCTTCTCTTCCACAATTATAACATGCTTTAGACGGCATGGCGCAGTTCGGATTGATGTGTCCCTCTCCTCGCATTTGAAGCATATGATAGGTGGTCTTTCTCCTTCCTTAACAACGGGTGCTGGTGCTGACGTCTTTCCATCATTGTTGAATCTCCTTTTCTTGAAATGTCCATTCTTATTGCTTTGACCCTGATTACCACGGAAGTGGTTACCATATCCGGCCATTGATTCCTCACGCTTGTTGTCACCGCTCGATGACTACTCTCGGCCGGTATTATAATTTTAAATTTACCGCTTCTTTTAGTTCGTTGACTCGTTATCGCGCTCCACTAATCGAGCCTTATTTACAACATCTGAATACAAACACAGTTTATGAGAAATAAGATGTTGACGTATCTCCGGCTTCAAACCTCTTAAAACATTCGCGCCATTCTCTCTTCATTATCCACCAAGTGGGACGCAAACCGTGATAACTCCGCAAATTTTGCCTCGTATTGCGACACGGTCATATTGTTTTGTTCCAACTTGATAAACTCCACCTCCTTCATGTGGCGAATACTTTCAGGAAAGTATTTGTCGTTGAAACGACTCCCGAACTTCTCCCAAGATATCTTGAGACAAAGAAGTTGAGTACGTTTCTTACCGATTCCCACCGATGAATCTGCCTCTCTCAAAGCAGCATAAAAGGCGTGAAGGGAACCTTTTGCTCCTCGGAGCATCCCAAGACATCAAATATCTTGGTAATCTGCTTTATCCATGCTTCCGCCAGAAGTGGTTTTGGCTCTCCCTTAAACTCCGGTGGTCCCAGCTCCTTGAATTGTTTAGCGGTGACCGCCCGAGAGTTTTTTGTGTTTCCACCTACGTTTTGGACAGGAGTCGCTTTCGCCTGATGTTGCATGAATTCTAAAAACCTCTTAAACGTACCGTCGTTAGTCAATTGATCAGTGTTGTTGTTTACAGGAGGATTATCGCCATCCTGTTGCACATTGTCCTGATTATTGATCTGTGGAGAATCAACAGTCTCCTGTGCTCTATTGCTATTCTCAACATTCTCGGATGCCATTTTCAAACACTGCCACAAAATAAGGGTTAATTGACATGCAACATATTATCACTATACTCTGACCGACCAATTAAATACCAAATAAACTTAGGTAGGTCATACTAACAGCGAAGAATTCCCCATCTCTCCCTCCTAGTTCTTATCTCACATCTCGGCCAGGATCATATCCTAAGCTACGATACCAACTGTGACGCCCCCAAAAATTAGGTATACGTCACCCATCTTGGGTCGCCACTTACATGGTACAGAATTTAAATACAACTTACTAATATAATCGCCATGTACAATACGACATAAACTGTGAGTTTGAATACAAATATTGTCTACTAGATATTATACAAACTCAAAAGGAGTCCTCATTACAATTATTATTACACTATTTCACGAATAGTGAGGACTACTAACGCTATCCTCGGACCATTACTCCGTTCTCGACAGGCTCCGTCCGGCTATATTCTCATTTCACGAAGAGAACGGTGAAAGAAAAGGTGAGCTCAACTAGCCCAAGAAGAAATATTATGACTAAGATAATGCGAATAAATTATCGTTAGCCTTCAATGATGTTAAACCGATAAAATACAATAGACAACAAGTTTAAGCTGCAGCAATGAATAAGCAATCCATTAAAAGAGTCAAGTAGAAAATAAAATCTACTATCTTTTATGATTTAAAGGTTTTTCATCCTTTGTTATATCTCGAGACTCGACTTTAATGAATAAACCACAATATCTAATCATCCACGTACCACGGTCAAGGATTTTCATCAAATTATTAATGGTCATGACTATACCGAATCACTCTGGTCATAATCATACCAAAAACTATCCATCATCGTGCATTACTGAGCCAATCGAGGACTTTTGTCACATCATTTATATCAAGCCATGATTATACCGAATGATCCTCGGTCATAATCATACTAAGTTCATCTATGCACGTAAGCCAAAGATAACATAATATAACATGATGATGATGATGATGACATTCAATAAAACAAGTTCAAGAATTAATTTATCTAGGAACCAATAACATCCAAAATGTCAACATGATCTTCGCTTTGTAGAGTAAAATTCAAGAATCTTGAGAAGAATATTTCCATGAAAGGATCTTTGGATGAAGCCTTAAATATCAAGGATATTCCTCTAATTTCATGGAGTATAGAAGTCAAAGTTTTAACTTATTTGGGTATAATAAAGAATGGAATAATAAAAGAAATCACCATGCATGCGGTACCGCATATAAAAGTTATTCAATGAGAATAATAATAACGGAACCGGTCGGTGAAATTCACAACCGACAAGATGTTCCAATGAATAATAAAGAGCGGAACCAGATCAGGTGTAAAACACACGAGATAGGATATTCCAACAGAATGATAAAGGCGGAACCAGTCGGTGTAAAAACACATGCATGGATGTTCCAAATGTAATAATAAAGACGAATAATAGAAGAATGTCACCAAGTATAGGGTAAACCATTATCTGACAAAAGTTATTCCAATGTAATAAATAAGAATGGAATAACATAAGGATTTCACCAAGTATGTGGTATACAAGCGTATACGGGTTATGTATAGGGTATCACAGATATCTGAGTTATTCCAAGAATAATAAAGAATGGAATAATGAAGTTTTCTTCGTGAATAAGAAAGAATAACACCCCTTACTAGTACAACAAATAATATCTCTTACCTTAGAAGAAATGAATATTGGAAAATGAAGTAGCGAGAATACTTTTCTTCTTTTCTCTATAGTTTTCTCTCTAGAGTTTCAATGAATTCGTAAGAAATAATGAAGGAATGAGCTTTCTATTTATAGAAAAAGCGAGGGTGGCTCTTAGTCTTAACGAAGGGTCAAAATGACTCTTGGTAATATTGAAGAGACAACTACTATTCATGAAGGGTAATTAACCCTTGGAAACATAGAAGAGGCGATTAACTCTTGGTAATATTGAAGGGACAACTACTATTTACGAAGGGTAATTACTATTATTGAAGGTAATTACTATTGACGAAGGTAATTACTATTCACAAAGGTAATTACTATTCACAAAGGTAAATACTATCGATGAAGGTAAATACTATCGACGAAGGTAATTACTATTCACAAAGGTAAATCTTTATTGTGAAGGTAATTACTATTCACAAAGGTAATTACTATTGACGAAGGTAAATACTATTGTGAAGAGACTCTTAGATGATGACATATGGGCCCCCATAAAATAATCAAACTTACCACAAACGTCTCATAACAGACTCTTTATATCATCAAGGATTGAATAAATATTACCACAAATCATTTTATTTTTAATCAACACATATTTAATCTTTCAACAATTATTAATCATTTATAACTTGTCGTCTCAATTAATAATATAACATATTATACAGATGATACTGTGACAATAATTGAATCAATAATATAAGAGATATGATGCAGCAATAATTGAGTATAACTAGTGACTTCTCACGTAAACATCAATAATCAATACCGTGTGCTACTATGCAACCACGCAGTACATCGTACTTTTACTACTAGGGTAGTTCAACGGTTTTAACGGTAACACCTCCGCCGTAGTATTTTTATAGAAACATAATTTTGTCGTTTTTCTAACTACGACAATACTTAGATTAATAGGGTCCACCATTGATTGAGTAGTCGTACGAATATTCCCCGACAAAAAGAATATTTCCCGACCAAACGAATATTTTATAACAACTTGCTTACTTTGCAAAATTTATAAATATTACCCACAACTATAACATTATTCCAAATTTATTCCATAATATTCAAAAATAATATTTATAGAAAATTCATCTTTATTTATAAAAGCTGGGGTCTTACAACTATTCTATTAAATAGTGTGACAATAAATGTAATGAGGACTCCTTTGAGTGTGGATATTGTCTAGATGACAATATTCCTATTAATACTCTCAGTTTATGTATTGTCGTATATTACACGACAGTTGTATAATTAAGTTTGTATTTGTATTCTGTATCATTTATTAGGTGACTTAAGATGGGTGATGTATACCTATTTTTGGGGGCGTCACACCTACCCCCAGGTGTATAATTAAGTTTGGGGTGATGTATAATTAAGTTTGTATTTGAATTTTGTATCGACCTTGAATCCAGTACAAAACCCATTTCCAAAGCCCCATATCGAATGGTTCCTATTGAACTTCAGAAGTTAAAAACCCAACTACAGGAATTGTTAGACATCGGTTTCATTCGTCCCAAGTACGTCTCCTTGGGGTGCTCCTATTCTATTCGTGAAGAAGAAAGATGGAAGTATGCGACTTTGTATTGATTATCGGGAGTTGAATCATGTCACCATCAAAAATAGGTACCCGTTGCCTCGCATTGATTACCTGTTTGACCAGTTGCAAGGAGCCAAATACTTTTCAAAGATTGATTTTCGTTCTGAATATCATCAGTTAAAGATTAAAACTAATGACATTCCAAAGACTGCTTTGAGAACTTCGGACGGGCATTATGAATTCCTAGTCATGTCTTTTGGATTGACTAATGCTCCTGCTGCCTTCATGGATATGATGAACCGAGTATTCAAGGATATTTGGATCACTTTGTGGTCGTCTTTATTGATGACATCCTTATATACTCCAAAACCCGCGAAGACCATGAGCAACACTTGAGGCTGATACTCCAAAAGCTTCGTGAAAACAAAGCTTTATTCCAAGTTGAAGAAATGCGAGTTACGGCTTCGAGGAAGTTGCATTCCTTGGGCACGTGATATCAAATCATGGAATATCTGTTTACCCGGCAAAGATTAAAGCAATTCAAAGCTGGGAGCAACCTAAGTCAGTGACCAAAGTACGTAGCTTTCTCGGCTTAGCTGGTTATTATCGAAGATTCGTAGAAGGGTTTTCTCGAATCGCTACTCCATTAACTCAGCTGACTCGAAAAGATACAAAATTCGGTTGGAGCGAGGAATGTGAAAAGAGTTTTCAAGAACTCAAGAGGAGACTCATTTCAGCACCTGTTCTGACAATATCATCTGGCTCGGAGGGATTTGTCATCTACGGTGATGTTTCAGGCAAAGGGTTAGGATGTGTTCTCATGCAACATGGGAAAGTCATAGCCTATGCCTCACGACAAATCAAAGAATATGAGAGGAATTATCCTACTCATGATCTAGAGTTGGCAGTAGTCATTTTTGCGCTTAAGATTTGGAGGCATTACTTGTATGGAGAGAAGGTGGAGATCAATACGGATCATAAAAGCCTCAAATATTTCTTCACTCAAAAGGAACTCAACATGCGGCAACGAAGATGGCTTGAGTTGTTGAAAGATTATGATCATACCATCCAATACCATCCTGGAAAAGCGAACGTAGTAGCTGACGCATTGAGTAGAAGATCATATGCGGGCACGAGTGCAATATTGTCAATGCAAAGGCCCATTTTGTATGACTTGGAAAGGATAGAAATAGAGTTAAAGACTCCAGGGACCCATGTGATGATGGAAAATATACGAGTGGAACCGACTTTAATCGATAAAGTTAAAGCTGCTCAAACTACAGACCTGGAGCTGATGCGTATGAGGAAGAAAGTGCAAGAAGGTTGTGACGCCCCCAAAATAGGTATACATCGCCTATTCTGAGTTGTCAAATACATGGTACAGAAACAACTACAACTTTATTATTACAACAGTAAAACTGTGAGTTTGAATACAAATATTATCTTCTAGACAATATCTATACTCAAATAAATCCTCATCACATTTATTGATACATTATTTTACAAAATGGTGAGGACTACTAAACAATCCTTTCTAAAACCTTCATTCCATACCCTGACTTGCGTACTCGCTTATATTCTCGCCTCCCGAGAAAAATGGAACAAAAAGGAAAAGGGTGAGCTCAACTAGCTCGGTAAAGAATATTATGACTAAGATAATATACAACAAATTATCGTTAGTCTTCACGAGGAAAAATATAATAGAATACTGATAGACAACAAATTTTAAATCAATATTCGCAATGTGAAATAATAATTCATTAGAAGAGTTAAGTAGAGAATGCAAACTACTATCTTCTATGTATGAATTTAAAAGTTCATCGTCTATCTTTTATCCTGTAACATCAATCATATATACATCTGGAATCAAATATTCATCTTTGCACTTCTGGGCCAAAGATATTCATCGATTAGTCATGTTCATTTAAACACTGTTCATCTTTGCACTCTGGGCCAAAGATATTCTTCAGAAATCATTCATCTTTGCACTACTGGGCCAAAGATATTCTTAAGAAATCATTCATCTCTTTGCACTTCTGAGCCAAAGATATTCCATAATATCATCATTTAAGACCTCGAGGATGATGAAAAATATTTTTTTTAAAGAAAGCGAATCCGGTGAAACAAAATGACAAGGATTAAGGATTAAGGATTACGTGTACTTGGTTTTATCCGTCCAAAATACCTCAAAAATAATCATAGTGGTGTAAAATTCAAGAATGATCAAAACATGGATACAATCGAGTTAGTATCCGAATAGATGTTTTTAGACGAAAAGAAGAAATTTTATTTTTAAATTGAATAGTATCAGATATCGTGAATAGTGTCCGTATACGTGAATAGTAACTCAAGACACCAAAAGATAAAAATTCCACAAAAAACATCTTCACACTTCATGAATAGTACTCGTGAATAGTAACTCGTGAATAGTAACTTCATGAATAGTAACTCGTGAATAGTAACTCATGAATAGTAACCCATGAATAGTAACCCCAGAGCATGAAAAAGTTCCAAATTTGATAAAAACTTCAGATCAACATTTTGAGATAATGATATTGAAGAAATAATATCATTACAAAAAAAAATAATATCCCTTACCTCGAAAGATCAAGATCTTCTAGCTAGAATCAAGGGTATAATCTTTGAAGGAACTTAACCGAAATCTAGCAATACTCAAAGTATACTCAAAATACTCACAAGAATACGCTCGATAATATAGAGAGAGAAAACTTCAGTTTCGGTGTTATTTTCAATTCTAACCTAAGCACCCTATTTATAGGAAAATGCTTAGAACACCCAAAGCAGAAAATTTAATAAAATAATAATATTTCTTAAAAATATTCAAGCCCACCTTAGAAATCTGATTTCAGATCATTTATAACACATGTGAGCCACTCAATTACAACAAAAAAACGTTTTTCTTACAAAAATATTTTAAACTCCCAAAAATCAATTATTTCTGAGCTTCGGAACTTCAATAATTCATAATAAATAGCCCTTTCATCAGAAAATTCGAATCTCGCGAGTTTTTTATAGAATTTCAATTCTCTACAACTTTGCAGAAGAAAGTTTTCCAAATTCCAAATAGAAATTGACCGAAATCCATAAACGAGCGATTTTAAATTTATAATCAAATTTCGATCGATAAATGGGGTCCACCGACATGTTTAACATGTTTTAAACATTTATTGCAACAAAAATACTCTTCCTCCTCGTATACTCATATATCCCACATTCGTTGTAAAAAATATCACCGTTAATATATTATTAAAATAATATATTTAAATGAATTATTTTATCGGAAAAAGATAAAATATTAATTTTAAACAATTGTCATTTTAAAATTTTCTCCATCTATATCCACATAAAATCAATATTTTCCTCATCATATAAATCAATAATTAATTATTCACAAATAATATTACAGAATCACAATATTGACAACGAGGTGGGTTCTCAGGAAAGAGGGGCTTTCAATAAGAATTTCTTCTTCTTGGCGCCATGATTAGGTGACCAAACCTCTCCTTAGGCAGAACTTTCTAGACATTGTCAATAATGTTATCTAATAATATTATTCGAGATAATATGAATTATTGCTTCGATAATGAAAAATCTTGTGTAATGACAATTATTGAAACAATGAAGAATATAAAATATCAACGCGACAATTATTAACTCAATAAAATAATTGAGCGGTAATTATTTGTAACCATTATTGAGTAGTGCCTTCTTACGTAAGAATCAATAATTGGTGCAATACTGGTACTCTTCTTCTTGTGTTTTAACCCACCGGGTATTTTAACGATGATAACTGGTAATAACCACGCCTGAATTATTTTTTAAACAACTTATATTTGTCGTTTTCTTCATCCAATCGCTTTCGTTAGTATATGGGGCCCACACATGGTGCTGCCGTCGTCACGAATATTCCAATATTGAAAGATACGAATATTCCACGACCAAACGAATATTCCCCGAGCGATAATGAATATTTTATAACCACTTGCTTATTTTGAAATATTTGCGTGATTTAACCCTTAACTATCCACATTAATCAAATCAACCCTTACTATTTCAAAATAATAAATAAAGGAAATTCCTTTTATTTAAAAATTTGAGGTCTTACAACCTCCCTCCTTATGAAATTTTCGTCCTCGAAATTGACGTCACGATACTGGTGTTTGAAAAGGTGAGGATACCTCGCTTTCATTTCCGTTTCCAATTCGGTCATTTCCTCTATAGCATGATTCCTCCACAAAACTTTAACTTGTGGTATGACCTTTCTTAGCGTAGGGACATGCTCCTTCCTATCCAAGATCTTTGACATGTACCTCCTCATACGTTAAGTCTTGGCTATCTCGTGGGGTTCTAACTTCAATAACGTGGTTCGGGTCTTTCACATATTTCTGAAATACGAGATATATGAAACACATTATGAACACGAGACATACCGGAGGTAACGCAATTCTATTGGCTACATTTCCTACTCGGTCAAGAATTTGAAATGGACCAATAAATCGTGGATTGAGCTTTCCTCTCTTCCCAAATCTTGTAACTCCCTTCCATGGAGCAACTCGCAACAATATCATGATCCCCTACATTAAATTCCACGCCCTTTCGATGAAGATCCGCATAACTCTTTTGTCGATCTTGTGCCGTTTGTATCGTTGTCGAATCATTTGGATCTTTTTAGGTAGTCATATACGTCTTAACTTTCGGGTCCCAACAATGTTGCTTCACCCACCTCATCCCAACATATTGGAGAACGACATTTTCGTCCATATAATGCTTCAAATGGAGCCACACCTATACTTGCACGATAAATTGTTGTTGTAGGAGAATTCCACCGATGGTAAATACTTATCCCAACTACCCTTGAAGTTCAGGACACGAGTCTTAATAGATCTTCAAGAGTTTGAATAGTCCTCTCGATTGTCCGTCGTCGTTTGGGGATGGTATCTTGAACTAAATCGCAAATCCGTGCCCATAGCTTTTTGCAAGCTAACCCAAAATCTTGAAGTGAATCTTGGGTCACGATCCGAAACTATGGATACGGGCATGCCATGCAACCTCACAATCTCATTCACGTACATACTAGCAAGGCGTTCAAGGGAATAAGTCTCCGTGATCGGCAAGAAATGAAAGCGGAGACTTGGTTAATCTATCAACAATAACCCAAATAGCATTGATGCCTTGAGAAACCGTAGGAAGACCAATGAACGAAATCCATAGTAATGTGTTCCCACTTCCATTCGGAATCTCAAGTGGTTGCAACGGACCCTTAGGTACAAGATGCTCGCCTTTACACGTTGGCAAGTTAAACACATCGAGATAAACATTGCAATCTCTCTCTTCATATTGTTCCACCAAAATGTATGTCGAAGATCACGATACATTTTAGTACTTCGAGGATGGATTGCAAATGGCGTATTGTGTGCCTCCATCATAATCTTGTACTTCAAATCAGTCGTTAGGAACACAAAGTCTAGAGTGGACTCAAGTATTCCTTCTTCATCAATTCTCGCGCTTAGGAATAGCTCCTTCTTGTACTTTCTTCTTCATAACGATTACTCCGGATTCGGTGGCTCGAAGCAACCTTAACTTTTTCTATTAAAGTTGGCTCTGTCGTATACTTGACATCATCGCACTTTTCGTTCCGCGATATGATCTTCTACTCAACGTCGTCTACTACCACGTTCACTTTACCGGGATGGTATTGAATAGTGTGGTCGTAGTCTTTCAATAGCTCGAGCCAACGTCATTGCCGCATGTTGAGTTCTTTTGAGTGAAGAAATATTTAAGGCTTTTATGGTGCTGAATATATCTCCACTTTCTCCCCATATAGATAGTGCCTCCATATTTTTAGCGCGAAAGCATTTGCTTTGCCAACTCTAGATCATGAGTAGGATAATTCCTCTCATACTCTTTAAGTTGTCGCGAGGCATAGGCTATGACTTTCCCACGTTGCATGAGAAAACATCCTAACCCTTTTGCCGAAGCATCATTGTAGATAACAAATCCATCCCAACCGGATGGTATTGTTAGAGCAGTCTTGAAATAAGTCTCCTCTTAAGCTCTTGGAAACTTTTCTCGCATTCTTCGCTCAAACGAATTTTGTATCCTTCCCGAAAGTTAATTTGAGTTAATGGAGTAGCGATTCGAGAAAACCCTTCCACGAATCTCCGATAATAACCAACTAAGCCCAAAAAGCTACGTACTTGATCCACCGACTTGGTTGCTCTAACTTTGTATTGCTTCAATCTTCACGGATCAGCAGATACTCCATGTTTGACGACACGCGTGCCCAAGGAATGCTACTTCCTCAAGCCAGAACTCGCATTTCTTCAATTTGGCATATAGTCTGTTTTCACGAAGCCTTTGGAGTACCAGCTTCAAATGGTGCTCATGATCTTCACGGCTTTTGGAATATATGAGGATGTCATCAATAAAGACAACAACGAATTGATCCAAATATTCCTTGAATACTCGGTTCATCATATCCATGAAAGCCGCAGGAGCATTAGTTAGTCCGAAAGACATGACTAAGAATTCATAATGCCATCTACCGAGTTCAAGCGCGTCTTTGGAATATCCTCGATTCTAATCTTGGTGATGATATCCGAGCGAAGATCGATTTTGAAAAGAATTGTGCCCTTCTAATTTGGTCAAACAAGTCATCAATACGAGGTAGAGGATACCTATTCTTGATGGTGACATGGTTCAATTTCAGATAGTCAATACAAAGTCGCATACTCCGTCTTTCTTCTTTACAAATAAAGCAGGGAGCACCCCAAGGAGATGTCTTGGGGACGAATGAAACCGATGTCCAACAATTCTCGTAGTTGGACCTTTAACTCTGAAGTTCAATAAGAGCCATTCGATATGGGGTTTTAGAAATGGGCTTTGTACCAAAGTTCAAGATCAATAAAGAATTCAACTTCACGTTCGGGGTAGGCCAAGGGAAGTTCTTGGGAAATACGTCGGAAAGTCAATAACAAGCGGGAATATTATTCAAATTTGGCGTGTCTTTATTCAAATCCATAACATGGGCTAAAGCTTGACATCCGTTTTTTAATAAGCGAATAGCTTTATGATTACATATAACAAGTTGATTGATTTTAATGGTTTAGTTGCTTGAATTAAATACAAGCGGGTTGGTTAGGAATATGAAAACTAACAACCTTACGAAAACAATCAATTTTGGCATGATGAGTAGTTAACCAATCAATCCCTAAAATCACATCAAAAGCAAGTATCTTTAAAGAGATAAGGTCAACGGGTAAGGTAATGGTGCCAACTTGAATCAAACAAGATTTATAAGCGATTGGATGTGATGAAAGTTTCTCTAACGGAGTTTCCACAGATAGGTCAAAGTCTAATTTCTCCGAGTCAAGTTTAAGCGTTGAGCACATGCAGGAGAGATAAATGAATGGGTAGCACCGGTATCAAGTAAGGTATAAACTTCGCAAGAATTTATAAATAGCTTACCCGTGATCACCTCGTTTGGGTTCCTCGCATTATGACGATCACAACAAACGCTCTTCCGGAATCGTTGACTTTGACTTTTAGGGACGATCTTTTGAGTCACCGTCCCTCATTGAACTAGGTTTCGCCATCTCTTGTACAATCTCGAGCGATATGTCCTTCCTTTCCACAATTATAGCATACCTTGAAGCTGTTGTGGGCGGTTTTGGTGATATGTCCCTCTTTTCCGCATTTGTAGCATATAATGGGGTGGTCGTTCTCCTCCTTAGAACCGATTCTTTTACGCCAGATCATCATCTTTACATAGTCGTTGTTAAATCTCCTCTTTTTAAAATCTCCTCCCGACTCGCTTCTTCTATTTTCATGGCCATGATTACCACCAGAGTGGTTACCATTCTGTCGTCTGCCTCTTTCTTTCTCCGAGTTATCATTATTATTTGATTGTTATCTACGATACGATCCTCGGTTGTGGTCCTCAGTTGACCGTAGTACTCGTTATCTCGCTCTAATAATTGAGCCTTCATTTACAACATCTCGAATAAAGAGAAAATTTATGAGAAATGAGATCTTGGCGTATCTTGGGGTTTCAAACCTCTAAGAAACATCGCGTCATCACGTTCCTCATTCTCCACCAAATGAGGTGCAAACACGGATAACTCTCGCAAACTTTGCCTCGTCTTTGAGACACCGTCGTGTTGTTTTGTTCAATCTAATGAACTCCACTTCCTTCATATAGACGAACACTTTCGTGAAAGTATTTGTCATTAAATAGCTTTCAAACGTCTCCCAAGACATGCCGAAAAGTGCAATTTGGATGGGTACGCTTTCACAGACTCCCACCAAAGAGTCGCTTTTCGCCACGGAACATAAAGGTGGCGAATGGAACCTTCTGTTCTCCGTGCATCCCAAGACATCGAATATCTTGGTAATTTGTTTGACCCATGTTTCCGCCATGATCGGATCTGGCTTTCCCTTAAATTACGGTGGTCCCAACTCTTTGAAGCTGCTTGTTTTGTGACAACCCGTGAATTGCTATCATTTCTCCTGTATTTTGAACACGAGTCTCTCCTAAATCGATTTTGTATGAAGCGCAAAAAACTTCTAAACATCCCCTCGTTCATCATCTCGCTTTCAATGGTGTTGTTCACGGGAGGAACATTGCCACATTGTTGCACGTTCTCCTCGTTGGTGAGTACTGAGCATCTCCACGGTCTCATTTCCATTGTTAATATTCTCGATTCGACATTCTCAAATATCGTCATAAAACAAGGGTTAATTAAGGAAATCAATATATCACATAATATCCCTATATCTTGACCAACTAACAAATAAGCTTAGGTAGGACACACTAGCGAAGGATTTACTCGTCTCTCCCTCCTAGTTCTATTCCCCGATCTCCGCCGGAGATCATATCCTAAGCTCGATACCAATTGTGGCGCGCCCCAAAATAGGTATACATCACCTATTACGAAGTTGTCAAATACATGGTATGTAAACAACTACAACTTTATTATTACAACAAGAAAAGCGTGAGTTTGAATACAAATATTATCTTCAGACAATATCTATACTCAAATAAATCCTCATCACATTTATTGATACATTATTTTACAAAATGGTGAGGACTACTAAACAATCCTTTCTAAAACCTTCATTCCATACCCAGGCTACGTACTCGCTTATATTCTCGCCTCCCGAGAAAAATGGAACAAAAAAAGGAAAAGGGTGAGCTCAACTAGCTCAAGAAAGAATATTATGACTAAGATAATATACAACAAATTATCGTTAGTCTTCAACAGGAAAAATATAATAGAATACAATAGACAACAAATTTTAAATCAATATTCGAATGAAATAATAATTCATTAGAAGAGTTAAGTAGAGAATGCAAACTACTATCTTCTATGTATGAATTTAAAAGTTCATCGTCTATCTTTTATCTGTAACATCAATCAATATACATCCGGAATCAAATATTCATCTTTGCACTATAGCCAAAGATATTCATCGATTGGTCATGTTCATTTAAACACTGTTCATCTTTGCACTACTGGGCCAAAGATATTCTTCAGAAATCATTCATCTTTGCACTATGGGCCAAAGATATTCTTAAGAAATCATTCATCTGCACACTACAGGCCAAAGATATTCCATAATATCATCATTTAAGACCGAGGATGATGAAAATATTTTTTTTAAAGAAGCGAATCCAAAGTGAAACAAAATGACAAGGATTAAGGATTAAGGATTCGTACTTGGTTTTATCCACGTCAAAAATACCCTCAAAATAATCATAGTGGTGTAAAATTCAAGAATGATCAAAACATGGATACAATCGAGTTAGTATCCGAATAGATGTTTTTGATTTAAAAGAAGAAATTTTATTTTTCTATTGAATAGTCATCAGATATCGTGAATAGTGCCGTATCGTGAATAGTAACTCGACACCAAAAGATAAAATTCCACAAAAACATCTTCACGCTTCATGAATAGTACTCGTGAATAGTAACTCGTGAATAAGAACTTCATGAATAGTAACTCGTGAATAGTAACTCATGAATAGTAACCCATGAATAGTAACCCGAGCATGAAAAAGTTCCAAATTTGATAAAAACTTCGGATCAACATTTCAAAGATAATGATATTGAAGAAATAATATCATTACAAAAAAATAATATCCCTTACCTCGAAAGATCGATCTTCTAGCTAGAACCTGCATATATAGTCTTTGAAGGAACTTGCACCGTCTAGCAATACTCAAAGTATACTCAAAATACTCACAAGAATACGCTCGATAATATAGAGAGAAAACTCAGGTTTACACGGTGTGATTTTCAATTCTAACCCAAGACCCTATTTATAGGAAAATGCTTAGAACACCAAAGCGAGAAAATTTAATAAAATAATAATATTTCTTAAAATATTCAAGCCCACCTTAGAAATCTGATTTCAGATCATTTATAACACATGTGAGCCACTCAATTACAACAAAAAACGTTTTTCTTACAAAAAATATTTTAAACTCCCAAAAATCAATTATTTCGGAGCTTCGGAACTTCAATAATTCATAATAAATAGCCCTTTCATCAGAAAATTCGAATCTCGCGAGTTTTTATAGGAATTTCAATTCTCTACAACTTTGCAGAAGAAAGTTTTTCCAAATTCCAAATAGAAATTGACCGAAATCCATAAGCGGGCGATTTTTAAAGCTATAATCAAATTCGATCAATAAATGGGGTCCACCGACATGTTTAATATGTTTTAAACATTTATTGCAACAAAAATACTCTTCCTCCTCAGTATACTCATATATCCCACATTCGTTGTAAAAATATCACCGTTAATATATTATTAAAATAATATATTTAAATGAATTATTTTATCGAAAAAGATAAAATATTAATTTTCAACAATTGTCATTTTAAAAATTTTCTCCATCTATATCCACATAAAATCAATATTTTCCTCATCATATAAATCAATAATTAATTATTCACAAATAATATTACGAGAATCACAATATTGACAAACTGTGCAGGTTCACCAGGAAGAGGGGCTTTCAATAAGAATTTCTTCTTCTTTGCGCCGCGCAATTAGGTGACCAAACCTCTCCTTAGGCAGAACTTTCTAGACATTGCCAATAATGTTATCTAATAATATTATTCAGATAATATGAATTATTGCTTCGATAATGAAAATCTTGTGTAATGACAATTATTGAAACAACAAAGAATATAAAATATCAACGCAAAGCAATTATTAACTCAATAAAATCTTTGAGCAGTAATTATCGTAACCATTATTGAGTAGTGCCTTCTTCACGTAAGAATCAATAATTGGTGCAATACTGGTGTCATCGCATTCAACAACGCGTATTAGTGTGTTTTAACCACCGGGTATTCCAATGAAGATAATTCAGAATAACTACGCCGTTATTTAAAAACAACTTATATTTGTTGTTTTCTTCATCCAATCGCTTTCAGTTATGGAGCCCACATGGTCATTGGCTGCAGGTAAATACGAATATCCCCGACAAGCATCGAATATTCCACGACCAAACGAATATTCCCGACGATAATGAATATTTTATAACAACTTGCTTATTTTGAAATATTTGCGTATTTAACCCTTAACTATCCACATTAATCAAATCAACCCTTACTATTTCAAAATAATAAATAAAGTAAATTCCTTTTTATTTAAAAATTTCGGGGTCTTACAAAGGTGCTATTCCAGAAGCAAGAATCGATGAATAAGGAATACTTCGAGTCAACTCCAGACTTTGTGTTCCTAATGACTCTTACTTGAAGTATAAAATCATGATGGAGGCGCACAACACACTGTTTGCAATCCATCATGGGAGTACCAAAATGTATCGTGATCTTCGACATACATTTTGGTGGAGCAATATGAAGAGAGAGATAGCGGGGTTTATCTCTAGGTGTCTAACTTGTCAACGAGTCAAGGCGGAGTATCAAGTGCCAAAAGGTCCATTACAACCACTTGAAATTCCAGAATGGAAGTGGGAGCACATTACCATGGATTTCGTTACTGGTCTTCCCAAGGTTTTTCAAGGCATAGATGCGATTTGGGTCATTGTTGATAGATTGACCAAGTCTGCTCATTTCTTACCGATACGAGAAACTTATACACTTGAACGTCTTGCTAGTATGTATATAAACGAGATTGTGAGATTGCATGGTATGCCAGTATCCAGAGTTTCTGATCGAGACCCAAGATTCACTTCAAGATTTTGGGTTAGTTTGCAAAAAGCTATGGGCACGGATTTATGATTTAGTTCGGCATATCATCCTCAAATGGATGGGCAGGCGAAAAGGACTATTCAAACTCTTGAAGATTTATTAAGACTTTGTGTCCTTGACTTCAAGGGAAGTTGGGACAAGTTCTTACCATTGGTGGAGTTTTTCTACAACAACAGTTATCAAGCAAGTATTGGCATGGCTCCATTTGAGGCGTTGAATGGAAGAAAGTGTCGTTCTCCAGTATGCTGGGATGAGGTGGGTGAAGCAACTTTGTTGGGACTGGAGTTGGTACGTATGACTACGAAAAAGATTCAAATGATCCGACAACGTATAAAAACCTCACGAGATCGACAAAAGAGTTATGCTGATCTTCATTGAAAAGACGTGGAATTCAATATTGGAGATCATGTGTTGTTACGTGTTGCTCCATGGAAAGGAGTTACGAGATTTGGAAAGAGAGGAAAGCTCAATCCTCGATTCATTGGCCCATTTATAATCCTCGAACGAGTAGGAACTATGGCCTATAGACTCGCCTTACCACCAAGTATGTCTCGTGTTCATAACGTTTTTCACATATCTATGTTACGTAAATATGTGAAAGACCCAAACCACATTATTGATTTAGAACCAGATGAAATAGAGGAAGATTTAACGTATGAAGAGTTACCTGTTAAAATCTTGGATAAGAAGGATCATATTCTATGCTCCAAGGTTATACCTCAAGTCAAAGTTTTGTGGAGAAACCACGATGTGGAAGAAATGACCTGGGAGTTAGAATCTGAGATGAAGTCAAGATATCCTCACATTTTCGATATACCAGGTACGCACCCTAATTTCGAGGATGAAATTTCATAAAAAGGGGAGGTTGTAAGACCCCAACTTTTATGAATAAAGAATAATTTTCTCGAAATATATTTTTGAATATTATGGTGTGGATTTGATATAATGTTATAGTTGTGGGTAATATTTACAAATTTTGCAAAGTAAGCAAGTGGTTATATAATATTTGATTGGTCGGGGAATATTCGTTTTAATAGGTAATATTCGTACGACGGCATAATCATTGGTGGACCCACAACGGAAGTATTGTCGTAGTTAGAAAACGACATAATTATCTTTTTAAAAATAACGGCGAAAGTTTTACCGTTAAACTGTTGAACTACCCGGTAGTAAAAGTATAGTAATACGTGTGGTTGTATAGTAGCACACGGTATGGATTATTGATACCTACGTGAGAAGTCACTCAGTTATACTTAATTATTACTACGGTAATTGTTGCATCATATCTCTCATATTATTGATTCGATTATTGTCACAGTATCATCTGCATAATATGATATATTATTAAATCAATAATTGAAATGACAAAGTTATTCATATTATTAAATTGCAATATTTACAATGTCTAGAAGTTCTGTCAAGGAGAGGTTTGGTCATCTAATTACGCGCCAATAAGGAGAAATCCTTATCGGAAAGCCCCCTCTTTCCTAGGAACGACATGGTTGTTAAATATTGTGAGTTATAATGATGAATGTTATTAAAAATCGAATTTGAGTTCGGAGTTGAATTTGGAGACGCGAACGTGATATTTGAGTCCGGAACGATGAAATTAGTAGAAATAAACTATAAACACAAAATTTGTCGGGGTTGACTTTTTGGTCAAAAAAGTCGACAGTTGACTTTTTTAGAAAAAGTCAAACTTTGAAATTTTAAAAATGGAATTTTTGAGAAAAATATTTCCATTGTGTTGGGATTGTTAGTGTTAGTGGAAATCAACATTTATTTCGATAATAATTGATGTTTGGAGGTTATATTGATCAATCGGGTAATTAATCGAATAAATGAGCAATTAATTGCTATTAATTCACATGATTATAACTATTTGTTCACATGTGTGTACTATTGATTCACATTCTTGTACTATTAGGGGAGTTGGTGCAAAATTGATAATACTTGCATGACTAAGTTAAAAATGGAGGTATATATAGAGGTACTATACTGTAATTCGTATTTTCACATGATTATAACTATTGATTCATATGATTGAACTATTGATTCACATTATTTACTATTAGAGGATTTGGTGCAAGTTTGATAATACTTGCAGGACTAAATTAAAAATGAAAGAAAAGTTAAAGGTATTGTACTGTAATATTTCGAGCCGCAAAACGTGTAATTATCGAAACGGCGGAAGTGTTACCATTAAAACAGTTGAACTACCCGGTAGTAAAAGTACAATAATACGTGTGGTTGCATAATAACATGCGGTATTGGTTATTGATGCTTACGTGAGAAGTCACTCAGTTATACTCAATTATTGTTACAGTAATTGCTACATCATATCTCTCATACTATTGATTCGATTATTATCACAGTATTATCTGCATAATATGATATATTATTAAATCAATAATTGAGACGACAAAGTTATTCATATTATTAAATTGCAATATTTACAATGTCTAGAAGTTCTGTCAAGGAGAGGTTTGGTCACCTAATTACGTGCCAATAGGGAGAAATCCTTATTGGAAAGCCCCCTCTTTCCTGGGAACGACCTGGTTGTTAAATATTATGAGTTATAATGTAAATGATGAATAAGTTCATGTTGATTAAAGATGAAATTGATAGTTCCATTGTGTTAGAATTATTACTGTTAGTGGAAATCGACATTTATTTCGATATTAATTCATGTCTGGAAGTTATCTTGACGAATCGGTCGGAGTAATTAAGGATAAATGAGCAATTAATTGCTATTAATTCACATGATTATAACTATTTGTTCACATGTGTGTACTATTGATTCACATTCTTGTACTATTAGGGGAGTTGGTCCAAGATTGATAATACTTGCATGACTAAGTTAAAAATGGAGGTATAGATGGAGGTACTATACTGTAATTCGTATTTTCACATGATTATAACTATTGATTCACATGATTGAACTATTGATTCACATTATTTACTATTAGGGGAGGTGGTGCAAGTTTGATAATACTTGCAGGACTAAATTAAAAATGAAAGAAAAGTTGAAGGTATTGTACTATAATATTTCGAGCCCCAAAATGTGCAATTATTGAAATTATATTTTCCTATAAATAGAAGCTCGTTCTTCCATCATTTCTCACCAATTCACTAAAGCTATAGCAAGCAATTATTATAGAGAAATTATAGAGAAAGAAGAAGAGAAGTCTCGCTACCTCTCTACTCCAAAGTATCCAGCTTTTCTAAGGTAAGGGTATTATTTCTTTCGTATTCATGAAGAGAGCTTCTGTTATTCCATTCTTTATTATTATGTTGGAATAACTTCGCCATGCCAAGCAATCGCATACATGGTAAAATTCTTACATTATTCCATTCTTTATTATTCATTTGGAATATCACATGCATGCGGATTACGCTAGACACTGGTTCCATTCTTTATTATTCTATTGGAATAACTTTTATGCATGCGGTTTATCACATGCATGGTGAATTCTTACGTTATTCCATTCTTTATTATTCATTGGAATATCCCATACATGCGGATTACGATACTTTGGTTCCATTCTTTATTATTCGTTGGAATAACTCGCATACATGTGGATTATCACATGCATGGTGAATGATCCTTTGTATTCATTCCTTATTAAATTGTGGAAATGATCTGTTTACATGGATTACCGCATGACGGGTGAAAATTCATTTGCAGTTTCATATATTCTATGATACTCATTTGGTTAAAATTTTGGCTTCTATACTCCATGAAATTAGTAGAATATCTTGAATATTTGCGCTTCATCCGGTATCTTTTCATGGAAATATTTTTCTGAGCATTCTTGAATTTTACTCCACAAAGCAGTATCATGTTGACAATTTAGACGTAATTGATTTCAAGATAAATTAACTTATAAATCTTTAAAATTTATTCTTGAACTTGTTTTATTGAATTATTATGTCATTGTCATCATCTTCATGCTTATACTGTGATGAAAGTCATCTTTGGCTTACGTGCATAGATGGACTTGGTATGATTATGACCATGGATTATTCGGTGTAATCATGACCTGTAATGTTATAAATGATGTGGTAAAAGTCCTCAGTAGCCTGTAGTGCATTGTTGGATAGTTTTTGGTATGATTATGACCAGGTATTATTTGGTATAGTCATGACCATTGATGATTTAATGAATATGCTTCGCACCAGTAGTGCGAGGATGACTCGATGATGTGGTTTATTTATTGTTTGAGTCTCAAATGATAAAATTGATGAAAACATTTTAAATTATAGAAGATAGTAGATATCATGCTCTACTTGACTCTTCTAATGGATTACTTTATTCATTGCAGTTAAACTTGATGTCTATTGTATTTTATCAGTTTAACATTGTTGAAGACTAATGATAATTTATTCTGCATTATCTTAGTCATAATATTTCTTACTGGGCTAGTTGAGCTCACTCTTTCTTTCACTGTTCTCTTCAGGAAATGAGAACGTAGCCGGGACTATTCGGGGAACGGAGTGATGGTCCAGATGATAGCATTAGTAGTCCTCACTATTCTGTTAAATAGTGTGACAATAAATGTAATGAGGACTCCATTGAGTGTGGATATTATCTAGATGACAATATTCTTATTAAAACTCTTAGATTATGTTTTGTCGTATTTCACACGACTGTTGTATAATTAAGTTGTATTTGAATTTTGTACCATGTATTTGGCGACTCAAGATGGGTGATGTATACCTATTTTGGGGGCGTCACATTATCCCCCTCTAACTTTTGTAATTCACTTATCTTCAATAAACACATTCTTAATACTTCAACAATTATTCATCATTAATATTATAACTCACAATATTTAACAACCAGATTGTTCCTAAGAAAGAGAGGCTTTCAATAAGGATTTCTCCCTATTAGCGTATGCAATTAGGTGACCAAACCTCTCCTCGTGAGAACTTTCTAGACATTGTTAATATTGCAAATAATAATATGAATAACTTTGTTGTCTCAATTATTGATTTAATAATATAAAATATTATGCGAGATGATAATGTGACAATAATTTAATCAAATAACGTGAGATACTATGCAACAATTACTGTAGCAATAATTGAGTATAACTGAGTGACTTCTCACGTAAGCATCAATAATCAATACCGTATGCTACTATGCAACCAGCGCCAGATTCTTGTACTTTTTTTACCACGGGTAATTCAACGGTTTAATGATTAAAACTTTCTACCGTTATTTTTTATAAAAGGTATTTGCATCATTTTCTAACTACGATAATACTTCCGTTGTGGGGTCTACCAATGATTGTGCCGTCGTACGAATATTCCATGTTAAAACGAATATTCCCCGACCAATCGAATATTCACTGACACAACGAATATTTTATATCAACTTGCTTACTTTGCAAAATTTGTAAATATTACCCACAACTATAACATTATATCATATCCACACCATAATATTTAATAATATATTTCGAGAAAAATTTAATCTTTATTCATAAAAGTTGGGGTCTTACAAATATTTTTAGCCCGTAGTGCATGGATAATTCGTGGACATGATACTAATGAATATCATTCTACCAGAAAGTGCATGGATAATTCAAATGATGTGGATTATTTATTGAAATTTGAGTCTCAAATGATAAAGTTGATGATAAACTTTTTAAATCATAGAAGATAGTAGATATCATGTTTCTACTTAACTCTTCTAATAGATTGCTTTGTTCATTCTAGATTAAACTTGTTGTTTATTATCGGTTTAACATTGTTAAAGGTTAACGATAATTTATTTTGCATTATCTTAGTCATAATATTTCTTACTCTGAATTAGTTAATTTCACCTTTTGCTTTCATTGTTTCTATTCGGAAATGAGAACGATCCGTGACCGGGACTCTAGTCGGCAACAGCGAGTGATGGTCCGAGATGGTGGCTAGTAGTCCTCACTATTCTATGAAATAGTGTGATAATAAATGTAATGAGGACTCCATTTGAGTTTGAATCGCCTGTAAGATAATATTCGCAGAAAACTCTCACCACGCTTTTGTCATATCAGTATATAAAGAAGTTTGTATTTGATTTACATCACGATTATATTTGATTCAGAATGGATGATGTATACCTATTTTGGGGGCGTCACAAAAGCCTCAATATCCAATGAACCAGAAAAATTAGAAATTTCATCTTTTACTTTATATTATAATTCATTGTGTTGTTCATAGCCTCCATAATTTTCTCTGAAAGGTTGAATGATACTGCGACTAGCACGTTCAACATCACGCCCACCACGATTCACAAGTTGGTGTCAAGGTCCATATCCTTCTTCCTCTTCATCTTCACTACCATAGATCCATCTCGATTTGGAATAAATACATCTCGATTTGGATGATTAGATTGTTGATAATATTCGTCATTTGTGTTAAGGTTTCTTTAATACCACCAATTTCATGAGTCAAGTTGTCTGAGTGCTTGTTGTAACACATAAGCTTCATGATTGTCATAGGTTGTGTTCCATCTGCTTAAATATTCGGACTTTGATACAAATTGATGCAGAGAGAACTTGGTTAGTTTAACATACTAACACAAACGTGAGAATTAGATAATGTTCTAATGCCAATGTAAGAGTAAACCTTAATAAATAAGGAAGAAAGAAAATTCTCCAAAAGAAACCATAAATGTATTATTATAAATATTGATGAATAAGAAGCCTTATGACACCTTATATTTATAAGATTAAATAACTCTCATATTCTACTATAAAAGGATAATTAAACTACTAATTAATTTTCCTACATGTAATTGAAAACTATTAAAATAAGAATAATATTAAATACTAAATTTAAATCTTATTCTAAATCCGATTTTGAACTGGAATATGCCATTGAATCACATTATTATTTTCCTACTTTAAGTCAAAAAATTATTTTCCTATTTTTAAGTCAAAAAAATTCCTACATTAGGTCAAAACCTAACTCATCTACATACATACATGTTATCATTGAATTAATTTTATTAAAGAAAAAAAAAATACCTCGTTATTCATCATTCACCAGAATCATCACACCCCTTCAACTTGGTATGTTATGTCTCGATCTATTACACATACTTAATATTAATTAACAAAATATAGTATTCAAAAAGAGCTCAAGGCACTGGCTGTTTAAATATACATTTTTATAAAAAAGTTAAATATTAACAAATAATGACAATTGTAAAACCCTAAATTTTTAATAAATGAAATTTGCATTTTCTTATAATTATTACGTTAAACAGTAAGGTGTTAAATTGATAAAATGATAAAGTAAAGGGTGATATGTGCAAATTATAAGATATAAATTATGTCGGGGAATATTCGTTCTGTCAAGAGAATATTCGGTAAAGTATGATGGTGCCGAAATAACCAACGATATAATTGTCGGATACCGAAAACGACATAATAACATTTTTAATAAAAATTGGCAATGGTACTATCACATTTAACTGTTAAAATACCCAGTGATAAATAAACAGTACCACGCGATACTCTACAGTAGCATACGACATTCCACAGTAACACATGATATTACACAATATTTCATATTATTGAATCAATAATTATCACAGTAGCAACTGCACAATATTTTATATTGTTAGGTATAACATGAATCCTTATTGAATTTGGATTTAGGTATTACCTAGAATTTATTTTGGTTTAGGATAGTTATCTTTTCTACCTATACTCAATTTAGTATTTCTCATCCTATTTAGTTATGGATTTCTTATGGCCTATAAATATAGGTGCTAGAATTTTTGGAGAGGATATATTCAGAAACATTAAGAGATATCCATATACATTTAGATATATTCAGAGACATTCAGAAATATTCTAAGAATTCTCATAGTTTTCTCTCTTTTTATCTTGTACTATTCAGATATTTAATATTTAGTGGATTTCTTCTGCCTTCTTTGTGATTTTTTCCTGATTTGGATTTCCACGTAAAACCTTGTGTTATTGTCTTTAACTTTCTGCGTTGATTTATTGTGTTTACTATAGTTTGTCATAACATATATTATTGAACCAATAATTATCATCGTAACAAGGGTAGTAGTGAAAAGTTGTATAATTAAAAGTCATGGGTATTAAGAAGTTAGACAAACTCATTATTTGAGGAATACTAATATTTGTGATATTAATACATTAAGTATGTAATGTAGAAAACAAATAATATAATAATAACTGATGAATGGTATATATTAAAGATAATCTTGAAAATTGTGAATAATGGATTAATAGGTGTGAATCATTATGAATATTTGAATATGGATGAATATGTGTTAATCATTATGAATAATTAATGAATATATGAAAAAAAGAGTAAGGAATAGATAATATAAAGATGTAAATAATGGATGAATAGTATACGAAAAAGGTACGAGTAATGGACAAATAATATAAAGATGTAAATAAGGAATGAATAATATAGGAAAAGGTGTGAGTAATAGATAAATAATATAAAGAAGTAAATAATGGATGAATATATAATATATTGAAAAGATGTGAATAATGGATGAATAATATAAATAAAAGATAAAGATGTAAATAATGAATAAATGATATATTGAAAACGTGTGAATAATGGATGAAAAATATAGATAAAAGATAAAGATGTAAATAATTGATGAATAATATATTGAAAATGTGTGAGTAATGGATGAATAATATAAATTAAAGATAAAGATATAAATAACGGATGAATAATATATTGAAAATGTGTGAGTAATGGATGAATAAAATAAATTATAAATAAATGTGTAAATAATGGATGAATAAATTAAAGTGTGATAATTGATGTGTGGTAGATGTTGGTTAAATTTTAGCTATAAATAAGGGGTTTAGCCTATGGAGTTTCATAACCTTCTTGCTTATCCTTCCTTCTACCCTCTGAAAATTTCTTAATGTAGGTCTCTCTCTGAGCGTACTAAGGCTACCTCAAGTTTTAGTGAATATCAGTTAGAGTACAAGAATTGTTTAGATTGATCAAATTCATAGAAAGCAGTATCTAGTCGCGTGCTATGATAAGGGATATCATTTTTCTTTATACTCCTAAATCTAAACTTACTACGATAAGAAAGTTTGTTTCTACAGGCTTATCATTAAACAGTGAAAATTTCTGAAATGATTAGAATTTTCGTAATAGTTGGTGTTTCATCTATTATCTTTTAACCTAAATCTTCTTATTGAATTTTAACTGTTAATTTTGAATGGTGAACTTTATATATAATTCTTGAACTTGAATCGATATTCTGAATATCGTATTGACAATTTGGACTAGAGCTGCAAACGAACCGAACCGAACCAAACTTTTTCAAATTCGAACACTTTTAGTCGCACTCGAATATGTTGAGTAACTTGATCGAACGAATAGTTATGTACGAGTTCGGATCGTTTGGTGTTCGCGAACATTATTGAGTTTGCGAACAGTTCGCGAACAAGTCGAACACAAGCTTGTTCGTGAACATGAACAGTTCGCGAATGTTCACAATAACACAAACTTGTTCACAAACACCAAACTTGTTCACGAACACAAACTTGGAACTTTGAAGCAAAAAATAGTTAAATAAATACCAAAAAATATATTCTCTAAGAGTCTAAGTAATTCAATCAAATATTGTAATAATCATTCTTAGAATATAATATAATGATATAAATATAATATATATATATATATTATTTATTATAATATTATCATTGATATATAAGTCTTATATCACACTATATACACTATATAAGACTTATTTAGGAATAAGATATAATATATATCATATTATCATATATATATATATATATATATATAATATATTAAATTAGTAGTAGTGGATTAGTCGTCAATATTATTATTTATTACATAATTAATCTAGAATAAATGAATGATACTCCATCTATTTCATAAAAATAGTCTTATTTAAAAAAATTATAATGAAAAAATGAAATTATAAAATTTTAAGATTTAAAATAATGTGAATTTGATTGATTTAGATTAATTCAATATCTAATAGACTAATATTGTTAACTTTGAAAATTTGAAATGTATTAATACCAAATTCTTCCTCCGTTCCTCCATTCTCGAAATATAAGTAATAAATTGATCAAGTATGAATTTTCAAAGTCGATAGAAAATATTTTTAATTCAAAAGGGATGTGATAATTAACTTTTGAATACAATAAATTTTGAGAATTACTTTATAAAAAATTTTAATTTTCATAATTATATTGTTTAAAACTAAATAAATTAATTACGCTTCTAAGTTCAAAGACTTAAAATTTAAAACTATTTAGAAACTTTGTTTCATTTTTTAAAACATTTTGCTTATTCTAATTTAAATTAATAACTCATTTAAATTTCATGCAAATGGTACTGTAACATGTTGTTTACTTGGATTATTAAACACTACTTTTTACCCTGAATATGATTACTTAATTGCATAATTAATAAATTAAAGTTAGTCAATCACACTCACTGTCTCACATATACACCGTAAGTCTATAACACTAAAAAATTTAAAATTAGTAAAATTAAGTTTGAATTTTTAATTACATAATTGATAGTTGATGTATGTAATATACAATGGTAATTGTATAATGATTATTACTTATTATGAAGTCTCGATACATTGATGACTTGATTTCTCTAATATTTATATTGGTTTGACAATTTCAATAACTCATATAAATATTAGCAACTTTATTGTATCATTCTTTAATTAATGCCAAATTGTCATTGTATAATGATTAATAACTTTATTTATGTACTTTATGACATGGGTTATAATTTATTAAACTATTAAGGATGTAAATTATAATAATCCAACAATCATTGTTAAAAATTTTATGAAAACATTAAAATTATTTTAATTAAATTAGAATTTAGTGGTGAAGAAGTACACATTATTATTTAATAAAAATATTTACTTATAATCAATTATTAAAAAAATAAAAAGATGTTTCGGTAATAAACAAATTGTTACAAATTGAAGAATTATTGATAAGACAAACTTTAGAATTTAATATAAAATAACCAATTATTTATATTCGAAATTTTAGACACAATTTAAACATGTAAGAAATCGAACTACTCGAACCGAACTCGAACTTATCGAACCGAACCGAACTCGAACTGTTCGCGAATAAATATAAATCGAACCACATGGTTCGCGAATATGTTTGATCGAGGAATCGAACGTCACACTATGTGCAAACTCGACTCGACTAGACTAGGCGAGCAACTCGAACTCGAACCGAACCGAACCTGTTCGCGAATAATTCAGTTCGTTTGCAACCCTAATTTGGACAAATTAAATTGCAAATTTTTAATATTTATTCTTTATTTTATTACTCTGATTATTTTGTTCATTCTTCACATAATTGTTATTTGTATTAATCATCAAGACTAAGGGACAGTTTGTTTAGGACTGAATGGCTGAATCGGTCAACCATTCAGACAATTTAGGCTAAATAGTTTAGTGTCATTTTTTTGACTGACTAGGCTGAATGAAGTTTTTTTTTTGTTTTTTTTAACAATAGTAACTATTATATTAAGTAATATTAAATAAATTTATAACAATTTTGAATTTTTTTAGAGGGGTAAAATAATAAAAATCTGTTATTCAGATGTTTTATACATGTCAATTATCAAACAACTTTTTTCATTCAGATTCAGCTCATTCAGATTCAGATTCAAATTCATTCTGTTTTATCAAACACCCCTTAAGTTGTGGTAAATGTATTTGGCCGGATGCAAAGACAATATGATTGTTCAGTGTCTTTAGCGTGTGTGGCTAGGACACAGGGTGAAATTTTTCTTTGGCCTAAGTGTAAAGAGGAACTATTGATTGTTGTTACATGGATAAAATATTGATGGTGAATTTTCAAATGAGAGAAGATAATAGACATTATAGTCTATTTGACTCTTCTAATGGATTGCTCATTTCGCTTGTAATTATTATTGAAAACTTATATTATTTTTAAATCTATGATTTATCACGGTTGAAAGTTAAGTATAACTTATTATTCGTTATCTTAGTCATGATATTATTTACTAGGCTATTTGTGCTCACCCTTTTTTACTTCATAATTCCTTTTAAGAAATGAGGGTATAGTTGGGGCTAACGGGGAGAATAAGGGAATGTAGTGATTGTCCCGGTTAGTAGCTGTAGTAATCATCAATATATCTTAAAATAGTGTGACAGTAATTGTACTGAGAATTTAAAATTTTAGGTTCGTTGTTTAGTGATTTGACGAATAGACAGATTTCAATGTTAACAAATTTAATTTAGTATATATCTCTAGTTGTTTTCTATTTTCTTCATCAATAAGAAAATATTTTATCATATATACAAGATTTTCAACTACGTACAAAATCCTTTTACTATAAGATATGGTTGTGCATATCCGCTTTTTGACTATATTTTCAAGCACTACACCTATATAATCTTGGAGTATGGTTAGAATATAATCCTCAGTTTGACACGTTGGAGATAATTATATGACAAGAAAATGCACATGTGACAATAATCTACTCGTATTTCTTTGGGGACTAATGGGTCAACCAAGACTAATTATTCATTCGTATGATATTTATTATAACATAGAAGCATTAACTCCAATGTATGAGAATTTCTTTGATCATTTTCCAAATATTTTGATTCCTAAATCAGTTATTGATTGTACTTATATGTAGAATATTAATGATTTTGGATGTGAATACTGTCGTACTATTTACAACATTATAATAAATTTTAAATATGAGAATTTGTGTTTTGACGACTCAAATTGAATGATATAAACCCGAATTTGGGGGTGTTGCAGCAATAATATTAAATATCTTACAACAAAATAACTTTTCATTAATCATTATTTATTCAACCCTTTTACTTTAAATTAATTCGAAATACATAATATTTATATAAGAGTATAAGTAAAAATAGAAATTAATAATATAGTTTACATGAAAACAATCATAAGTTTTTCTTACTTACTATTAATTTGTTATCATTATTAAATAAAACTTTATTACAACTTAAATAATATATATAATTTGATAAGAAAATAATTTTTTCACATATATCGTCTTACTCGACCTGAATTTATTACTATTAATTAAATGAATGTAATTATATTGCAAAAATAAGTAGAATCTCATTATTACTTTGAAAATATAATTTAAGAATGAAACCATTTTCTTATAAGAATCATTTAATAAGTCTAATAATGTATTTTGTAAAAAAATTAATAAAATATTAAATTACAATACTATAACTGTATATATTCTATCAGACCCCATGCTTTGTACGTTTTGTATATGCTAGTATAAATTTATTTTGCAAAATATATTGTTGTTAATTTATAAAAAAAATTATTTTTAAACAACAATTTCTGGCCTCCCCACTTAAAATTTAGTTTTAACAAAATTAAAAAAGGAAATTAATATATTTTCTCCCTCATAATTTTTGTTGTCATTTTATTTCAAACATATATTTCATGTCATCATTTCTTACTTCGACAGATACAAATATCTAAATTTGATATTTTTAAATTCTTTTTCATACATATTACCGATATTAAATATCAAATAAAAAAAATCAAGAAGTCCCAAACAATAACTTGAAAAGTCAATACTACTTAATCCACCTATTTCTATCAAACTTCCCAGTTATCCACTACTAGTTTTCTCTCTCACTGCCCACAACTTACTTCCCATGTCATTGCTTACATTTTTATTTTAAAAATTAATAAATTCACAACAAAAAATAATATTTTCACATAAAAACCGTTGTTATAAATTCTATATCAACTATAACGACAATTTTCATCGTCGTTATATAACTATAACTACATTTTTCATTTAAAAATATCAAAAAATATTTTAAAAATATCAATTTTCTTTTATTTTCTCTATCGACTTGTATTATCATCAAGAGGTGAATAACTACAAATAAATTGTCTCCCATTACTATGGAGCATTGATAGAGTAGTTTTATATAAAATGATAAAGCTACCCATCTCAAATTTTTATTTTAAAATATATCTCAATAATATGTCAACACTACATTGATCGAGTGTCACATTATTTAAGATAACAAAATTTAAAACCAAAGGTGAACACAAACTTACCTTCTTCTTTTTTCCTTATATGATACACATTAATGATGCATTTATAAATTTGGAGGGATCGGGTGAAAAAATATATATATAAAAAGAGAAGAGATGTGAATGAATTATAATTTTTCTCGTCATATTTGTGTATTTTAGAAAGGAAGAGAATGAATAAAATTTTAATAATATTTTTTTATATTTTATGAGTTTAGGAAGAAAAATTATTATTATTATTTTTTAAACTACACTATTACTATATTACCCTTATATATTAATGTAATAAAAGACATGATTTATTAAAAAATATTACTTTAATTAATATAAAATACATAACTTTTACACCCCCTCCAAATCCTCCCACTTTTGAGGAGAAATTTTTTTTCTCCCAAATAAAATCAACTTTATCTCCAAATCCATAAAGTTAGAATGTTGACCATAAATATTCTACATACAAGGTTAGAATGTTGAACATCATAAATTTGATATATGGATCCCCCATGGCCTCTAGTCTCATCATGCCAAAAAATACTTTAAAAAATCCAGCATATATTGAAAGCTGACAAATACCATTAATCTCTATCGGGATAAAAGGATGTTTCTAAATGAAAAATTCTAAGATAAAACTGAATATATTAGAAAATTTGAATGAGCTGAATAGCTGAATGGGGTAAAAGATCTGAATACGGAATGAAATTATGTTTGATAATTATCTGTCTAAAATATCTAAATACATATATTATCATATTTTAACATTCAAAGTTGTTATGAACAAATTTATTATGTAATTATAAATCAATAATATTATCTAAGAATAATTAAATATAAACTTATAAACAATCTTCGATTAAGTATACTATTAAAATATATTTTAGGAATAAAACACTAAAAATATTAATAACATTCTATAGTACATAAAATCAAAACAAAGACTACAACAACAATCTTTAAATTGGTTATCCAATTTGTTAAACAAAAATCAAAAACAATTTGTACATAACAAAAATTGTTTTACAATAGTAAACAAGATGGATATTGAATGTAAATTGTAATCATCTATGAAAGTATGTAAATGTAAATTGTAATCATCTATGAAAGTATGTAAATAAAAATATCATTCAGCACTACTACTTTTTCATTCAACCACAAATTTTTTGATGAATCATTCACACATTCAAGGTTTAAAATTTGTTAAACAGTCTCAATGACTTATTAGGTCAGATTCAAACTTTATTTATGGACTGTTTGTTTAAAGCTGAATGGAGCTGAATCTGAATGACTGAATCGGTCAGTGTGTTTGTTTTGGTCTGAATGGCTGAATCGGTAAGATGAACGAACTGATTTTTTTAGTTGAATAGCTGAATGAGCAGCTAAATAAAGTAAAAAAATAAATTAAAATTAAAAAATTTTAAAAAATATTAACTATTATATTAAGTAATATTAAATAAATTTACAACAATTTTGAATTTTTTCAGAAGGGTAAAATAATAAAATTTTGTCATTCAGATGTTTCAGACATGTCAATTATCAAACAACTTTTTTCATTCAGATTCAGATTCAACTCATTCAAATTCAGATTCAGCTCATTCAGATTCAGATTCATTCAATTTTTATCAAACACCCCTTAGACTTGTTCGACCTAAATAAACAGCCCCCAAGTTAAACATCCCCCAAGTCTAGTCAAGAAGTCTCATAGTGAAAAGTTGGTTGATGCAATTACTAAGCAGATATACGATTTTCATGTGCACATTAAGGTATCAAGGGAAAGGCAGTGCAATTTTCTGGACATTGTATCGGTCAATATAGCTAACTAAGTTGCTAAGCAAACTTAAGACATTTCAGAAGTTAGAATCTACAAAAATAAGAGAAATAGGTTTCTACCGGATTTCACCATCCTCGCCAAGCTCCCCATCTTCAAGCTCTTCATGACCACCATTTCTACGAGAACCATCCCAGTGATCTCTCTTGTTTCTTTTGTGCCTGCTTTCAGTATCTGATTCAGGTGTATAAGCATGCTGTCAAGAAAGAAACAGAAAACAATGATAGGTCATTGAAGTCAAAACCAGATAAAAGTCAATACACTTTGGATCACGGAAATTCAACCACCTTTCTAGATTTTTTACGGTCACTACCATGTCGACGGGACTTCTTTAAGTCCTCTTTCTCATCGTCACTGCCATTTCGGCGGGACTTCTTTAAGTCCTCTTTCTCATCCTCACTGCCATGTCGACGGGATTTCTTATTAGAGTCTTCTTTCTCATCCTTATCTGAACCCGCATCACTATGGTGCCTCTTCCGATGTTTTCTCTCTTTGTCTTTTTCTCTTTTCTTGTCCTCTTTGCGGCCATAATTGTCACTGACATCTAAGTTCTCACTCTCTCCTTCATCGCTCTTAGGTCGTTCTATACCCTTCTCTTTTTCTCTTTCACGTTCGCTCTCTTTCTCCTTCTCTCTTTCACGTTCGCTCTCTTTCTCCTTCTCTCGTCTGTCTTTCTCCTTCCTCTTCTCTTTTTCCTCCCTCTCTTTCTCCTTTATGGCCTGCAAAGAAAAGAAGACATCCCCAAGAAGAAAAACTTAATTATAATCGCAGAACAATAATATATACAAGGAACCAAGCATATGTCAAGTTAACAAAGCAAGATAAAAGTACAGGCATAACAAAGCAGCTAAAAGATTCCGGTTCTTAGAAACCCAGAAATTTTTGAAAAAGAACATTGGTCCAAAGTATCATCCCTTTCAATAGAGACAATGTTCAAACATCCTGGTATTATCTTTATGCACAAGCATGTCCATTAGGGAAAGAGCAAAAGGTCGAAGAAACCCACAGAAATCGAATGAATCTAGAATAAGATGAAATAATGACAAAAGTCGAATGAATCAACAGTAAGATAAAATAATGACAAATCAACTCAATAGAAGCTCGGACATTATATGTACTGGCAATCATTAGTCCTTAACCTGATTACAAGCGAATGATATAAGAACCTAACCAATGGAGCTGAATAAAATTTCCAAATCCGGCAACTATATGATCTCTGTCCTTGGATATATACACACTATAAAGTCGGCCATTCCGAAACAGCCAGCTCACCAAGTAACACAATCAACTTTAACGTAAATAACAGTTTGTGCATCGAGAGCGTGAAAGAAGACGCTCTTGAAAATGTCTAGGATCTCTCGGTCACTTAGTGTCTTAAATTATTCCAACTCCTCTGTCTAGAAATGAGAATCCTATTTTTTTTGTTAACTTTTTCGAATATTTAAGTTTGCAAATGATACAGACAATTACTTTTGTAAGTTTCATATTGGGGAAAAAAATCATCAAAAAAATTTACGTGCAAGTGTAATAGTTGCGTAGTTGGGTGGGTGGGAGCAGGGGAAGACAGCAAAAAAAAGGCTCTTTTCTGCGAATAGGAAGCACATAATTTTACATAAATAAATAACTTATAACTATGTAAATACTACATATTTTCACTGTTTTACAAAATTAAAACAGTGATTTAAAAAAAAATTTGTAGTTTCCTATAGAAAAATTCTTAAGAAGGCTCAATTTCTTCAATTGATAGCTTATGATTATAAAATAAACATATAAATATCCCTATTGGTAGTTAGTGGGATACTGGGTCTAGCAAACAACGTACCTGCAGGCTTTCTGTAAGGACAACTTTTTTTTTGAATTTAATAATTTGTTGGTGAAGTGAAAAGATCTTGTATACTCAGATCAAATCATGCCGACATCCTACTTTCAAAGCAACGTATACATGTGTCATTTGCAGTATATTAAAATCGCGACAAACCGCGGTTTCTACCATAATATGAACAGAGTTGAGGGAGACAATCCACAAATTTTATGCTGACTTAAGCCCCCAGCTCACTAATTAGCAAGTTGAGAGCATGCCCGACCCCTCGATGAATTTGGACACCTTTTTTTAAATTGTGCGCTAATAATGCAGGCTGAAGCAGGAAGAAGAAATCGTTTTTTTTGCTATTGATCTTAGTCAATTTGATTTGGTAATTACCTATCTTGGGTATTGAATCTTTTGGATCCAACTGAACTACAAGGGTCTGATTCTGATTCTTCTGAAGAAGATATATAGGAAATTCGGTTTAGCAGGATGCAACCCCCTAGAAGACCCTTTAGGATTGGCTCCAAGAAGGCGGGAATACTTCCCATCATTTTTTGAACTTGTATAAAATGAGGTAACATAACATAACCATGTTTTTGTAGTAGAACACTTTCAGGCATGTTAAATGTGAATTATACAACAACAAAAAAGGACTTGCAACTTATTCAATTGGAGTATCATGTTTTCATTGTAGCACACAAACCTTTTCCTTCATGCAAAAAAGAAACTAATCATATATAAATATTTGGTACCTTCTCCTCTCGTTTCCGTTCCTTATCTCTTGCCTTCTCTTGTAAGCACACAACGTATTCCTCAAAGATCTCCCTAGCAGCACTCTCTTCTCTAATAGATCTAACGAATGACATCCAAATCAAATAATATAACTTATCAACACAAAACATAACATTTGCTTCAGGGAAGGTAATATCAGAAAGTAATTTTAGTGATTTTGCTAATTGAACACGAAGACTTAATCCAATATTAAGGAAAAGAACTACCTATACTCTGAGCTTCCCTCAAAAAGTTGTTTGCTTTCCTCCCAATTAGAAGATGCAATTATTTCCTATGTAGTGACCCAAAACCAAAGTTAGCTACGATGGTTCAGTGAAAATTTATTACTTTCATCAAAGAATATTAAGTTGTCCTTCAATTATTTTTACAAACCTTGATGGAGCTCAATTTATCACTGAAGTCCTCGACAAGGCGTTGACGCCTTTTAGCTTCTTTCTCCTCCTTCTCCCTGACCCTCTCAAGTAGATCTGCGAATACAAGCTGCAACAGAGTAGAAAATCAACAGATGCAGTAACAATAAAGGTACTCACACAAGCTATTAGACAATATCAATAAGTTACATAATTTAAATTTCCTTTCCTCTAGTTGGGAAGATAAGTGGAATATGAGTGAATACTTCTAAGCTTTTAGGCATCAGAGGTTTTATCCTCTGACAAGTACCAGGTTTCCAAATAGACATCAAAGATTTGTTTGATCAAGGATACATCAAGTATTTGATTGATTGTTAGTATGCATCTCCAATGAGAATTCTACAAAGCTAAGATTGACAGTAGGTGTGCCGCATGTTATGAGAACTTTCCAGGTATAATTTTGAAATGTGATGAAATAGAAAAGTAAACGAAATGTTCATTCAAGGATGTACAAAAGATTCCTTGCTAACAGATAAACATGTTAAAAGGAGACTAAATTATTTTATGCCTTTTAATAATTATTCTGCAAGTGACCAGCACTATCTTCCGCGTAATTGGAGTACACGAGTTTGAAGACGAAGAAGCAAAGTTGATATATTTTGATAGTAAATAATCAATACCTCTGTAATTCTCAGTTTTACAGTTCAGGGATAGAAATGTTTATTCTTCAGCAGTTATCTTACAGAATAAGGTTAGAGGAGAGTAGTAGTTTGGCATGTGTATTTAGAATATCAGATTTCATAGTTAGGCATGTGTATTTATTCCTCAGCAGCTACCTTACAGAACAAGAGGAGGGAGAGGAGGAAGAAGAGGAGGTATGGTAATGTATGATGGTGGAGAATTTGTGGGTGATGTATGATGGTGCCATGGTGGAGAATTCGTGGGTGATGTATGATGGCTAAGAATTCGTGGGTGATGTATGATGGTGGGGAATTCGCGGGAGATGTATGATGGTGGGGAATTCGTGGGTGATGTATGATGGTGGGAAATTCGTGGGTGATGTATGATGGTGGGAAATTCGTGGTGATGTAAGACGATGGGGAATTCGATGTGATGTAAGACGGTGGGGAATTTGTGGTGATGTAAGATGGTGGATCATTCATGGGTGAGAATGCTGTTGTGTAGAGTATGAACTTGAGAAATAACAAATTGAACGACATCATCAAAGCATCATATCAAGTCGAAAAAATAAGCAAAGAAGATGATAAATCGGGGACGATTCAAAGCCTCTAACTGAAGAAGTCAAGGTTCAACCGTTCAAGAACTTCTCAAGATAGAATATGTTGATTTTCTTTTCTAGATAGTTTCATTTGTCTCAAGATGCTTTAACGTCTTCTATTGTGTCACAATTATTTCAAGAGACTGTATGTGAGATATTCAACCTTCACTGGAGGACATCTTGCCGATCTCGGTTTCTCATTCTCCAACACTTTATAACTCTAGAACGAGTTTTTCTCAATGAATGGGAGAATGATTAGGCACGGAACAAGAACTAAGAGATTATTAATTAATTAAAATATTATTATTCAGGAAAAGAATCAATTGTAATTAGTTTATTATAGTTAGATAATAATGAGATCTCTCTTAATTTTAGTAGATAACTATTAGGAGTTTGTTTCCTTAATAAATTAAGCTTCCTATTATATAAAAATCAGGGTTTTATATGTACTATATAAGTGATGTAATATCCAATATTGGACAGAGTTGATTATTTTGATTTCAAGCTTTATGCTTTTGCAGATTTTGGACCTTATTAAACTTCCATTTTATTCCTTCCTTTAACCTTGTCCTGCATAAATAAATAACTACCAAGGAATTGCACCTTCAAGAGAGAAAAATAATATAGAATAGGCAAAAAGTGAATTGGACAATGCATATCAAACTAAACATCTAGAAACATGGATAAGAGTAAATTAATCAAACTTGAGAAGTTGTACCTGTAAATTAATATCTGATATTGGTGGGGAACCAATGTCCTCAGGTATAGCAGCCTTAAATTCTTTGAAAGTCCATGTTGATGAAACAGTGATCTAACAAAGAAACAAACATAAATTATAAAATTCAGCATGAAGCAAGTAAGATATGCTAATAAAGAAAAAGCATATAAAGTCCTGCCTTTCCCGACTTCATAGCATCTTTTATGTGACTTTTGTCTTCATCGTACTGCCAGATATACAAAATAGACAGTTAGATGTCTTCCTACAACCATTGCCATTCAGGTCTTAAACACAACAGATCATAAACTAGAATAGCTTTTAGTAGATTACATTACTAGATATCAGTTAATATACAGAAATAATCCGATCATTGCTCAAATTATTGGATCATAACCACGAAGTAGTAATGCAATATAATAAACTTTGTGTGCACAAGCATACCAGTTAAAAAATGCATTAAAATATCAACAAGTTCAACTACAATATTGGTTAAATTTTCTGACTAATGTCCATTGTCCAGGACTTATTCACTATACTTTGTCTACTTGGAAGGTTATAAAGTTCCATCTAAGGTCAAAGATTTAGTGTGGTCATTATTAACAACATATTGCACGTACACAGAGCTATTTGCCTTTATCTCCAAATAGTTGCAACAAGTGCAGTGATTCCCACTCTTATTTACTCTTCACTGTTTGACTGCTTGGAGAGTGGAATGTTTATTCTTGGGCAAGTGTGGGTGATGATTGTTATACCTACAAATCGGATCTCATTAGACTTGGATTATTGTTAAACTTTGTTATTTTGTGTGCATTTCATACATTATATGTTATTTTGTAGGCTATGACACGACATTGGCATGAAGAAGCAAGAAAAAACAATCCGGACATTTTTTGGAGTACAATATGCAAGCAAATGCAAGAAGGAGAGAGTGTAGGGCTTTTAATGCTAAGTTGGATGCATGTTTATGGCTTGGAACTTGAATTTTATTGTAGATCTTGTTGAGAGCTTCGACTTGATAGGTGGCACGCCCCGTAACTCTTTCTAGATCAAAAGTTATGACTTTTTTACCAACGGACGTTGAACCCCAAAATTTGGAGTTGACATTTACATAGCAGTCACTTGGGACCCAATTTCAACCTTGATCCTGCCAGAATCTCTCAATTCTCAAAGAATGAGAATTGTAGAGCTACTTCTTATCTTTCCGGAACATCTTGAATCGTCCCAATTGGATTTTAGATGTGAGAGTTATGGCCATTTTACCAAAGGACGTCGCAGTAGAAAATGACCCGCGCCCGTTTCTAGTTCATTTTGAGCGCGGCCACGCTGCTCTCCAGACTCAGAAAATGCTCTCTGCCACTTGAGCGCCGCCGCGCCACTTTGGTAGTTGACTAGAATTGACTTTTTGACTTTTTAATCCAATTTGATTGTAATTTGGTTTATGATTTTTACAAGGACTAGGATTGTAATTCTTTTAGGGTTACGAAAATTAGGAGGCCTATAAATACTTGTTAAAAGGCTACAAGAATAATGAATTCTTTTATCGCAGTGGCTAGAATTCAGAGATGGAGCTCTAGTGCAACAAACCCTTTTAACACCAATAGAGGCAGAGAATTGAAAGAGGCTTGGCGATGGAAATCATCATAAGAGTTTTTCTTCAATAATTTTTTTCTTTACTTGTATTATCCATGGTTGTTAATGAATATTTGAAAAGTTCAAATTAAATTGGTTTGATAAAAAATTTATGTTTGGATAATTATTAGAATTAATTCTTCGTGTGATCGATAACTCTACTTACACTTTATTACTTATTAACCATGTATACTTGCACGTATTCATTGATTGAAAAATCGACCAACAGTGGGTCACTCCTATCTTCCTGGATGATTTCCTTCCTAGGACAGTATAAGGGTTCGGCAACGTATATTGATGGCAGATTACTTAGGATATGTGTTTTGGGTCATTTTATTGAAAGCAACATTCCGACTACTAGTGCTCAGTACATTCCTAAAATTAATAGTGGTTGAATATTCTTTCTTGCTCCATTGTGAGCCTCTTGGTCCTCTCTCATTGTATCAATTTCCTTTATCTATCAAGCTTCTTTTTTAAATCTAAAATAATACTCCCTCCGTTCCATAAAAAAAAGCCGCATATGATCTTTAACCCCTTGGATTCAGAACCAGTCTTTTCTTTCAGAACCTGCATTCAACATGAATGGGTTGCAGTACGTACGGTTCACGTAATGAGATAGAATGATGACTAAAATCAAAGTATGTATTCTACATTCAATAAAGAGAGTCGTTTTACTTCGTTTATCCCTAAAACTAGCGAATGTTGGTTTAGTAGTAGTGGCATGATGATGAAATTGTGATAGTGGTTTAGTAGTAGTGGCATGATGATGAAATTGTGATAGTAAGGATAAGGATATTGCATCATTTTATATTGTAATCAATTTAATTGGTACTCTTTTTTGTGGAATTGAAAAATTAGTAAATGGACTCTTTGTGTGCAACAGAGGGTGTATAATTTTTCTTTTGGCCGTCAATAAATAGTAATTCAGTGAACACATATGCTGCACGTCTGGTTTAGGATATCCAACAAGTGGATATCCCAAAAATATTGAGAGCTATAAGTTTTATCAGGTGGAGGAATGCAATCATCAAAGGAAACTAAAGTACAATTTACCAAACTCTGAGGGGGGTGCAGGGTTTCAAAACAAATACCTGTCTTTGTAATTCTTCAGCAACATCCTCAAATAAATCTTTTGGTGTAGAACCAGAAAGGTTCAATGCAACAGCCTGATAAGGTGCAGAATCCTTGACCTAAAGTCGTACACAAAACAAACAAACAAAATGAAGTCAAGATGAGGAATATGTAGTCATAACCCTCATGTATCCCATAAATGGATCAACTCTGTGCAGTACCACCTTCTGACAATAATCGCGCCACTGAGTTTTAGCCGTAAAGTTACCAGAAGCAACATGTTCTTCCATCATCTTGCGAAATTCATCACGGCTTTTCCGCTCCGCCCGTTTCATTTGTTCCTTAAATTTGGAAAGAGCTAAATTCAGAACAAAGATCGGATAGTAGAAAATCCCCAAAAGGAAAAAGGGGAGAGAAAAAAAACTTCCTATTGCACCTTTTTTTTTTTCCTCTGCTCATCTTCTTCCTTCTCCAAGTCACGAATATAATTCTGCCAAAAGCCAGTATCAGCATTACAGTTGCATAGTTGAAAAATTATTTAAATAAAAAGTATCTAATTCAAAAAATTTACCTGGAAAATTTCCAACCGGTCAATTTTTTCAAGCCGGGAACCGCTTTCATCATCTTCCAAACGATCTTGAACTTTTCTCCACTGAGTGTCAACCTGGAAAAGAGATTAATAATAATAAGGTATAAATATCAAATTACACAGTTTCATATGGAACATGCTTGAAAAGATGTACCTTAATCAACCCACAGGTTTCCAGAAACTTCCTGTAATCTAACCTATTCTGCCGAAGCTCCTCCTGAGCCTTAGTCTTTTCCTGCAATCAAAACCAAATAACCAACATAAAAAAAGAACAAAAATTGTTGGCAATAGCATAATCAGAAACAACTAGTCTGCCTTCACACTTCACATGCAGCTGTAAAATGCCAAATCTTCGGATAGCCCTATAACTGACGCTAACAGAGATGATGAATTTTCAACTAAAGAAATACAAATTTAAATGATACTTTCTAGAATAAGATTTAAGGCTCCGCATAAAATAAACTAAGACATTTCTAAATATCCTATTAATCACAACATCCACATAATTTCCAGTCACTCTCTCTCAATCTTCTATAAATATTTATTCTTACGATTATTATGGCACCCTAAGTGAAAGTTTCTTTAAGTTCAAAAATCTGAGTGGGCCCCCAGGTAAGTTTCATCAACCCAAAAGAGGATAGCAAAAGATTTCTAGAACACCAAAGCAAGAGAAAGATACAGGCTTATTAAAAATTTACACTTGTGCAAAGTAGAAGCGACATTACCTTTTTCTGAAGATCCACCAAATAGTTTTTAAAGAGATCTTCACGGTCAGCAGCTCGTTCGACAGACTTAAACCGCTCATCATCTTCAAATATGGTTATCGCTTTGCTGGTTTCACAAAAAAAAAAAACAGAAAATATCCATATTCCATGTTATCTGAATCACTTAAAATTTCAATATAATAACTTTTAAATGTAGACGCATATGTACCTCCATCTCATGGATGATGCGAGTTCCTTGGATTCCTACAAGAAAACAGCAGTCATCAGGCTATCAGACAAAACACTATAGCCCAGAATGGAATCCCTCCATTTAAAATTGAGTGCAAAGTCTAAATAAGAAATATAAAAAAAATACAAATGCACATTCAACTTTGACCAAGGACAAGGCATTCATGGGCAACTTAACCCTTTCAGTCCTATAAATACAAATTTGCCCTTATTTTAAAGTGACTCTTGTTCGTGTAAATGTATGCAGTCACAGCGAATAATATATTGCCTTTACTTCTGGTATTGGATGAATATTTGAAAGTAATAATGACAAGGCTGGAGGGAGAACCACCATAACTACGAAAGCAATATGTTCTCTCTACCTCGTTATTTTATATGCTTATTTTATTTAACTAGTACATTTTATTTTGTTATGTAGAAAATAACATTTATTTTTCTTGGGGAGCAAATAAAGGATTTATATCCAACTTTTAAAGATAGAAAAGGACTCTTGGAGGATTACCATATAGAGATTGAAATCAAGAAAGAAAGAAGAGGAAAAAAAGGAACAAAGGCGTTTAAGTTCAATGAATCTAAATTAGGGCACAAATTTATTTTCCATATAAATAGGTCTCTTGTTTTAGAGATAAAGAGTATTAGGTATTGTATTAGTTTAGGTTAGGAGTAAATTAAATTACTTCTTTATTGTACATATCGTTGGATGATCGTTAATTAAAGAGTTTTCTTATTTATTTTAATCTTCTTTTTTTTTTTAGTTAGTTTAATTATTTTCATGTCGAGCTAATTTCTTTAATCTAGGATGAAGATGAAATTAAATAATTATTTATGATAATATTTTTTATCTCTTCTATTATTTATGCTTTTATGTTTAATTGATTTCGCCTTCATGTTTCGTTATTGAAATACATTCGCTTTATAGTTCTTATGTGATTTTAAATTAATTAAGAGGTTTTGATAGATTATTGTTAAGATTTGAATTTTTCATAATCCATGCTTGCTCAAAGAAGTTTTGATGGGTTATAGTTAATCCTTAAATTTTCATAATCTATGCTTGCCCACGTTAATTGCAAAATTACTAAATTAAAGGGAAGGGAGATCAAAATCATAGTTGAGTTATAAAAATAGAAGAGATTGAATTATATGTTATGTTTATTATTTAATGGATTCGGATTCCTAGATTGTTTACTCATTATTAGTTTTCATATTCTAGTTAAACAATTCTCAATCTTTATTTCTAATTCGTCTAAAATATATATTAAGAAAACATTAAAATTAATCTAGTCTCTGTGGGTTCGACATGTACTTGTCAGTTCTTCAATTCGACACTGTGCACTTGCAGTTATATATTTTTATCACATAAGCAATATTTATAGAATTAGAAACAAGAATACCTGACAAAAGATAAGGGAGAAAAAATCACCGAACACTAACTATAATGATGTTCAACTTATCCACACAAAAAAAGTACAATGACGATCAATAAAAAATTGTTCACCACGAAAATAAGGCACAATAATACTGAATGGAACTTACTTCCAACATCTTCGTGAATTCTTCTTTTGCTTTTCTCTGCCTCAAGCGCCTCTCCTCAGCCTCCAGTTTTTTCCTTTGCATCAAGTACTAAAGAGCGGGACACAGAACAGGACAATATCAGAAAAGGGAGGGGTTGCGGGGGCGTTTGGACAATATACAACACTACATTAAGAAATAGGAACAATCCCTTAATCCATCCCCAAACAATCTATGCTTTTCATGTTTAATACCATAACAAATTTTCCCTCATATTTCGGCCTCAAACTTTATAATTTCTGGAATCCCAGTCCAACCTCACAAAAAATAAAGCAATTAGACTAAACTTGAAAAACAGCTATACTTTGAGGATTAAACTTGAACAACAACTATAGTTTAGGCACTAAAAGTGTAAACCAGCTATAGTTTGGTGACTATGAAAAACAACTATAGTTTGAGGTAAAAATTCAAATTACGCAAAATAATTTTAGTTAGGGAACAAAACATGAAAAACAACTATAATATGGGGACTACAAAAGGTTAATCCCTAAGAATTAACATCAAGGAGTAGGAACAACATTAAATTCTAGCCACATCTAGATATATTCTCAAAAAAGCAAGTTGATAACACGATTCGTGGAATGATTTGAAAATAATACCTCATTGAATGCCTGTTTCCGCTCACCAAGTGTTTTCAAGGCACCATATCTCTTGTCATTAATGATCACTCGCATAGCCTGACACGTTACGTATTATTTAATATTAACAACATGCAACAGAATAGACAAATATCGAGAATGAAACAAATAAAAGTAAGGTACCTGCTCCCAATTCCAGTCAGCCTCAACATTTGCCGACTCCAATAGTGCTTTAAATGCATGTTTGGCCTCCTACACAAAATATAAGTAAAATTCGTTAAACGTCCTTATTACTGATAATTGTGGTTCAAACTCAGTACCTGCTTGCTGGCATAAACAAAAGGTTCATCCTCCACAGTTTTGTTTTCCAATGGTGTCACATTAATCTTTCCAGTAACTGCCATTCCCTTTTTTGCTTCCTGCCAGTTGCACAACAAAAATATTGAAAAAACCACATCATATTCAGATTAAATAGCTAATTAATCAAGAAGTCATTATTTGCAGGTCAGCAGCACATAGGGAAAGGCATTGGAAGAGATGGATAGAAAATTTAGGATTACACTTGAATGATTACTATTTATACAAAAACATAGACAATGATATGTGTGTGTGTGTGTGTATATATATATATATATATATATATATATATATATATATATATATTTGATATCATGCAAAAGACAAGAATTACCTCAATATCCTGCACAGAAGCTCCGTCGAAAGAATTTCCAACATCATGAGTAGCTAAGTTTTCAGATACAGTACTGTAATCACAAGACCATATAAGGAATAATAATATTGATTTGAAGCAGATTCATAAAATTAGAGCAATTAGTAAATCATACATTGGTGTTGTTTTGACCAAAGCAACAGGAGTAACCATACTTCCTGGAACAAAAGCAGGTGAGGCAGTGAGATTGGAAATGCCAACCTCAGTCGTTGCAGCAGAATTTACTACAGGATTGTTTGAAACCACCACAAGGGGAGAATTAACAACAGGTGTAACAGGAACGGGGCTTGAAGCTACGGATGTTGTGGTCGAAACTGAGGGGACAGTAGATGCCTGTTCAGTTGACGAGAGTGGAGTAGCTGATGCATCAACCATTTCCAATTGTATTCCCTCCGTAACTGTGACCATTTCTGAATGTGATCCCTGAATAGCTGCTTTTTCAGCTTCTTCCCGTGCCAACTGATACATTTGCTCAGAATGAGCCCAGAGAAGCAGGGGGGAAAAGTAATAAGTAATGTATAAAGTCTTTGCTGGCAAACCTTCAATTCGTCAGGAATGGACCATTTAGATTCCTTTGTACTCTTGTTATAATAATACCTGTAGAAGTCAACCCAAAATATTAAACACAAAAAAATAACAGAAAATTAAGGGACATCTCAGCGATGCTAGTTTAAAGGTGATAGCAGCAACGTACTTTCTTCCCTCTGCAGTTGTGAACTCTTTCCAAACGGTAGAAGCGTCAGCCCTCTGTTAAAGTAGAAATTATTAATGAGTCAGCCCTCTGTTAAAGTAGAAATTGTTAATGGATAAGAAAATTTTGAAAATGTGTTCACTTAGATATGAGAATGGTGGTCATCCTCAAATTAATCAGTAACAGCAAGGTATCCCAAGAATTTACAAACAATCGAAGGATTAAATATAATCATGATCAGGACAAAAGGTTAAAAGAATGAATGACAATGACTAATACAATATCTAGCACCAAAGTACTTGTGAAAAAAGATTATAAATGAATTGAAGAATAAAGTGCAAACATGGTGAGATCAAAAAAAGAAAATCAAGAACTCCTTACATGTTAACCAAAATCGTGTGTTATCACTTCAACAACACACATAAAAATGTCTTAACAGAAAATGCAAATAACATACGACACAAGTAAAGCCAAGAAGCAAGAAAAATATTAGCAATAAAAGCAATTGTATTTATATCACTCAAGTAAACAAACCACAGTTCTGATTTCATCCATGGTTGATCCTGCACATGTTAACCAAAAAATATGCAATGGTAAGTTCACGAGTATAACATACTACTATCGTAGTAATAAAATAGTATATTACTGTTGATCCTTTAGGCACCTCAATAATATCACATATCTCTCCCTGTAAGTGTAACAGTTCTAATCAAAACATAGTACAAAAATAAACTCGAGAAGAAAATTGCATATTAGTAACATAATCTTTTGCTTATAGAAAAAGGAAACTTTACATCAGTTTAAGCACACAACATATTACCCAGGCCCATATCTATATTTTGTATACCAAATAACAATACCCTTGGTAATATTAAAAAAACGATGTTTAGGAGAGCTATTGTACCCTTCATTCTGGTAAAATAGGTTTAACGAATTGTTAGGCATCTAATTAGAATTTGTGCAGCCCATACCTTAGGCACACCACAGCTTTGTAAAGTTAGTAGTTTGAAAACTAGATATTAAAAATATATGATTTATGGATAGTGGCCTCATTGAAATCCCATTTACACATGAACAGATATAGAAAGCTTTTTGAGAGGAAACCGCTGCAGATACTACATCTGGATATTTTGTCAACATGGTTGATTGTGTTTATTAGTATTCTTTTTAGTTTTAAATGTGGCTTTGTCCTCATTCGCCATAATCTAGTCAAAGACTATCATATATCATAAACAAATAGCCATCAGATAATATATCATAAACAAAAGACATAAATAGAAGTTTCATAATTTGAAGAGGGAACTATCGGCATTTAAAGAAAGATGGGTAAGTTCTGATTGTCCATCTCTAATTTTTTACGCAGCAAGAGATAGGGTTAAACTACAACAGAAAAGGAACCCAGTACTGAACTCAAGAAGAGCACATCACGCCAAGGCGTTGAAGCAAGAAATACACTAAATCAATTAACCTGAAAGGGGTAAATATATGAATAATTTTGGTCTGTGCATATAAAACTGAATAAAATAAACATAAACTTGAACAAATATGCTGCAAGTCTTTTACGTGTGTTGTAAGGATCAAGAACTAAAATTGAATTGTCCTTCAGAGCTATCTGAGACATGATTAGCCCATACACACGAACTTAAGAGTACAAACTTGAGGATAGACACAGTCCGCTTCTGGTACCGCCCATATGGTTTGTCTGCCCAGAATGATAATGATTTGACAAAGAGTGTGCATGACCTCAACAAGAAAATATGCAAAAGAGGAAAACAGGACCACAAAATAAACAAGTGCAGTAGGGGGACTGTTAAAACCTCAATAGCTTGAGTACACTATTGAAGCTTCCATTACCAATGGAAAACAAACCATTGCAAAAGTTGACTATCAAGCCAACAACAAAAATAAGAAAAAAAGTTTCAAGAGCGTGGGGAAGAATTATAAGGTACATCAACCCATGATGGAAAACAGAAGTTAAAAATCAGGACATCATATGTACAGCAGGGAGCAAAAGGAATGCACAGAAGAAAACCACCTATGGGGAAAAATTCGAACATCCCACTAAAGAAAAAGACAATAACACACCAGCTTGTGGGATAAATGTTGTTTTCATCACTCTACTTTAGGTCAACTAAGTCAACTTTTTTTCAGACAACTAACTATACTCGACTTTTCTTACAAACCGTTAAAAAAGCCATCAAGTCATTTGACTTTAAACAGAAATAGACACATAAGCTGCTGAGTTGTAAAAAAAACTCATGTGTCAAGGATTATCCGACATGGCATTCATTATGTGGATCTGGAGGGAAAAATTTATGAAGAAAATGAAAAAATTATTTAAAGTATAATATAAATTAGAAAAGTTAGCCAAAAAAAAAGAAAATAAATGAAAAATATATTTAATTATTTTTGTAATTAATATCAAATGAATTTTTATTTATAATTAAGACATTTATAAAACATAAAAATTAAATATATGCTAATTAAAATTAAGGGGAATACGAAAGAAACTTTTTAAAAATAAAATAAAATCAAAAAAATTAAGGGGGAAATTTTTTTGCTTATTTTTGTAAGTAATAGAAAATGATTTTTTAGGTAAGGCTTAAATATTATTTCAAATGAATTTTTTACATTTATTAAATGTCCAAGGGCAAACAACACCATTTCAGATCTACAATCACCAAACACCACATATATCCCACCCCATGCACCACCACCACCACAAAACATAAATCTGGCCCGCATCACCACCACTTATGTACTACCACACCACCAGATCTGCCAAAATTTGACCCCACCACCACCGTACCACCATTTAGCATCACAACCACCAACTATCGGAAGAAGAGAATAGAAGAGGATAAAATAAAGCTGACCCCACTTAGATTCGTTTATACCTTCTTTTGGACCTTGGATTCTGAGAGATAATCTTGTAGCAGTAATAGCAATTAGATTTTACACCCAATAATTACTTGTATCTATTTTTCTTTTAGATCTGGAAAGGAGTCATAAATTTTGCAAACAAAGGTGTGAAATATGTGAGATGAATATGATCGGGAAAGAAATAGGATGGTTCATGAATGTAGATCTGAAAAGTACAAAATAATGATTAATTTCTTGGTCTATTTGAAATCGGAGAAAAAAAAACTTGATTAGAACAACTTGAAGTGCCTTCTCCGGTGATGAAAGAGGAAGAGGAAGTGGTTAACTTTATTGAGTTAATTTATATGTTAGATAAATGTGGTTAGACATATTTACCCTCAAATGATTAATAATTGGGGAAAAAATATTTGAAATAATTTTTTTTAATTACAAATAAGCATGTCTAGGCCTAGTCATCAATTTATATTGAAAAAATTAAGCCACGTGTCACGTCAAAGTTCCGTTAAAAATTTAACAATTAAGACAAAATTTGAAATATTTGTTAGTAAAGTAAAGTATAGTTAGTTGACTATAAGAGAAAAAAGTTCAGTTAGTTGAATGTAAGTTGACCTAAAGTACAATGACAAAAAAACATTTATCCCACCAGCTTGTGTTGTAAATGTTTCTGGTTTGGATGGTTGTCATGGGGGTAGTTGCATCCATGCTTATGGGCTTTTGCTTTCTTAGTTTTCACTTCTTTTTTTGTTGTTTTACCTTGTTTGTACATGTTTTTGCCTCTTTGGCATATTCCTAATAAAATCATTTCTATCAGAAAAAGATAAACTACATAATCACTTACTAATAAAATTCGACAACGAATATAGATACGGCATAGCATACTAATTCATACCTCCGGATATGAGGAGAACAACTTGCATCTGTATGCCCAGACAAACTATCAAGATCAACCAAGTCATTTTCCACAAAGATACGTGTGGCCAATAGCACTATTATTAAACTCTTCAAATCAAACTAAACATGCATAATACAATCAAATATACACAGATGAACTCAAAAGTACTACTTAAGTGCATATGTATAAAACACGGGTAAATAGAAGGGTACACCCAAATTCACATTTCATCATTCTTTTTTATTTAGTGCACATTCACATTTCAACTTATAATGGTTTGGTAGGTAGATTGCTATTTGCAGATAATATTATCTAAGGAACAACTTCAACTAAAAGTAATTTGCATGTCTCTACCTTCATTTACTAAATTTATCTTATTTCTTGATTATTAAAAATCACTGTCAGAAATGAAAAGGTACTCTTTAAAATAGTTGAAAAGAACAAGCAACAAAAAGTAACTTAAGCAAGAGATTCTGAAACTGAATAAAATAAAATAAAACAACTAAAGTCGTCAGAAAGCAATTGCACAACATGATGTTCACCCAAAAGAGTTAAAAAAAAACTAATGGAACTGGTAGTATGTTGCTATTTGGCATTAACAGCACCAAACCACCAATTTCACAAGAACAATGTCCCCCACATGATAAATTAAATGTAAATAACAAATTGTTGCCTGCCTTGAGAAACTGAAACCGCCTTCACAGTGAGCATATACAGCAGACGTTATTTTCCCCTGACTTGCCATGACATCTACAAACCAGTGGAACATGCAAAGAAAAGGAAATACACATAAAACAACTTTGATCAATTCAAGTATGGCTACAATTGTCAGCAACCATAAAAGTGAACAAAGTTTGTATGAATTCCCAAGCAATCCAAAAGCAAGTTTTGCAAGTGAACAGAGATTATGCTGAAACTTCAAGAAGAATGACTAGTCAGCATCATTCCTCACCTCTAAAGGTGTCATTAATTCCAAAGGCTTCTCCCAGCAAGATTGCCTTGTTATTTTGTTGTAATAATATCTGATAGTACAAGCAGAAAAGAAAATCAAAACAAAATGCAAGAAGGGAATGAGAAGGCTAAAAGCACGCAAGTGACAAAGAGTTGTAGTCGTAAAAGCTTAAAAAGGATTGTAATGAAATTATTTGGAAAACTCCCATCAGAAATAAAAGAAAGGTAATTAGAACCGCACCTACAAGAATGACATACCTTCTGCCATCACCAGCTTCAAATTCTTGCCAATCAGACGAGGTGTGTTGAGAGCTATTAGGAACATTTACTTCCTGCATTTCCAACAGGTAAAAAAAAATTGTTGGTTAATCAGGTATCACATAATTATAATAAATCTAAATAAAAAATTAGGATAAATGACCAACAAAAAGTGAGATTGCGAGACTCATAGGAGGGGGGGGGGGAATAAAAATAAAAGTTCATTATCCCATCCATTTGTTTCGCCTTAATATAAGATTTGGAGCCAAAAAAAATTGCCTGCTGGGAACCACGAGTAAAAACCCTCACTAAAAATCCTTCAAATCCCCCCCCAAAAAAAACGAAAAAGAAAAAAAACCAACACAACAACCGGTACATGAATTTCCTTCATTTTTTCGCTTAATATTAGGTGTTGGATCATGAGTCAATGCATGATATGAAACCTACAGCGGTATCTTGTAATGAAGGATGGTGATGGATGAGCAGCTCTAAATATAAATGATATTGTAGTTGTAGCTTTTTGGCATTATTCAAGTTATTGGAGCGGAGGCACTCTTCATGATACAGTTGGTTATGCATTGAGGGCTTTATGTCTTTTCTTTCTAGTTTAATGTATTACCTATGGTATAATAGTTCATACTAAATTAATTTAATGGCTAGGGATTTTGTTTTATTAGGGTTTTAAAACTTCTCTTTTCTTATAAACGGTGATGATGACAGCTTTCTAATGGATTAATGGTCTTTGAACAGTATATTGCATTTGGCTTTATAAGTTTTAAGAACTTTAGGGATTTGCTAATTCAGAAATCCTTTCGAGGTTTTTCCAGTGTTATAAAAAGCAGTTGAGGCGGCCGCCTAGGCGTGGGTGGAGGCTTGCCGAGTAATTAGGGGCAAAGCGCTCCAAAAGTCACCTAGCACTGCTAGGCGCTGAAAGTCAGCAGCCTAGGCGGCTGAGTCGGGAAAATCAAATGAGGCGGAATTTAAAAAAAAAAAAAAAAAAAACAATAAACAAACAGAACAATACATTAAATGACTAACATTAAAAATGAAAACATTACTAATTTGAACCATCAAAAGGCAACAAGAAAGAGAAAGAGAAAAAAGCCCTAGACTGAAAAACCATCAAACCAACGAGAGAGCAGAGCTCGACGCGGACTACTAGACCTCCTCCGCCGACAAGTCTCTACCACTACCCTCCAAAGCCGATGTGGCCCTCCGACGCCAGACTTCGACGCGACAATCAGGTACGTAGTTTGCTTTTCTTTTTCTTTTTCTTTTTTCCCTTTTCGGTCCTTTCTTTTTCCCTCTTCCTTCCCACTTCTGACTTTTGTTCTATTATAATCGAACCAAATCACTAATGTATCAGTATTCTTTTCATATAGCATTTCTTATTTTTCTTTTTTAAAGTTTATATTACTTTATGGTTTATTCTATTACCGTTACAGTGTACTACTGTACCATATACTAAGTAACTAACTATAAACCAGCCTATTACAATATTATTAAATTAATATTAATTAGTTAAATTGTTAAGTAGTTCTATTTTTTATTTATTTTGCTATGTATTATTCTGTGTTGTGAACTTGGGATATACTTAGTTGTAGTAAATTTGGATATTATTATGTGATTGTGAATTTTGTGACTGATTTGTCGACTTTAATAGAGGCAGAGCTAGTATTAATATATTTTGTGGGTGATTGTGAATTGTAATATGAAATTACTACTTACCAATAATTTAATATATTACTTAAGATACTTTGTGAGGTAAATAGTTGATACAAATTAAAATGTAAAAATGTATTCATAAAGTTCGGAATTTCTAAATATACATAGTTTGTGCAATGAACATTGTTACACTTTACAACTAGAACTATTGTGAAATAATTAATAAGTCTTCATTTTGGCTACATCTCTTCACTTTCCCTGCGTGAGTTAAATAAAATATTATTTCAAAAATGTATAATTGTTATTTTAGAGGAGAATATTTACTTAAATACCACCTTAGTTTTATCACAAATATTAAAAATATTAAAACATAGCTAGAACCCGCCTAGGACCCTAGGCGCTAGGCCACCCCTTGGCCGCCTTGGTCTGCCTTGCGGCTTTTAGAACACTGGGCTTTTCTTTCGTTTTCTCTAGGAAACTTGGTGTTCAATAATGAGTCAAAATACATCTTACCATCTCATGCTTCCTCCTGCGTAATATGAGAAGTATCCTCAGCCCCTTACAATCAGAGGCGTACAAATGAAATCCACCAAGATTAGATAGCCGTTAACAGAGCAAGCTAATGTTAACTGCTAGAAACTTGAGATAAAGCTTTATTTCTTATTTTCAAACTCTAATCAAAAGTCAATTCAACGTCGCCTTTTATCCCAACTACCAACTCAACATCGCCTTTTATCCCGTAGTTGGGATAGGCAAAATTCAAAAGTAGTCCATGTTTTTATTTCCTAATTCTAATCCACAATCAACACATGATTCCAATTGGATAATTAATGACCTCTCATCTTCTCATTTTAGTTGGACAAACATAATGCTAGCTTTTGTTACTACCACCATTATTATAAGCTTGTCATATATTCTACAAAAATCTCTCTTCTATCTTAATGGCGTGTTTCATACTTTCTACAACATGATTTGACGTTTCAGAGTTATAGTGCAAAAAACTCCTGTGTCTCTCAAAATTTGACACCTCAGAATGTTTTACAAATGTGAACAACAAGCTAATCTGGCAGTTCCAATGTTTACATGGAATATAAACAGATCCATGAGTGTAACAACAAACATAAGACATTATGACACAAATTAGTAAAAAATACCAGAGTCAATGAGGAGGCAGTAGGCTGTGAATACATGAACAACATGATTTTTTTTCAGCAGGAACTGATTCTTTTAAATATGTAGATGGGCAAACATTAAGATGAAGTAACATTGCCAAAAGCTATTGCTCTATCGAGGATAAACGTAAAGAAAATAACATACAAAAGATAATTGAGTTCAAATAGTTTATAAGGAACACACACCGGAACTGAGCCTGCAGGAGTTGAGGGCTGCTGTCCAGTTGGCTGCATAGGTGTAACAACTGGTACACCTTGACTTCCAGATGGTAACCAAGGTTGTCCAGCAACAGGAACAACAGGCGTGTGATTTTGCGATACAGGCTGGAATTGAGAAGCTGTAGTCATGGTAATTTGTGGCTGACCATATGAAGATGGAGCAAACTGAAAAAACCGAAAATAACAAAATGAGCTCTAGAGGTACACCAAGATACAGAAGCAGATAAAGCATTTATATCTCTTACAGTATATGATGAAGAGATAGGCACTCCAGGACCACCAAAACCATGACCATGATTGTTAGGAGGGCCAGCTTGTTGAAAGTGTTGTGCATCAGATGCATAAGACATGTTCTGTTGAAAGTAAGGCATTTGGGTAGCCTGTGATGAAGGTGCAGCAGGAACAGGCTGGAGAGACCTTGTTTGTAAATGCTGCATTGGTTGAGAAAACTGTGGTGGCTGGCCTTGACCAGGAAGTATACCATGTCCAACTGGATGAAATTGCTGCGAAGCTGAAGAAGTCGGCATAAATTGGCCTTGCTGTCCAGGAACCATAGGTCGAAACTGCAGCAAATGAGTCATGTCATTACGCATTTGTTAGAAGTCTAGTAAATAGTTAACAAACAGAGGTTGTTACTCTTGGTAAGAAGCAATTTACCTGGAAGGGTGGTCCAAAATTTTGAGAGCCCATAGATCCAATCAGAGGCGGTCGAAGAGCCTGTATAGCAAACGGGAAAAAACAATAGATACGAAGCCAAATTAAAATGCACTTAAATAGGGCTGGAAATGTCGTTCATGAATTGGCGTTCATATTGGGAAGGGCTCATCTCTGTCACATTCATCACGACAATGGAGCAAGTCGAGCTCAAACTCAAGCTTAAATTATGACCTAGGGCCATCAGAATATAAAACATACATGCATGTTATTATATATATAGATACATATCCTAAGAAATTATGACCCAAGTTCATCAGATTATTAATTATAATCTCTCTCTCTCTCTCTCTCTCTCTCTGTATATATATATAGAGAAATGATCCATAGCTTCCGTTAGCTATGAGCACTATTTCAACTAACCCATCTCATGTCGTCCAATGGAAGATTTAAAGGGATGGATTGGGGACAGTCGCTACTCCTTCTAGCGGCCAACCAAATTCTTTTATGTTGGCCGCTAGTCAAAACGACCGCGTTTTGACTGGGCGCTAGAGAGAGTAGCGGTCAACATAAAAGAATTTGGCTTAATTAGAGACTTAAAATAGTTATAATTTAAATTTAAAAAATATAGCTAATTAATACTTCACTCCCTAATTGGTTCAGAAATATAAAGAATTATAATAGTAGACTAATATAAGGAATAGTACTTGATTAGGTAATTTGGGAGTAATAGTTGAATACGTAATTTAGTTAAGTAGGAATATAATATAAACTCAATCACTATTTCATATTTATAATTAAAAATTATAAGGCTATAATCAGTAATTATTCTTAGACATACTTATTTTATTAATTAATATTATTGATAATCCATATAAGAAATAGTTATTGAGTTTATATTATATTCATACTCAAATAAATTACATATTCAATTACAACTCCCAAATTACCTAATCAATTATTATTCCTTATATTAGTCTAGTATTATAATTTTTGTATTTGTGAATCAATTAGGTAGTTAAGTATTAATTAGCTATATTTTTTTAATTTAAATTATAATTATTTAAAGTTCTTGATTAAGCCAAATTCTTTTATATTGGCATTACTTCTCCTCAGCTGCCAATCAAAACGATCATCATTGTCTCAACCCAACCCCTTAGATCTTCCATTGGACGGCAGAAGATGGGTTAGATGGAATAGTGCCCATAGCTAACGGAAGGTATGGATCATTTCTCCTATATATATATATATATATATATATATATATATATATATATATATATATATATATATATAGGGCTATATATATATATACGTTGTGTATTATTACAGTAGTAGGCTATGGCGACGGGTTTTTTGGGCTATGGCGATGGTTCACCTGTCGTCATAGTTTAAATAACTATCTCATGAAAATTTGAAAGCTAAAATCGCTATAGCCCAAAAAAACTGTTGTTATAACCAAGCTGTGTAATACACAGCTATGTACGTACATTTTTCCCATATATATATATATATATATATATATATATATATATATATATCAAAACCTAACATAAGTATATCGATTTGTAGGTTACAATACGCATTCAAGTTAACATAGAAAACCAACCGCTATTACTTGTGCTCCATTAAATAATGCTTTTCGTAAGTAGTCTTTTAACTTTCATGTTATTTTGTTATTTTTAGTATAAAATAAAAGATTTACCAAAAAACAGTATAAAAGCAATAACAAATAAAATAATTACTTAAGAAAAGCATTATTCCGTCCACCCACACAGACAGTACCATTCTGACTTTAAGAAGTGGATTCCCTAAATCCTGTAATTTAAATTGAATAGGTCTTGTTTTATATCAGTTTTGATTTCGAAAATGACATAAACTGACTTCAAAAGGTCAAAGGAGTCGTTTCTACAGGACAGATACCTTATATGGTTCAGAAAATAATTGTCTTCGTTTCTGTTGAAAATCTCCTTGATACCACTGATAGTATATAATCTTCCTAAGCTGATTGATCAGTTAACTAAAATATAGGTAAATTAATATTCCAACTTTATGATCAACAATTCTAACCTAGACATGGTATATGATAGAATTATATTTCCTTTTAAATTATGTGATAATGCCAATTGTTAGTACCAAAAATATTGAATCAGAACTGTTCCACATAATTGAAGAACGAAAAAACAAAACTACCTGTCCACCAGAACTCTGCAGATTATTGTCCATTTCTGAAAGCTGATTTTCAACTTGAATCCGCAAAATTCCAAATTCGATCCCTCCTGAGTAGTGAGTACTCTGCAACAACAACAACAACAACAACAACAACAACAATCATAAATTAGGTTAAGGATGAGGCGAGAAAGTAGGGAGAAGAAAGAAGTTATAGAGAATAAATATAATATACACGCTGTTATTCGGAAGACGAGAAGATTGTCTGAAGATGTCTTTGATTGATATTATTTTAAAGAGCTCGCGGCAATCGTTTTGTTATTTGATCTGGTCTGTTTGCTTTTCAACGGCATAATGAAGCCCTAGGATTCATGTTATTAATTGATTTAATTAGAGAAAATAAATTATATTTGTCAATTTTTTATTAAGTAAATAGACTTTTTAGTTTTTTATATATTATAAAATGACATAATATTTTTAAATTTACAATCATAATGTTATTATCATTTTATTGAATTGAAAATTATTATTATTTTTCGATATGCCTATAAAATTTCATCAATATTCATAAAATTTTACAAAATAAAATTCTTTCTGTGAAATATTTGAGGTTATTGTATTATTTTACATTATTATTATTATATTAAAATTTAAAATTTTGTTTTAAAATTAGAAGAAAATTTTGACTTTAAAAAAATTAAAATTTAAAATAGATATAATTTTCAAAAAATAATAAATATAACAATTAATCGTGATTTATGCTTACATTACCATTGTTATGAAAATAAATAATTTTTATTAATTTCAAACTTTATTATTTCTCAATTTTACTTTTATAAGAGAATAAAATATATCATTTACAAATTTTGTAATCCAATTTTTTTATTACCACGTCACTATTAAACTATCTATCTTTTTTAATAATATTTATAAATTTAGCAGCTAACCAACCAATTTGATCTTTGTACTCTACACTTGGTTTTAATTTCATCAATGTACAATTCTTTTCATAATAGTCCTTAGAGTATGAATAATTTAGTATTTTTTAAACTTAAATAATGACGTGGCTTTTATTTTTAAAAATATATGCCAACATTTATTTTAATAATCTAAGTGAGCATTGGTAAGAGATAAATTCGTAATTTGTCAAATTGGGTATAATTCTTTCTACGTACAAATTTATTTGAAAAAAGAAAGAAGAAAATTTTGTTACAAGAAGATCATAAAGAATTATGACAAGGCAAATTAATAGTGCACATAGCATATTAATTCTTGCTTAATCTCGCGTTCTAAGCTTAATAAGTGGTGTTTTTTGGACATTCAAGTGTTGTTTGATAAAAACTAGTAGTTAAGATTTAAATGGTTAGTTTATTTTAATAAATTTAGATTATTTGAGTGAAAATAATATATGAACTTAAAAGGTTGTTTGGTAATTAAAAAGTATAAAATATTTTAATAGTTTTTAAATTTAAAAAAGGTCAATTGATTTTTTGGTCACTGTACTAGCGCCCAATTTTCATTTTGATTACCGAAACTTTTTTTGTAATCGCATTACTATATTTGAAAATACTTATCAAATGGTCATTACTTATGATTTTCGTCCAAAAAATAGACGAAAGTTGTGAACGTGCATATCACGTGATATTTTTGTTGATGTGTACATGGGTTTTGCCATGTGTATCATCATGTACCAAGCACATGGTAATTGTCCCTGCATAATACAAATCAAAGCAACGAATTCATGAATTCATAATTGGAAAAAAAAATTAGGGCTCAATTCTCCTTGGTGGGATTTTCCTTTGGTGCGATTATGTTGCTCCTATGGTGTGATTGATTTTGGTCCGAGATGGTGTCTTAGTAGTTCTCACTATTTTATTAAATAGTGTGATAATAAATGTAATGAGGACTAAATTGAGTGTGGATATTGTCTTGATGACACTATTTGTATTAAAACTCACAACATGTATTTTGTCGTATTTTATACGACTGTTGTATAATCAAGTTGTATTTGAATTTAGTACCATGTATTTGGCGACTCAAGATGGGTGATGTATACCTATTTTGGGGGCGTCACATACATCACCCATCTTGAGTCGCCAGATACATGGTACAAAATTCAAATACCACTTAATTATACAACAGTCGTGTAAAATACGACAAAACATAATCTAAGAGTTTTAATAAGAATATTGTCATCTAGACAATATCCACACTCAATGGAGTTCTCATTACATTTATTGTCACACTATTTAATGCAGAATAGTGAGGACTACTAATGCTATCATCTGTAGTCACTCCGTTCCCAGACTAATCCGGCCACGTTCTCATTTTCTCAAGAGAACGGTGAAAGAAAAGGTGAGCTCAACTAGCCCAAGAAGAAATATTATGACTAAGATAATGCAAAATAAATTTATCATTAGCCATCAACAATGTTAAACCGATAGGATATAATGAGCAACAAGTTTAGCTGCGGTGAACAAGCAATCCATTAGAAGAGTCAGTAGAGCATAAAATCTACTATCTTCTATGATTTAAAAGTTTTCATAAACTTTATCGTTTGAGACATGACTTAATAAATAAAATCGAATCATCCCTGCATCACGGCCAAGGATATTCCTGCATCACGGCCAATGATATTCATGTAATCATCGATGGTCATGACTATACCGAATAATCCCTAGTCATAATCACACCAACAACTGTCCATCAATGAACTACAAACCAATGAGGAATTTTACCACATCATTCGTCACATTACGATCATGATTATACCGAATAATCCTAGGTCATAATCATACCAAGTCCATCTATGCACGTAAGCCAAAGATGACTTTCATCACAATATAAGCATGAGGATGATGACAATGACATAATAATTCAATAAAACAAGTTCAAGGATAAATTTTAAAGATTTAAAATTTTAGTTAATCCAGAAATCAATAACGTCCAAATTGTCAACGTGATACTTCTTTGTGGAGTAAAATTCAAGAATGCTCAGAAGAATATTTTCATAAAAAGATATTGGATGAAGTGCAAATATCAAGGATATTCCACTAATTTCATGGAGTATAGAAGCTAAAATTTTAACCAACCGAGTATAATAGAATATATGAAACCGCAAATAGATTTTTGCTCGCCATGCGGTAATCCACGTAGACAGATCATTTCCATAATTTAATAAGGAATGAATACGAAGGATCATTCACCATACATGCAGTAATCCACATAGACAAGTTATTCCAACAGAATAATAAAGAATGGAATAATGAGAAGAATTCACCAGGCGTGCGTAATCGCCTGATGGCGAGTTATTCCAACAGAATAATAAAGAATGGAACCAGTCGTATGTAACCCGCATGCATGATGGGATATTCTAATAGAATAATAAAGAATGGAAACGGTCATGCGTAATCCACTTGCGAGATAGGATATTCTAAAGAATAATAACGAATAGAATAACAACATAATTCACGGGCATGCGATAAGCGCTTGACAGACGAGTTATTTCAACAGAATAATAAAGAATGGAATAATGAAGAAGAATTTCACCATGTATGCGGTGCTTGGCGTAGAAAGGTTATTCAACATAATAATAAAGAATGGAATAACAACCCTTACAGTATTGAAAGAAAATAACTCTCTTCATGAATACGAAAGAATAATACCCGTGCCTTAGAAGAAGGCGGAGATTTGGAATAGTGAGGTAGTGAGACTTCTCTTCTTCTTTCTCTATAATTTCTCTCTATAATAATTGCTTTATAGCTTTAGTGAATTGGTGAGAAATGAAGGAAGAATGAGCTTCTATTTATAGGAAAATATAGTTTCGATAATTGCACGTTTTGGAGCTCAAAATATTACAGTATAATACCTTCCTCTTTTTCTTCATTTTTAATTTAGTCCTGCAAGTATTATCAAACTTGCACCACTTCCCCTAATAGTAAATAATGTGAATCAATAGTTCAATCATGTGAATCAATAGTTATAATCATGTGAAAATACGAATTACAGTATAGTAACTCCATCTATACCTCCATTTTTAACTTAGTCATGCAAGTACAAGAATGTGAATCAATAGTACACACGTGTGAACAAATAGTTATAATCATGTGGATTAATAGCAATTAATTGCTCATTTATCCAATTAATTACCCGACTGGTCAGTAAAACTTTCAGACATCAATTAATATCGAAATAAATGTCAATTTCCACTAACACTAATAATTCCAATACAATGGAACTATAAATTTCATCTTTAATCAACACGAACTTATTCATCATTAATATTATAACTCACAATATTTAACAACCAGGTCACTCCCAGGAAAGAGGGGACTTTTCGATAAGGATTTCTCCTTATTGGCACGCAATTAGATGACCAAACCTCTCCTTGACAGAACTTCTAGACATTATAAATATTGCAATTTAATAATATGAATAACTTTGTCATCTCAATTATTGATTTAATAATATAACATATTATGCAGACGATACTGTGAAAATAATTGAATCAATAATATGAGAGATATGATGCATCAATTACTGTAGCAATAATTGAGTATAAATGAGTGACTTCTCACGTAAGCATCAATAATCAATACTGGTGCTACTCTTATGCAACCCGCAGCGTAGACATTGTACTTTTACTCTTAGGGTAGTTCAACAGTTTTAACGGTAACACTTTCGCCGTTATTTTTATAAAATGATAATTCTGTCGTTTTCTAACTACAACAATACTTTTGTTGTGGGGTCCACTAATGATTGTGCCATCGTACGAATATTTCTTGTTAAAATGAATATTCCCCGACCAATCAAATATTATATAACCACTTGCTTACTTTGCAAAATTTGTAAATATTACCCACAACTATAACATTATATCAAATCCACACCATAATATTCAAAAATATATTTCGAGAAAATTATTCTTTATTCATACAAGTTGGGGTCTTAAAACCTCCCCTTCTTATAAAATTTCGCCCTCAAAATTAGGGTACGTACCTGGTATATCGAAGAGGTGAAGATATCTTGACTTCATCTCAGATTCTAACTCCTAGGTCATTTCTTCCACATCGTGGTTTCTCCACAAAACTTTGACTTGAGGTATAACCTTGGAGCGTAGAATATGATCCTTCTTATCCAAGATTTTAACAGGTACCTCTTCATATGTTAAATCTTCCTCTATCTCGTCTAGTTCTAGTTCAATAATATGGTTCGGGTCTTTCACATATTTACATAACATAGATATGTGAAAAACGTTATGAACATGAGACATACTTGGCGGTAAGGCTAGTCTATAGGCCACAGTTCCTACTCGATTGAGGATTAAAAATGGGCCAATGAATCGAGGATTAAGCTTTCCTCTATTTCCAAATCTTGTAACTCCTTTCCATGGAGCAACACGTAATAACACATAATCTCCAATATTGAATTCTACGTCCTTTCGATGAAGATCAACATAACTCTTTTGTCGATCTTGTGAGGTTTTATACGTTGTCGGATCGTTTGAATCTTTTCTTTAGTCATACGTACCAAATCTGGTCCCAACAATGTTGCTTCACCCACCTCATCCCAGCATATACTGGAGAACGACACTTTCTTCCATACAACGCCTTAAATGGAGCCATGCCAATACTTGCTTGATAACTATTGTTGTAGGAAAACTCCACCAATGGTAAGAACTTGTCCCAACTTCCCTTGAAGTCAAGGACACAGAGTCTTAATAAATCTTCAAGAGTTTGAATAGTCCTTTCTGACTGCCCGTCCATTTGAGGATGATATGCCGAACTAAATCGTAAATTCGTGCCCATAGTTTTTTGCAAACTAACCCAAAATTTTGAAGTGAATCTTGGGTCTCAATCAAAAACTATGGATACTGGCATACTATGCAATCTTACGATCTCGTTTATGTACATACTAGCAAGACGTTCAAGTGTATAGGTTTTTCGTATCGGTAAGAAATGAGCAGACTTGGTCAATCTATTAACAATGACCCAAATCACATCTATGCCTTGAGAAACCTTGGGAAGACCGATGCTTGAAATCCATGGTAATGTGCTCCCACTTCCATTTCGGAATTTCAAGTGGTTGCAATGGACCTTTGGCACTTGATGCTCTCGTCTTGACTTCGTTGACAAGTTAGACACCTTGAGATAAACCCCGCTATCTCTCTCTTCATATTGCTCCACCAAAATATATGTCGAAGATCACGATACATTTTGGTACTCCCAGGATGGATTGCAAACGGTGTGTTGTGCGCCCCCATCATGATTTTATACTTCAAGTCAGAATTGTTAGGAACACAAAGTCTGAAGTTGACTCAAAGTATTCCTTCTTCATCGATTCTTGCTTCTGAAATAGCACCTTCTTGCACTTTCTTCATCATACGCATCAGCTCCAGGTCTGTAGCTTGAGCAGCTTTAACTTTATCGATTAAAGTCGGTTCCACTCGTATATTTGCCATCATCACATGGTCCCTGGAGTCTTTAAATCTATTTTCATCCTTTCTAAGTCATACAAAATGGGCCTTTGTGTTGACAATATTGCACTCGTGCCCGCATATGATCTTCTACTCAATGCGTTAGCTACTACGTTCGCTTTTCCAGGATAGTATTGGATGGTATGATCATAATCTTTCAACAACTCGAGTCATCGTCGTTACCGCATGTTGAGTTCCTTTTGAGTGAAGAAATATTTGAGGCTTTTATGATCCGTATAGATCTCCACATTCTCTCCATACAGGTAATGCCTCTAAATCTTAAGCACAAAAACGACTGCTGCCAACTCTAGATCATGAGTAGGATAATTCCTCTCATATTCTTTGAGTTGCCCCGAGGCATAGGCTATGACTTTCCCATGTTGCATGAGAACACATCCTAACCCTTTGCCTGAAGCATCACTGTAGATGACAAATCCCTCCGAGCCAGATGGTATTATCAAAACAGGTGCTGAAATGAGTCTCCTCTTGAGTTCTTGAAAACTCTTTTCACATTCCTCGCTCCAACCGAATTTTGTATCTTTTCGAGTCAGCTGAGTTAATGGAGTAGCGATTCGAGAAAACCCTTCTACGAATCTCCTATAATAACCAACTAAAGCAGAAAGCTACGACTTGATCCATCGACTTAGGTTGCTCCCGACTTTGAATTGCTTCAATCTTTTCTTGGGTCAACAGATATTCCATAATTTGATATTACGTGCCCAAGGAATGTAACTTCCTCAAGCCAGAACTCACATTTCTTCAATTTGGCACAAAGCTTGTTTTCACGAAGCTGTTGAAGTATCAGCCTCAAGTGTTGCTCATGGTCTTCACGGGTTTTGGAGTATATAAGGATGTCATCAATAAAGACGACCACAAAGTGATCCAAATATTCCTTGAATACTCAGTTCATCATGTCCATGAAGGCAGCAAGAGCATTAGTCGATCCAAAAGACATGACTAGGAATTCATAATGCCCGTCTTAGGAGTTACGAAAAGGTCTTTGGAATGTCATCGGTTTTAATCTTCAACCGATGGTATCCGAGCGAAGATCAATCTTTGAAAAGAATTTGGCTCCTTATTTGGTCAAACGAGGTCATCAATGCGAGGCAAGCGGGTACCTATTTTTGATGGTGACATGATTTGACTCCAGATAATCAATACAAAGTCGCATACTTCCATCTTTCTTCTTTATGAATAGAGCAGAGCAGCACCCCAAGGAGACGTCTTAGAAGCGAATGAAACCGATGTCTAACAATTTCTGTAGTTGGGTTTTAACTCACGAAGTTCAATAGAGCCATTCGATATGGGGCTTTGGAAATGGGTTTTGTCTAGGATTCAAGGTCGATACAAAATTTAACTTCACGCTCTAGGGGTAGGCCAGGAAGTTCTTCAGGGAATACGTCAGGAAATTTATTAACAATAGAAATATCATTCAAATCTGACGTATTTTTATTTAAGTCCGTGACATGGGCTAAGAAAGCTTGACATCCATTTTTTAATAAACGAATAGCTTTATGGATTGATATGACAGTGATTGATTTTAGTGGTTTGGTTGCTTGAATTCGAATAATAGGTTGGTTAGGAATATGAAAGCTAACAACCTTACGAAAATAATCAATTTTAGCATGATGAGTAGTTAACCAATCAATCCCTAAAATCACATCAGATGCAAGTATTTTCAAAGAAATAAGATCGACAGGTAACATACGATTACCGATTTGAATCAAATAAGACTTATAAACAGTGGATGTAATGAAGGTTTCTCCCAACGGAGTTTTAACCGATAAGTCAAAGTCTAATTTCTACGGAGTCAAATTTAAACGTTGAGCGCAAGTAGGAGAAATAAAAGAATGGGTAGAACCGGTATCAAATAAAGTATAAACTTCGCTAGAGTTTATGATTAGCTTACCCGTGATCGCTTCGTTCGGATTCTCGCTTTTGGGAGGTTACAACAAACGTTTTCCCTTGAACTACCGGTTTTGTCTTATCCGGGACACTCTTTGATGCCTCCATCCCAGCTGGACTTGACTTTGGTGCACGACAAAATTGGTCTAGGTGACCTTCTTTTTTACAATTGTAACACGCTTTGGACAGCATCTGTGAGACCCCAAATTTTATTAATAAAGATTTAATTTTCTCGAAATATTTTTTAATATTATGGTGTGGATTTGATATAATGTTATAGTTGTGGGTAATATTTATAAATTTTGAAAAGTATGCAAGTTGTTATATAATATTTGATTAGTCAGGGAATAGTGTTTTTGTCAGGGAATATTCGTACGACAACACAATCATTGGTGGACCCCACAACGGAATTATTGTCGGATTGAGAAAGCGACAAAAATATTTTTATGAAAATAACGGCGATGAAAGTTTACTGTTAAAAGCTGTTGAACTACTCGGTAGTAAAAAAGAAATGTCTGGCGTGGTTGCATTGTGGCGCCCCAAAATAGGTATACATCACCCATTACGAGTTGTCGATACATGGTATAGAAACAACTACAACTTTATTATTACAACGATAAAAGCTGTGAGTTTGAATACAAATATTATCTTACAGAGCAATATCTATACTCAAATAAATCCTCATCACATTTATTGATACATTATTTTACAAAATGGTGAGGACTACTAAACAATCCTTTCTAAAACCTTCATTCCATACCCAGGCTTCGTACTAAGCTATATTCTAGCCTCACGAGAAAAATGGAACAAAAAGGAAAAGGGTGAGCTCACTAGCTCGATAAAGAATATTATGACTAAGATAATATCTGACAAATTATCGTTAGTCTTGACGAGGGAAAAATCTAATAGAATCTGATAGACAACAAATTTTAAATCAATATTCATGGTGAAATAATAATTCATTAGAAGAGTTAAGTAGAGAATGCAAACTACTATCTTACATGTATGAATTTAAAAGTTCATCGTCTATCTTTTATCCTGTAACATCAATCGATATACATACGGAATCAAATATTCATCTTTTTGCACTACGGGCGAAGATATTCATCGATTAATCAGTATTCATTTAAACACATTCATCTTTTTACTCTGGGCCAAAGATATTCTTCAGAAATCATTCATCTTTTGCACTCTGGGCCAAAGATATTCTTAAGAAATCATTCATCTTTTTACTCGGGCAAAGATATTCCATAATATCATCATTTAAGGCGAGGATGATGAAAATATTTTTTTAAAGAAAGCGAATCCGGTGAAACAAAATGACAAGGATTAAGGATTAAGGATTAAGGATTCGTACTTGGTTTTATCACGTCAAAAATACCTCAAAAATAATCATAGTGGTGTAAAATTGAGAATGATCAAAACATGGATCTGATCGGAGTTAGTATCCGAGAATAGATATTTTAGACGAAAAGAAGAAATTTTATTTTTCGATTGAATAGTAATTAGTATCGTGAATAGTGCAGTATCGTGAATAGTCAGTATCGTGAATAGTAACTCAGACACCAAAAGATAGAAATTCCACAAAAAACATCTTCACGCTTCATGAATAGTACTCGTGAATAGTAACTCGTGAATAGTAACTTCGTGAATAGTAACTCGTGAATAGTAACTCATGAATAGTAACCCATGAATAGTAACCCAGAGCATGAAAAAGTTCCAAATTTGATAAAACTTGGATCAACATTTGATTATAATGATATTGAAGAAATAATATCATTTGAAAAAAAATAATATCCTTACCTCGAAGATCGGTACTTTTAGCTAGAAAACAGGATTTATAGTCTTTGAAGGGGAACTTTGACCGTCTAGCAATACTCAAAGTATACTCAAAATACTCACAAGAATAAACTCGATAATATAGAGAGAAAACTTGATTTAACGGTGTGATTTTCAATTCTAACCTAAGCACCTATTTATAGGAAAATGCTTAGAAACACCAAAGCAGAAAATTTAATAAAATAATAATATTTCTTAAAAATATTCAAGCCCACCTTAGAAATCTGATTTCAGATCATTTATAACACATATGAGCCACTCAATTACAACAAAAAAACGTTTTCTTAAAAAAATATTTTAAACTCCCAAAAATCAATTATTTGAACTTGAACTTCAATAATTCATAATAAATAGCCTTTTCATCAGAAAATTCGAATCTCGCGAGTTTTTATAGGAATTTCAATTCTCTACAACTTTGCAGAAGAAAGTTTTCCAAATTCCAAATAGAAATTGACAAGAAATCCACAAGCAGGCGATTTTACATTTATAATCAAATTCGGTCGATAAATGGGGTCCATGCAGACATGTTTAACATGTTTTAAACATTTATTGCAACAAAAATACTCTTCCTCCTCGTATACTCATATATCCCACATTAGTTGTAAAAATATCATAGATTAATATATTATTAAAATAATATATTTAAATGAATTATTTTATCGAAAAAGATAAAATATTAATTTTCAACAATTGTCATTTTAAAAATTTTCTCCATCTATATCCACATAAAATCAATATTTTCCTCATCATATAAATCAATAATTAATTATTCATAAATAATATTACTGAGAATCACAATATTGATGAATGAGGCGGTTCAGGGAAGAGGGGCTTTCATAATAAAATTTCTTCTTCTTGGGCATGATTAGGTGACCAAACCTCTCCTTAGGCAGAACTTTCTAGACATTGCCAATAATGTTATCTAATAATATTATTAGGATAATATGAATTATTGCCGATAATGAAAAATCTGCGTGTAATGACAATTATTGAAACAATGACAATATAAAATATCAATATGACAATTATTAACTTCGATAAAATCTTGAGCGGTAATTCACGTAACCATTATTGAGTAGTGCCTTCTTACGTAAGAATCAATAATTGGTGCAATCTGGTATCTTCTTGTTCAACAACAGCGTATTAGTGTGTTTTAAACCAAAGGGTATTCAAGCGATGATGCTTGGTAACAACTTCTGTAGTTATTTAAAAATAACTTATATTTGTCGTTTTCTTCATCCAATCGCTTTAGTTATGGGGCCCACACATTTGGCCGTAAATGCGAATATTCCCACAAGCGATCTGAATATTCCACGACCAAACGAATATTCTCAAGCGATAATGAATATTTTATAACCACTTGCTTATTTTGAAATATTTGCGTATTTAACCTTTAACTATCCACATTAATCAAATCAACCCTTACTATTTCAAAATAATAAATAAAGGAAATTAAATTTTTTATTTAAAAATTTGGGGTCTTACAACCTCCCTCCTTATGAAATTTCGTCCTCGAAATTGGCGTACGTACACAGTGTTTGAAAAGGTGAGGATACCTCGCTTTCATTTTAGTTTCAATTCGGTCATTTCCTCTATAGCATGATTCCTCCACAAAACTTTAACTTGTGGTATGACCTTTCTTGGCGTGGGACATGCTCCTTTCTATCCAAGATCTTGGCGGTACCTCCTCATACGTTAAGTCTTGACTATCTCATCCGGTTCTAACTTTCGATAGCGTGGTTCGGGTCTTTCACATATTCTGAAATGCGGATATATGAAACACATTATGAACACGAGACATATACTCGGAGAATGCTTGTGAGTCTATAGGCTACATTTCCTACTCGGTCAAGAATTTGAAATGGACGATAAATCGTGGATTGAGCTTTCCTCTCTTCCCAAATCTTGTAACTCCCTTCCATGGAGCAACTTCATGACAATCATGATCCCCTACATTAAATTCCCGTCCTTTCGATGAAGATCCGCATAACTCTTTTGTCGATCTTGTCCGTTTTATCGTTGTCGAATCATTTGGATCTTTTCGGTGAGTCATACGTACTAACTTCGGGTCCCAACAATGTTGCTTCACCCACCTCATCCCAACATATTGGAGAGCGACATTTTTCGTCCATATAATGCTTGAATGGAGCCACACCTATACTTGCACGATAAGCTGTTGTTGTAGGAGAATTCCACCGATGGTAAATACTTATCAACTACCCTTGAAGTCTAGGACCACGAGTCTTAATAGATCTCAAGAGTTTGAATAGTCCTCTCGATTGTCCAAGTGGTTTGGGGATGGTATGCGAACTAAATCGCAAATCCGTGCCCATAGCTTTTTGCAAGCTAACCCAAAATCTTGAAGTGAATCTTGGGTCACGATCCGAAACTATGGATACGGGCATGCCATCTGACCTCACAATCTCATTTCACGTACATACTAGCAAGGCGTTCGAGGAATAAGTCTCCGTGTCGGCAAGAAATGAAAGCGGAACTTGGTTAATCTATCAACAATAACCCAAATAGCATTGATGCCTTGAGAAAGCCGTAGGAAGACCCGTGTGAAATCCATAGTAATGTGTTCCCACTTCCATTTTGGAATCTCAAGTGGTTGCAGCGGACCCTTAGGTACAAGATGCTCGCGCCTTTACTACGTTGGCAAGTTAAACACATCGAGATAAACTTTGCAATCTCTCTCTTCATATTGTTCCACCAAAATGTATGTCGAAGATCACGATACATTTTAGTACTTCGAGATGGATTGCAAATGGCGTATTGTGTGCCTCCATCGTAATCTTGTACTTCAAATCAGTCGTTAGGAACACTGAAGTGCAGAGTGGACTCGAAGTATTCCTTCTTCATCAATTCTCGCTTAGGAATAGCTCCTTCTTGTACTTTCTTCTTCATACGCATCGACTCGGGATTCGGTGGCTTGAAAGCGACCTTAACTTTTTCTATTAAAGTTGGCTCTGTCGTATACTTGACATCATCGCTTTTCGTTCGCATATGATCTTCTACTCGATGCGTCGGCTACCACGTTAAACTTTTACGGGATGGTATTGAATAGTGTGGTCGTAGTCTTTCGATAGCTCGAGCAGCGTCATTTGCCGCGTGTTGAGTTCTTTTGAGTGAAGAAATATTTAAGGCTTTTATGGTGCGAATATATCTCCACTTTCTCCCATATAGATAGTGCCTCCATATTTTTTAGCGAAAGCATTATTGCGCTTGACTCTAGATCATGAGTAGGATAATTCCTCTCATACTCTTTAAGTTGTCATGAGGCATAGGCTATGACTTTCCCGTTGCATGAGAACACATCCTAACCCTTTGCACGAAGCATCATTTGTAGATAACAAATCCATCCAGAAACGGATGGTATTGTTAGAACAGTCTTAGAAATAAGTCTCCTCTTAAGCTCTTGGAAACTTTTCTCGCATTCTTCGCTCCAAGCGAATTTTGTATCCTTACGAGTTAAATTTGAGTTAATGGAGTAGCGATTCGAGAAAACCCTTCCACGAATCTCAGATAATAACCGCTAAGCCCAAAAGCTACGTCTTGATCATGAGACCGGTTGCTCCCAACTTTGTATTGCTTGATCTTGGCGGATCAGCGGATACTCCATGTTTCGACACCTGCGTGCCCAAGGAATGCTACTTCCTCAAGCGAACTCGCATTTCTTCAATTTGGCATATAGTTGGTTTTCACGAAGCCTTTAGAGTACCGACTTCAAATGGTGCTCATGATCTTCACGACTTTTGGAATATATGAGGATGTCATCGATAAAAACAACAACGAATTGATCAAATATTCCTTGAATACTCGGTTCATCATATCCATGAAAGCCGCGAGGAGCATTAGTTAGTCAAGAAAGACATGACTAAGAATTCATAATGCCCATACCAGGAGTTAAAAGGCGGTCTTTGGAATATCCTCGATTCTAATCTTGGTGATGATATCGAGCGAAGATCGATTTTGAAAAGAATTGTGCCCCCTGGTAATGGTCGAACAAGTCATCAATCGAGGTGAGGATACCTATTCTTGATGGTGACATGGTTCGATTTCAGATAGTCGATACTGAAAGTCGCATACTCCGTCTTTCTTCTTTACAAATAAAAGCAGGAGCACCCCGAGGAGATGTCTTAGGGCAGAATGAAAGCCGATGTCCAACAATTCACGTAGTTGGACCTTTAACTCTGAAGTTCAATAGGAGCCATTCGATATGGGGTTTTAGAAATGGGCTTTGTACGGGTTCAAGATCAATAAAGAATTGACTTCACGTTACGGGGGTAGGCAGGGAAGTTCTTTGAAAATCGTCGGGAAAGTCGATAACAACGGGAATATTATTCAAATTTGGCGTGTCTTTATTCAAATCCATAACATGGGCTAAGAAAGCTTGACATCCGTTTTTTAATAAGCGAATAGCTTTATGATTAGATATGGCGGTGATCGATTTTAATGGTTTAGTTGCTTGAATTCGTACAACGGGTTGGTTAGGAATATGAAAACTATGACCTTACGAAAACAATCAATTTTGGCATGATGAGTAGTTAACGATCAATCCTAAAATCACATCAAAAGCAAGTATCTTTAAAGAGATAAGGTTGACGGTAAGGTGATGGTGCGACTTGAATCAAACAAGATTTATAAGCGGTGGATGTGATGAAAGTTTCTCTAACGGAGTTTCCACGAGATAGGTCAAAGTCTAATTTCTCGAGTCGAGTTTAAGCGTTGAGCACATGCGGAGAGATAAATGAATGGGTAGCAGCCGGTATCAAGTAAGGTATAAACCGCGAGAATTTATAAATAGCTTACCGTGATCACCTCGTTTGGGTTCTCGCATTATGACGAGTCTGACAAAACGCTCTTCCGGAATCGTTGACTTTGACTTTTACGGGGGACGATCTTTTGAGTCACCGTCCCCATTGAACTAGGTTTTTTCTTTGTCTGATCTCGGCGATATGTCCTTCCTTTCCACAATTATAGCATACCTTGAGCTGTTGTGGGCGGTTTTGGTGATATGTCCCTCTTTCCGCATTTATAGCATATAATGGGTGGTCGTTCTCTCCTAGAACCGATTCTTCTTAAGCCTTTGTCGTCTTCACATAGTCGTTGTTAAATCTCCTCTTTTTAAAATCTCCTCGACTCGCTTCTTACATTTTCATGACCATGATTACCACGAGTGGTAACCATTTTTGTCCAAATCTGTTTCTTTCTCATTTGGTTATCATTATTACATTGTTCGCTATCTACGATACGATCTGGTTGTGGTCCCTCGGTTGGCCGTACTCGTTATCTCATTTCTAATAATTGAGCCACATTTACAACATCTCGAATAAAGAGAAAATTTATGAGAAATGAGATCTTGGCGTATCTCGGGTTTCAAACCTCTAAGAAACATCCGCGTCATCGTTCCTCATTCTCCACCGAATGAGGTCTGAACACGGATAACTCTGCAAACTTTGCCTCGTCTTTGAGACACCTTCGTGTTGTTTTGTTCAATCGATGAACTCCACTTCCTTCGTATGATGAACACTTTCGAGGAAAGTATTTGTCATTAAATAGCTCTGAAACGTCTCCCGAGACATCTTTGAGTGCAATTTGGATGGAGTGCGCTTCACGAGACTCCACCGATGATGTCGCCTCGCCATACGGAACATAAAGGTGGCGAATGGAACCTCTGTTCCTCCGTGCATCCCAAGACATCGAATATCTTGGTAATTTGTTTGACCCGTGTTTCGCCGCCATGATCGGATCGGCTTTCCCTTAAATTACGGTGGTCCCGACTCTTTGAGCTTGCTTGTTGTGTGACGAAGTAATTGCTATCATTTCCTCTGTATTTTGAACACGAGTTTCCTAAATGCGATTTTGCATGAGCTGCAAAAACTTCTAAACATCCCTCGTTCATCATCGCTTTCGATGGTGTTGTTCACGGGAGGAACATTGCCCGACTGTTGCACGTTCTCCTCGTTGGTAAAATCTGAGGCATCTCCACGGTCTCATTTCCATTGTTAATATTCTCGATCGACATTCTCAAATCTTGTCATAAAACAAGGGTTAATTAAGAAATCAATATATCACATAATATCCCTATATCTTGACTAACTAACAAATAAGCTTAGGTAGGACACCTTTAGCGAAGGATTTACTCGTCTCTCCCCTCTAGTTCTATTCCCGATCTCGCTTGGAGATCATATCCTAAGCTACGATACCAGTTGTGGCGCCCCCAAAATAGGTATATATCACCCATTACGAGTTGTCAATCATGATACGAAACAACTACAACTTTATTATTACAACGAAAGCTGTGAGTTTAAATACAAATATTATCTTACAGACAATATCTATACTCAAATAAATCCTCATCACATTTATTGATACATTATTTTACAAAATGGTGAGGACTACTAAACAATCCTTTCTAAAACCTTCATTCCATTAGAGGCTCGTACTCATTATATTCTCGCCTCACGAGAAAAATGGAACAAAAAGGAAAAGGGTGAGCTCAACTAGCTCGGTAAAGAATATTATGACTAAGATAATATACAACAAATTATCGTTAGTCTTCAACAGGGAAAAATCTAATAGAATCTGATAGACAACAAATTTTAAATCAATATTACATGAGTGAAATAATAATTCATTAGAAGAGTTAAGTAGAGAATGCAAACTATTATCTTACATGTATGAATTTAAAAGTTCATAAATCTATCTTTTATCCCTGTAACATCAATCGATATACATACGGAATCAAATATTCATCTTTGCACTCTACGGCCAAAGATATTCATCGATTAGTCATGTATTCATTTAAACACTGTTCATCTTTGCACTACTCGGGCCAAAGATATTCTTGAGAAATCATTCATCTTTGCCTTCTGGGCGAAGATATTCTTAAGAAATCATTCATCTTTTGCACTACTGAGCCAAAGATATTCCATAATATCATCATTTAAAGGTGAGGATGATGAAAATATTTTTTAAAAAGCGAATCGGTGAAACAAAATGACGAGGATTAAGGATTAAGGATTAAGATTAATACTTGGTTTTATCACGTCAAAAAATACCTCAAAAATAATCATAGTGGTGTAAAATTCGAGAATGATCAAAACATGGATCTGATCGAGTTAGTATCCGAATAGATATTTTAGACGAAAAGAAGAAATTTTATTTTTAAATTGAATAATGCAGTATCGTGAATACGTGAATAGTATCGTAGTATCGTGAATAGTAACTCAGACACCAAAAGATAGAAATTCCAAAAAAATATCTTCACGCTTACATGAATAGTACTCGTGAATAGTACGTGAATAGTAAATGAATAGTAACTCGTGAATAGTAACTCATGAATAGTAACCATGACATAAAAAAGTTCCAAATTTGATAAAAACTTTGGATCAACATTTCAATATAATGATATTGAAGAAATAATATCATTCTGAAAAAAAATAATATCCCTTACCTCGAGAAGATCAGTCTTACATTTAGAATCTGGGATATATAGTCTTTGAAGGAACTTGCAAATCTAGCAATACTCAAAGTATACTCAAAATACTCACAAGAATAAATTTCGATAATATAGAGAGAAAACTTGATTTACGGTGTGATTTTCAATTCTAACCTAAGCACCTATTTATAGGAAAATGCTTAGAACACCAAAGCAGAAAATTTAATAAAATAATAATATTTCTTAAAAATATTCAAGCCCACCTTAGAAATCTGATTTCAGATCATTTATAACACATGTGAGCCACTCAATTGCAAACAAAAAACGTTTTTCTTAAAAAAATATTTTAAACTCCCAAAAATCAATTATTTGAACTTGAACTTCAATAATTCATAATAAATAGCCTTTTCATCGGAAGAAAATTCGAATCTCATGAGTTTTTTTATAGGAATTTCAATTCTCTACAACTTTGCAGAAGAAAGTTTTTCCAAATTCCAAATAGAAATTGACCGAAATCCATAAGCAGACGATTTTAAATTTATAATCAAATTTGATCGATAAATGGGGTCTACTGAGCATGTTTAACATGTTTTAAACATTTATTGCAACAAAAATACTCTTCCTCCTCGTATACTCATATATCCCACATTCGTTGTAAAAATATCAATTAATATATTATTAATATATTATTAAAATAATATATTTAAATGAATTATTTTATCGGAAAAAGATAAAATATTAATTTTCAACAATTGTCATTTTAAAAATTTTCTCCATCTATATCCACATAAAATCAATATTTTCCTCATCATATAAATCAATAATTAATTATTCATAAATAATATTACGAGAATCACATGATATTGTGACGAGTAGGTTAAGGGAAAGGGGCTTTCGATAAAATTTCTTAACTTTGGCCTTGATTAGGTATGAAACCTCTCCTTAGGCCAGAACTTTCTAGACATTGCCAATAATGTTATCTAATAATAATATTATTAGGATAATATGAATTATTAGCCGATAATGAAAATCGTGTAATGACAATTATTGAAAAACAATGATATAAAATATCAACGCAGCAATTATTAACTTTCGATAAAATCTTTGAGCGATAATTCTGTAACCATTATTGAGTAGTGCGTTATACGTAAAATCAATAATTGGTGCAATCTGGTGTCTTGCAAACAACGGCATTAGTGTGTGTTTTAACCATCTAGGGTATTCGATATTAGCAAATATAACAACGCTATGCAATTATTTAAAAACAACTTATATTTGTCGTTTTCTTCATCCGATAAGCTTTCCGTTTGAGGGCCCACACATGCATTTGCTATTTGTAAGACCCAGAAATTTTTTAAATAATAAAGGAATTTCCTTTATTTATTATTTTGAAATAGTAAGGGTTGATTTGATTAATGTGGATAGTTAAAGGGTTAAATCTGCAAATATTTCAAAATAAGCAGTGGTTATAAAATATTCATTGTTGTGGGGAATATTCGTTTGGTATCGTGGAATATTAAATTTGTCGGGGAATATTAAATGCGATGGTAGCGACCATGTGTAGGCCCCCATGCTTGAGCGATTGGATGAAGAAAGCGACAAATATAAGTTGTTTTAAAATAGCGGCGTAGTTATTCACAGATTATCTTGTTGGAATACCCGGTGGTTAAAAAACACTTATCGCGTTGTTGAGCGATGCACACGTATTGCACCAATTATTGATTCTTACGTGAAGGCACTACTCGATAATGGTTACGATAATTCTTATTCGATATTTTATTGAGTTAATAATTCTTTGCGTTGATATTTTATATTCTTTGTTGTTTGATAATTGTCATTTACGATTATTTTTCATTATCGAAGCAATAATTCATATTATCTGAATAATATTATTAGATAACATTATTGGCAATGTCTAGAAAGTTACATCTAAGGAGAGGTTTGGTCATCTAATTGCTTGATGATGAAGAAATTCTTATTGGAAAGCCCCCTCTTTCTGAGGGCAGCTTTTGGTTGTCGATATTGTGATTACTGTAATATTATTTGTGAATAATTAATTATTGATTTATATGATGAGGAAAATATTGATTTTATGTGGATATAGATGGAGAAAATTTTTAAAATGACAATTGTTGAAAATTAATATTTTATCTTTTACGATAAAATAATTCATTTAAATATATTATTTTAATAATATATTAGCGGTGATATTTTACAATGAATGTGGGATATATGAGTATATGAGGAGGAAGAGTATTTTGTGGCATTAAATGTTTAACACATGTTTTGTGTGTTGGTGGACACAATTATTGGTAGAAATTTGATTATAAACTTGTAAAATCACCGTTTGTGGATTTCGGTCAATTTCTATTTGGAATTTGGAAAAACTTTCTTCTGCAAAGTTGTAGAGAATTGAATTTTCTATAAAAACTCGCGAGATTCGAATTTTCTGATGAAAGGGCTATTTATTATGAATTATTGAAGTTAGAAGCTCAAAATAATTGATTTTGGGAGTTTAAATTATTTTTGTTAAGAAAAACGTTTTTTGTGTTTTTTTTGGACATCATTAACATGTGTGGCTGGTGTTTTGACCAAAAGGTGGGCTAAGGAAAATTTGTATAATTATATTAATATTATATTAAATTTTACGCTTTGGTGTTATTCTAGCATTTTTCTATAAATAGGGTCTTAGGTTAGAATTGAAAATCACATGAAGCTGAAGTTTCTCTCTATTTCTCTCTCGATATTTTGGCGTATTCTTGTGAGTATTTTGAGTATACTTTGAGTATTGCTAGGCGGTCTGAAGTTCCTTCATGACTATATACGGTATTAAATTAGAAATCTTAATCTTTCGAGGTAAGGGATATTATTTTTTTTTCGTAATGATATTATTTCTTCAATATCATTATCTTTGAAATATTGATCTGAAGTTTTATCAAATTTGGAACTTTTTCATGTCGGGGTTACTATTATGGGTTCTTATTCATGAGTTCTTATTCATGAGTTCTTATTCACGAGATTCTTATTATTGAGATTCTTATTCACGATTCTTATTCACGAGTACTATTCATGAAGCGTGAAGATGTTTTGTGGAATTTCTATCTTTTGGTGTCAGAGTTACTATTCACGTATCTGACCTTTAAGACTATTATATCTGACACTATTCACGTATCTGACACTATTCATAGAAAAATAAATTTTTTTTCTTTTTGTCAAAATATCTAATACGGATACTAGCTACGATTGTATAAATGTTTTGATCATTCTTGAATTTTACACCACTATGATTATTTTTGAGGTATTTTTGGGCGTGGATAAAACCAATACGAATCCTTAATCCTTAATCCTTGTCATTTTGTTTCCTTTGGATTCGTTTCTTAAAAAAAATATTTTCATCATCCTCGGTCTTAAATGATGATATTATGGAATATCTTTGGCTGTAGTGCAAAGATGAATGATTTCTTAAGAATATCTTTGGCTGTAGTGCAAAGATGAATGATTTGAAGAATATCTTTGGCTTTGTAGTGCAAAGATGAGCAGTGTTTAAATGAACATGACCCGGTGATGAATATCTTTGGCTGTAGTGCAAAGATGAATATTTGATTCGGATGTATATTGATTGATGTTACGGGGATAAAAGATAGAGCGATGAACTTTTAAATTCATACATAGAAGATAGTAGTTTGCATTCTCTACTTAACTCTTCTAATGAATTATTATTTCATTGCGAATATTGATTTAAAGTTTGTTGTCTATTGTATTCTATTAGATTTTTCCACATTGAAGACTAACGATAATTTGTTGTATATTATCTTAGTCGTAATATTCTTTCTTGAGCTAGTTGAGCTCACCCCTTTTCCTTTTGTTCCATTTTTTTCTCGGGAGGCGAGAATATAGCGAGTGCGAGTCGGGGTATGGAATGAAGTTTTAGAAAGGATTGTTTAGTAGTCCTCACCATTTTTGTAAAATAATGTATCGATAAATGTGATGAGGATTTATTTGAGTATAGATATTATACAGAAGATAATATTTGTATTCAAACTCACAGTTTTCTTGTTGTAATAATAAAGTTGTAGTTGTTTACATGCCGTGTATTGACTTTCGGAATAGGTGATGTATACTATTTTGGGGGGCGTCGCGGTTGGTATCGAGCTTAGGGATATGATCTCTGGCGGAGATCGGGGAATAGAACTAGGAGGAGAGGCGAGTAAATCCTTAGCTAGTGTGTGTCTACTAAGCTTATTTGTTAGTTGGTCGATTATATAGGGATATTATGTGATATATTGATTTCCTTAATTAACCCTTGTTTATATGGCGGTATTTGAGAATGTCGTGAGAATATTATGATGGAGTAAATGAGGCCAGTGGAGATGCTGTCTTTACCAGCGAGGAGAAGCGTGCAGCAGTGGCAATGTACCTCACATGAACAACACCGTTGAAGCGAGATGATGAGCGAGGGATGTTTAGAAGTTTTTTGCGATTCATGCAAAAAAAATCGGGCGAGAAACTTCGTGTTCAAAATCTGAGGAGAAATGATAGCAATTCACGGGTTGTCCTGACCAGCGATTCAAAGAGTTGGGACCACGAATTTAAGGAAAGCGGATCCGATCATGGCGGAAGCATGGGTCAAACAAATTACCAAGATATTCGATGTCTTGGGATGCGGAGGAACGAAGGTTCCATTCGCCACCTTTATGTTAAAAGTGGCGAGGCGGACTCTTTGGTGGGAATGCGTGAAGCGCGTACCCATCGGTACTTTTCGGCATGTCTTGGGAGGCGTTTGAAGCTATTTAATGACAAATACTTTCACGAAAGTGTTCGTCGTATGAAGGAAGTGGAGTTCATCAGATTGGAACAAAACAACATGGCGGTGTCTCGATGCGAGGCAAAGTTTGCGAGTTATCGAGTTTGCACCTCATTTGGTGGAGAATGAGAGCGTATATGGCGGATGTTTCTTAGAGGTTTGAAACCGGCGTCGTCGATATCTCATTTCTCATAAATTTTCTCTTTATTCGGATGTTGTAAGCGAGGGCTCAATTATTAGGCGAGATAACTTAGTATGGTGTTGAGGACCCCTGACGAGGATCGTATCGAGAGATAGCGATCAGCAGAATAATGATAAACTGCGGAGAAAAGCAGAGGCGGACAAAAATGGTAACCACTCGGTGGTAATCATGGCCGTGAAAATAGAAAAAGCGAGTCGGGGAGATTTTAAAAGAGGAGATTTAAGCGACCATGTGAAGATGAGCGAGTCTTGTGACAAGCGGTTCTAAGGGAGGAGAAACGACCACCGGTCGTATCTACAAATGCGGAAAAGAGGACATATCGGTCAAAGCGCCTACAAGTTCAAGGTATGCTATAATTGTGGAAAGGAAGGACATATCGCTCGAGATTATGCGATGTGAAACCTAGTTCAGTGAGGACGGTGACTCAAAAAACTATCCCGAGAAAAGTCGAAAGTCAGCGATTAGGGAAGGCGTTTGTTGTGGTTGGTCATAATCACGAGGAACCAAGCGAGGTGATCACGGGTAAGCTATTTATAAATTCTTGCGAAGTTTATACCTTACTTAATCTGGGTGCTACCCATTCATTTATCTCTCTGCATGTGCTCAGCGTTTAAACTTGACTCAGGAGAAATTAGACTTTGACCTATCTGTGGAAACTCAGTTAGGAGAAACTTTCATCACATCCTTTGTTTATAAATCTTCTTTTTTGATCAAGTTGGCACCATTACCTTACATTGACCTTATCTCTTTAAAGATACTTGCTTTTGATGTGATTTTAGGGATTGATTGGTTAACTACTCATCATGCCAAAATTGATTGTTTTCGTAAGGTTGTTAGTTTTCATATTCCTAACTTGACTTTGTTATGCAATTCAACAACTAAACCATTAAAATCGATCTTTGTCATATCTAATCATAAAGCTATTCGTTTATTAAAAAGCGGATGTCAAGCTTTCTTAGCCCATGTTATGGATTTGAATAAAGACACGTCAAATTTGAATGATATTCTGTTGTTATTGACTTTCTGGCGTATTTCAGAAGAACTTCCGGTCTACCCCGAGCGTGAAGTTGAATTCTTTATTGATCTTGAACACTGGTACAAAGCCCATTTCTAAAACCCCATATCGAATGGCTCTATTGAACTTGAGGAGTTAAAGGTCCAACTACGAGGAATTGTTGGACATCGGTTTCATTAAATCTAAGTACATCTCCTTGGGGTGCTCTGTTTTATTAAGTAAAAAGAAGAAAAAGCGGGAGTATGCGACTTTTGTATTGACTATCGGGGAATTGAACCATGTCACCATCGAGAATAGGTATCCTCTACCTCGTATTGATGACTTGTTTGACCCGATTCTGAGGGGCACAATTCTTTTCAAAAATCGATCTTAGATTTACGGATATCATCGGTGAAGATTAAAAGCGAGGATATTCAAAAGGCGCCTTGAACTTCGGTATGGGCATTATGAATTCTTAGTCATGTCTTTCGGACTAACTAATGCTCCTGCGGCTTTCATGGATATGATGAGCAAAGTATTGAGGAATATTTGGATCGATTCGTTGTTGTCTTTATTGATGACATTCTCATATATTCAAAAGCCGTGAAGATCATGAGCACCATTTGAAATTTGGTACTCGAAGGCCGTGAAAACCAACTATATGCCAAATTGAAGAAATGTGAGTTACGGCTTGAGGAAGTAGCATTCCTTGAGCGCGTGGTGTCGAAACATGGAGTATCTGTTGATCCGGTGAAGATTGAAGCAATACAAAGTTAGAACAGCCGAAAGTCGGTATTTGAAGTCGTAGTTTTTGGGCTTATTTGGTTATTATCGGAGATTCGTGGAAGGTTTTCTCGAATCGCTACTTCATTAACCTTGACTAACTCGGAAGGATACAAAATTCGTTTGGAGTGAAGAATGCGAAAAGAGTTTCCAAGAGCTTAAGAGGAGACTTATTTGACTGTTCTAACAATACCATCTGGTTCGGATGGATTTGTTATCTCTGATGATGCTTGAGCAAAGGGTTAGGATGTGTTCTCTCATACAGCGTGGGAAAGTCATAGCCTATGCCTCGCGACAACTTAAAAGAGTATGAGAGGAATTATCCTACTCATGATCTAGAGTTAGCGGCCCGATCGTTCAGCGCTAAAGATATGGAGGCATTATTATCTATATGGGGAGAAAGTGGAGATATATTGGACCATAAAAGCCTTAAATATTTCTTCACTCAAAAAGAACTCAACATGCGGCGTGACGTTGGCTCGAACTATTGAAAGACTACGACCACACTATTGATACCATCTGGTAAAGCGAGCGTGGTAGTGGTGGCGCATTGAGTAGAAGATCATATCACGGGGAGCGAGTGCGATGATGTCAAGTATATCGCGTAGAGCCAACTTTAATAGAAAAAGTTAAGGTTGCTCGAGCCCCAGCAGGCCGGGTGATCGTATGAAGAAGAAAGTACTGAAGAAGGAGCTATTAGGGGCGAGAATTGATGAAGAAGGAATACTTGAGTCCACTCTAGACTTTGTGTTCTAACGACTACGATTTGAAGTACAAGATTATGATGGAGGCACACAATCGCCATTTGCAATCCATCACTGGAAGTACTAAAATGTATCGTGATCTTGACATACATTTTGGTGGAACAATATGAAGAGAGAGATTGCAAAGTTTATCTCGATGTGTTTAACTTGCCAGCGTGTAAAGGCGGAGCATCTTGTACCTAAGGGTCCGTTGCAACCACTTGAGATTAGGAATGGAAGTGGGAACACATTACTATGGATTTCGATTCTGGGTCTTTCCTACGGTTTCTCAAGGCATCAATCTTATTTGGGTTATTGTTGATAGATTAACCAAGTCTGCTCATTTTCTTGCCGATCGGAGACTTATTCCTTGAGCGTCTTGCTAGTATATGCGTGAATGAGATTGTGAGGTTGCATGGCATACTGTATCCATAGTTTGGATCGTGACCCAAGATTCACTTCAAGATTTTGGGTTAGCTTGCAAAAAGCTATGAGCGCAGTTTGCGATTTAGTTGGCATACCATCCCCAAGCAGACGGACGACAATCGAGAGGACTATTCAAACTCTTGAAGATCTATTAAGACTACGTGTCCTAGACTTCAAGGGTAGTTGGGATAAGTATTTACCATTGGTGGAATTCTCCTACAACAACGATTATCGAGGCAAGTATAGGTGTGGCTCCATTTGAAGCATTATATATGGGCCGAAAATGTCGTTTCTCGATATGTTGGGATGAGGTGGGTGAAGCAACATTGTTGGGACCCGAGTTAAATGCGATATGACTACCGAAAAGATCAAATGATTCGACAAGCGTATACAAAGCGGCACAAGATCGACAAAAGAGTTATGCGGATCTTCATCGAAAGGGCGTGGAATTTAATGTAGGGGGATCATGTATTGTTGCGAGTTGCTCCATGGAGGGAGTTACAAGATTTGGGAAGAGGAAAGCTCGATCCACGATTTATTGGTCCATTTCAAATTCTTGGCCGAGTAGGAAATGTAGCCTATAGACTTGCATTACCTCCGAATATGTCTCGTGTTCATAATGTGTTTCACATATCGTACCGTAAATATGTGAAAGACCGAACCACGTTATTGAGTTAGAAGCAGGGACGAGATAGTAGAAGACTTAGCGTATGAGGAGGTACTGTCAAGATCTTGGATAGGAAGGAGCATGTCCTACTGCATGAAAGGTCATACCACAAGTTAAAGTTTTGTGGAGGAATCATTTATAGAGAAATGACACAGGAGTTGGAAGCGGAAATGAAAGCGAGGTATCCTCACCTTTTCAAAACACGAAGTGCGTACATCAATTTCGAGGGCGAAATTTCATAAGGAGGGAGGTTGTAAGACCCCGAAATTTTTTAAATAAAAGGAATTTCCTTTATTTATTATTTTGAAATAGTAAGGGTTGATTTGATTAATGTGGATAGTTAAGGGTTAAATATAAATATTTAAAAATAAGCAAGTGGTTATAAAATATTCATTGTTGTCGGGGAATATTCGTTTGGTCGTGGAATATTAAATCTTTGTCGGGGAATATTAAATGCTGTAGTATGACCATATGTGGAGCCCATGTGAAAGCGATTGGATGAAGAAAGCGACAAATATAAGTTGTTTTTTAAATACTTGGCGTAGTTATTCTGAATTAATCTTGTTGGAATACCGTTGGTTAAAACACACTATCTGGCGTTGTTGAGCAGTAGCTGCAGTATTGCACCAATTATTGATTCTTACGTGAAGGCACTACTCGATAATGGTTACGATAATTCTTATTCGATATTTTATTTTATTGAGTTAATAATTCTTTGCGTTGATATTTTATATTCTTTGTTGTTTGATAATTGTCATTACGGTATTTTTCATTATCGAAGCAATAATTCATATTATCTGAATAATATTATTAGATAACATTATTGGCAATGTCTAGAAAGTTACATACAGGAGAGGTTTGGTCATCTAATTGCGGCATGATGATGAAGAAATTCTTATTGGAAAGCCCCCTCTCTGAGGAGCTTTTGGTTGTCGATATTGTGATTACGTAATATTATTTGTGAATAATTAATTATTGATTTATATGATGAGGAAAATATTGATTTTATGTGGATATAGATGGAGAAAATTTTTAAAATGACAATTGTTGAAAATTAATATTTTATCTTTTACGATAAAATAATTCATTTAAATATATTATTTTAATAATATATTAGCGGTGATATTTTACAATGAATGTGGGATATATGAGTATATGAGGAGGAAGAGTATTTTTGTGGCATTAAATGTTTTAACACATGTTTTGTGTGTTGGTGGACACAATTATTGGTAGAAATTTGATTATAGCTTGTAAAATCACCCGTTTGTGGATTTGGTCAATTTCTATTTGGAATTTGGAAAAACTTTCTTCTGCAAAGTTGTAGAGAATTGAATTTCCTATAAAAACTCATGAGATTCGAATTTTCTGATGAAAGGGCTATTTATTATGAATTATTGAAGTTAGAAGCTCAAAATAATTGATTTTGGGAGTTTAAATTATTTTTGTTAAGAAAAACGTTTTTGTATTTTTTTTGGACATCATTAACATGTGTGGCTGGTGTTTTGACCAAAAGGTGGGCTAAGGAAAATTTGTATAATTATATTAATATTATATTAAATTTTACGCTTTGGTGTTCTAGCGTTTTTCTATAAATAGGGTCTTGGGTTAGAATTGAAAATCACACGAAGCTGAAGTTTTCTCTCTATTTCTCTCTCGATATTTTGGCGTATTCTTGTGAGTATTTTGAGTATACTTTGAGTATTGCTAGGCGGTGCAAGTTCCTTGAAAGACTTATACAGGTATTCCAATTTAGAAATCTTAATCTTTCGAGGTAAGGGATATTATTTTTTTTTAAGTAATGATATTATTTCTTCAATATCATTATCTTTGAAATATTGATCTGAAGTTTTTATCAAATTTGGAACTTTTTCATGTCGGGGTTACTATTCATGGGTTCTTATTCATGAGTTCTTATTCACGAGTTCTTATTAATAGATTCTTATTCACGATTCTTTATTCACGAGTCTTATTAAATGAAGCGTGAAGATGTTTTTTTGTGGAATTTCTATCTTTTGGTGTCGGAGTTACTTATTCACGTATCACGGCACTATTCACGATATCTGACTTTATTCACGTATCTGACACTATTCATTAGAAAAATAAAATTTTTTCTTTTTGTCCAAAATATCTATTACGGATACTAGCTACGATTGTATAAATGTTTTGATCATTCTTGAATTTTACACCACTATGATTATTTTGAGGTATTTTTGGGCGTGGATAAAACCAAGTACGAATCCTTAATCCTTAATCCTTGTCATTTTGTTTCCTTTGGATTCGTTTCTTTAAAAATATTTTCATCATCCTCGGTCTTAAATGATGATATTATGGAATATCTTTGGCTTTGTAGTGCAAAGATGAATGATTTCTTAAGAATATCTTTGGCTTTGTAGTGCAGAAGATGAATGATTCTGAAGAATATCTTTGGCTGTAGTGCAAAGATGAGCAGTGTTTAAATGAACATGACGGTGATGAATATCTTTGGCTGTAGTGCAAAGATGAATATTTGATTCGGATGTATATTGATTGATGTTACGGGGATAAAAGATGAGCGATGAACTTTTAAATTCATACATAGAAGATAGTAGTTTGCATTCTCTACTTAACTCTTCTAATGAATTATTATTTCATTGCGAATATTGATTTAAAGTTTGTTGTCTATTGTATTCTATTAGATTTTTCCTGTTGAAGACTAACGATAATTTGTTGTATATTATCTTAGTCATAATATTCTTCTTGAGCTAGTTGAGCTCACCCTTTTCCTTTTGTTCCATTTTTCTCGGGAGGCGAGAATATAAGCGAGTGCAGTGGGGTATGGAATGAAGTTTTTAGAAAGGATTGTTTAGTAGTCCTCACCATTTTGTAAAATAATGTATCAATAAATGTGATGAGGATTTATTTGAGTATAGATATTATGCAGAAGATAATATTTGTATTCAAACTCACAGTTTCTTGTTGTAATAATAAAGTTGTAGTTGTTTACATACCATGTATTTAATACTTTCAATGAATAACCAGGTGATGTATACCTATTTTAATCAAATTTTGGGGTCTTACATGCATACGTAGTAGAGTGTATTGATTGATTGATGCTTACATTGAGAAGTTACTCAGCTTTTGTTCAATTATTGCTACAAGAATTGCTTTGATAAGTATCTCACATTATTTGATTCAATTATTTTCGATATTTTATATATTATTAAATCAATAATTGAGATGATGAGTTATTAATATTATTATTTGCAATATTAACGATGTCTAGTAAGTTACGCCAAGAGAGGTTTGGTCACCTAATTGCTTGCGCTAATAATAGGAGAAATTCTTATTAGAAAGCCCCTCTTTCTCGGAATGACCTAGTCGATTAATATTGTGAATTATAATAATGATGATAAATGTTGTTAAATATATTGAGGTGTCTTTTTATGAAGTCACTAAGTCTATATATATATATATATAAATTTTGTTTTATTAGTATTATTAATGTAATAAAATGAAAAGTTTTTTATAAAAAATGTAATACTTTTATAAAGTTATTTGTTTTATTAGATAATAATTAGAATATAATATATTTTATTATCATAGTATTTTGTATAGTAAAATCTTTTTTTATATAAAACATAATACTTTTATAAAGTTATTTGTTTTATTAGACAATAATTAGAATATATTATATTTTATTATATAGTTTTTGCATAGTGCTGCTTGATACGTGTTGTTTTGATAGTAAATTTTTTTTTATATAAAATAGAATACTTTTATAAAGTTATTTGTTTTATTAGACAATAATTAGAATATATTATATTTTATTATGCATAGTGTTTGTATAAGTGTCTACATAGTGTTTTGTATAGTAAAATCTTTTTATATAAATCGTAATACTTTTATAAAGTTATTTGTTTTATTAGACTATAAATAGAATATATTATATTTTATTTAAAAGATTTTATTTTATTAGAATATTTTATTAATCTGCATAGTAAATCAATATGGACCGTCTGTTTAAAAGTAAATCAATCTCAGACTGTTCATGAATTAGTTCTTATTAGGTCCATTTTCCTATAAATAGAAGCTCATTCCTTCATTATTTCTTACTTAATTATTTGAAACTCTACAGAGAGAAACTATAGAGAGAAAGAAGAAAAATATTTTGCTACTTCACTACTCCTATATCCAGTTTCTTCTAAGGTAAGGGATATTATTTGTTGTACTCGTAAGGGGTATTATTTTTTTCTTATTCATGAAGAGAACTTTTGTTATTCCATTCTTTATTATTCTATTGGAATAACCTATATACGCGAACAACCTTATACTTGGTGAAATTCTTCTGTTATTCCATTCTTTATTATTATGTTGGAATAACTCGCCTATATCAAGTAACCGTGATATATATGGTGAAATTCTTATGTTATTCCATTCTTTATTATTCTGTTGGAACATCCTGTCTGTGCTGTTTACGCATGACCTGGTTCCGTTATTTATTATTATGTTGGAATAACCTATCTATGCGAAGTACCACATACATGGTGAAATTCTTCTGTTATTTCATTCTTTATTATTATGTTAGAATAACCTGTCTATGCGAAGTTCCGCATACATGGTGAAATTCTTCTGTTATTCCATTCTCTAGTATTATGGTGGAATAACCTCTATATGCGAAGTACCGCATACATGGTGAAATTCTTCTATTATTCCATTCTTTATTATTCGTTTAATATCCTCATCTCATGCGTTCACGCGTGACCTGGTTCCATTCTTTATTATTCTGCGGAATATCACGTCTCGTGCGTTACGCATGACTGGTTCCGTTATTTATTATTACGTTGGAATAACCTATTCGTGCGATACTATCGCATGCATGGTGATTTCTTCGTTATTCCATTCTTTATTATTTCGTTGGAATAACTCGCCTACATGTGGATTATCACATGCATGATGAATGATCCTTTGTATTCATTCCTTATTAAATTATGGAAATGATGCATCTAAGTGGATTACCACATGGCGGATTTAAAATCCATCAGTATTTCATATATTCTCTTATACTCACCGTGGTTAAAGTTTTGACTTATACTCCATGAAATTAGTGGAATATCCTTGATATTTGCGCTTCATCCAAAGATCTTTTCATGGAAATATTCTTACGAGCATTCTTGAATTTTACTCTACAAAGCGAAGATCATGTCGACAATTTGGACGTTATGAATTCGGATAAATTAATTCTTGAACTTTTTTATTGGATTCTTATATCATTGTCATCATCCTCATGCTTATATTATGTTGAAAGTCATCGTGGCTTTGTTGTGCATAGATGGACTTGGTATGATTATGACTGAGGATTATTCGGTATAATCATAACCGTAATGTTACAAATGATGTGGTAAAAGTCCTCATTAGCCCGTAGTGCATTGATGGATGATTGTTGGCATGATCATGACCATTGATGAATACACGAATATCCTTGGCCCGTAGTGCATGGATAATTTGTGGTTGTGATACTAATGAATATCCTTGGGTAGTAAGGCGGGGATGATGTGGATTATTTATTGTCGAGTCCTAGAGATAAAAGTGATGAAAAACTTTTAAATTATAAAAGATAGTAGATTTTATTCTCTACTTGACTCTTTTAATGGATTACTTGTTCATTTATGATTAAACTTGATGTTTGTTATATTTTATCGGTTTAACATTGTTGAAGACTAATGATAATTTATTCTACATTATCTTAGTCATAATATTTCTTCTTGGGCTAGTTGAGCTCACCCTTTCTTTCCTTTGTTCTCTTCGTGAAATGAGAACGTAGCGGGACTAGTCGAGGAAGCGGAGTGATTCGGTCAAATGATAGTATTAGTAGTCCTCACTATTACATTAAATAGTGTGACAATAAATGTAATGAGGACTCCTTTGAGTGTGGATATTGTCTAGATGACAATATTCTTATTAAAACTCTCGGTTTATGTTTTGTCGTATTTTACACGATTTGTTGTATAATAAGTTGTATTTGAATTTTGTACCATGTATCCGGCGACTCAAGATGGGTGATGTATACCTATTTTGTGGGCGCCACGGTTGGTATCAAAGCTTAGGATATGATCCCCGGGTGAGATGTGAGATAAGAACTAGGAGGGAAAGACGGAAATTCCTTCGCCAAGCAAGATGACCTACCTAAGTTTCTTTTGGTATTTAATTGGTCTCATTCGAGTATAGGGATAATATGTGATATGTTAATTAACCCTTGTTTTGTGACAGTGTTTGAAAATGGCATCTGAAAATATCTTGGGAGAAGTTCCAAGAGTTGTTCAACGACAAGTACTTTCCCGAAAGTATTCGTCACATGATGGAGGTGGAATTCATCAAGTTGGAGCAAAACAATATGATCGTGTCGCAATACGAGGCTAAATTTACGGAGTTATCCTGGTTTGCATCCTATTTGGTCGATAATGAGGAGCGAATGACGCAGATGTTTCTAAGAGGTTTGAAACCCGAAATACGTCAATACCTCATTTCTCATAAATTGTGTTTGTATTCAGATGTTATGAATAGGGCTCAGTTATTGGAGCGCGATAATGAGTTAGCACAACCAAAAGATAACGACCAACAACACGATAATAATAATTCTCTGCAGGGTAACGCCCATGAACAATGATAACCATCGTGGGGAAATTATCATGCTAAGAATGGTAACCACTTGATTGGTAATCATGGCCAAGATAATAGAAGTGGAAATTTTAAGAAGAGGAGGTTCAATAATGATGAAAAGACAAAGTGAGCAGCGAAGCACCAACACCAAGAATAAATTCTAGGGAGGAGAAACGACCTTGATTAGATGCTATAGATGCGGAGAGAGGGACACATAAGACCAAACGTCCTGACCTTCCAAGGTATGTTTTAGTTGTGGAAAAGATGGTCACATAGCTCGATTTTGTTCTGTAGAGAAATCAAGTCCAGCTGGGACGGTGGCACCAAAGGCGGATACGGACAAAACAAAGTCGGTGGTTTCAGGAAGAGCGTTTTTCGCGACTTCTCAAAAAGCGAGTAACCCGAACGAAGTTAGCACGGGTTAGTTAATTATAAATTCTACTGAAGTCTATACCTTATTAGATACTGGGTTCTACCCATTATTTTATCTCTCTTGCTTGCGCTCAACGTTTAAATTTAACTCTAGAGAAGTTAGACTTTGACTTATCGATTGAAACTCCGTTAGGAGAAACCTTCATTACATGTGCTATGTAAGTCTTGGATGAGAGTCACAGTTTTGAATGATATTTCTATCTTTAATAAATTTCTTGACGTATTCTTGAAGAACTTCCTGGCCTACCCCAAAGTGTGAAATCGAATTTTGTATTGACCCTAGTACAAAACACATTTCTAAAACCCTTAAATATTTCTTCAACCAAAACGAACATATCATGCGCCAAGGACGTTGGCTCGAGTTGTTGAAGACTACGATTATACCATTCAATATCATTATGGAAGAGCGAACGTGGTAGCTAACGCGTTAAGTAGAAGATCGTATGCGGTTACGAGTGTGACGTTGTTAACACAAAAACCCATTTCGTATAACTTACAAATGATGAAGATAGAGTTAAAGACTCTAGGGACCCACGTGAAGATAACGAATATACGAGTAGAATCGACTTTAATCGATAAAGTTAAAGCCGCTCAAGCTACACACCCGAAGCTGATGAATGTGAAGAAGAAGGTTCAAGAAGGCGTTATCTCAACCCTTGATTTAATTGGCCCATATGAAATCCTCGATCGAGTAGGAACTGTGGCCTATAGACTCGTTTTACCGCCAAGTCAGTCGCGTGTTCATAACGTTTTTCACGTATCGATGTTACGTAAATATGTGGACGACTCGAACCACATTATTGAATTAGAATTAGATGAGATAGCAAAAGATTTAACATATGAGAAGATACGTGTTAAAATCTTGGATAAGAAGGATTATATTTGACACTCAAAGGTTATACCTCAAGAGTTAGAATCTGAAATGAAGTCAAGGTATCCTCACCTTTTCTCCATACCAGGTACGTACGTAAATTTCGAGGGCAAAATTTCATAAGGAGGGGAGATTGTGAGACCACAAATTTTATGAATAAAGATTTAATTTCTCAAAATATTTTTTTTGAATATTATGGTGTGGATTTGATATAATGTTATAGTTGTGGGTAATATTTATAAATTTTGCAAAGTATGCAAGTTGTTATATAATATTCGATTGGTTGGAGAATATTCTTTTGTCGGGGAATATTCGTACGACGACACAATTATTGGTGGACCCCACAACAGAAGTATTGTCGTAGTTAGAAAATGACAGAATTATCATTTTATAAAAATAACTACGAAAGTGTTACCGTTAAAACCGTTGAACTACACGGTAGTAAAAAAAATGCGAATACGCGTGGTTGGATAGTAGACACGGTATTGATTATTGATGCTTACGTAAGAAGTCACTCGCTTATACTCAATTATTGCTACAATAATTCGTGATCATATCTCTCATATTAATGATTCAATTATTGTCACGTTATCATCATACGTATAATATGTTATATTATTAAATCAATAATTGAGATGACAAAGTTATTCATATTATTATTTGTAATATTGACAATGTCTAGAAGTTCTGTTAAGGAGAGGTTTGGTCACCTAATTGCGCGCCAATAAGGAGAAATCCTTATCGGAAAGCCCCCTCTTTCCTGGGAATGACCTGGTTGTTAAATATTGTGAATTATAATATTAATAATGAATAAGTTCGTGTTGATTAAAGATGAAATTGATAGTTCTATTATGTTAGAATTATTAGTGTTAGTGGAAATCTACATTTCTTTCGATAATAATTGATGTCTGGAGGTTATATTGACCAATCGTGTAATTAACCGAATAAATGAGCAATTAATTGCTATTGATTCACATGATTATAACTATTTATTCACATGTGTGTACTATTGATTCACATTCATGTACTATTAGGGGATGTGGTGCAAGATTGATAATACTTGCATGACTAAGTTAAAAATGGAGGTATAGATGGAGGTACTATACTGTAATTCGTATTTTCACATGTCTAGAACTATTGATTCACATGATTTACTATTAGGGGAGATGGTGCAGGACTAAATTATAAATGAAGGAAAAGAGGAAGGTATTATACTGTAATATTTCGAGCCCCAAAATGTACAATTATCGAAACTATATTTTTCTATAAATAGAAGCTCATTCCTTCATTATTTTTCACCAAATCACTAAAGCTATAGAGCAATTATTATAGAGAGAAATTATAGTGAGAAAGAAGAAGAGAAGTCTGCTACCTCACTATTCTAGTATCCAGTCTTCTTTTGAGGTAAGGGGTATTATTCTTTCGTATTCATGAAGAGAGCTATTGTTATTCCATTATTTATTATTATGTTGGAATAACTTCATCATCTAAGTACCGCATACATGGTGAAATTCTTCTCGTTATTCCATTCTTTATTATTACATTGGAATAACACATGCATATGCGGTCTATCGCACGCTTGGTGAATTCTGTTGTTATTCCATTATTTATTATTCTATTGGAATATCCCATACTACTTTGATTAAGCATGACACGGTTCCATTCTTTATTATTACGTTGGAATATCCATGTTCGTGCGGATTACGCATTTGACACGGTTCCATTCTTTATTATTACATTGGGAATAACCTCATGCATGCATGCGATCTATCGCATGCATGGTGAATTCTTCTGTTATTTCATTCTTTATTATTCTGTTGGAATAACATGTCTTTGTGGATTACCACATGCATGGTGAATGATCCTTTGTATTCATTCCTTATTAAATTGTGGAAATGATCTGTTTACGTGGATTACCGCATGGCGGGTGAAAATCCATTTACAATTTCGTATATTCTATTATACTCGTATGAGATATCATTTCTTTTGTACTCGTCATGAAATATCATTTTCTTTGGTATTTTTCTTTTATGAGTTACTATTCACGGGTTACTATTCACCCGGTTAGTATTCACTATAGTATTATTCACTAGGGTATTCGAGGCACTTTTCATGTCAGGGTACTATTCACGAGTTACTATTCACGGGTTACTATTCACTCGAATATTATTCACTCGGGTATTTAGAGTACTTTTCATGACGGGGTACTATTCACAAGGTACTATTCCTGAAGTATTATTCACATGGTACTATTCATGGGGTACTATTTACCCAAAAAATATATTCTTTTCTGTCCAAATTATTTTTGGTACATGAATATTATTCTTGAATTTTACTCTACCAAGCAGTATCATGTTGACAATTTGGATATTTTTAAAATCTGGATAAATTTAAAGTCTTTAATATTTATCCTTGATTTCGGTTGATTATTGCTTATATCATTGTCATCATCCTCATGCTTATATTGTGATGAAAGTCATCTTTGGCTTATGTGCATAGATGGACTTGGTATGATTATGTCCAGGAATTATTCGGTATAATCATGACCGTAATGTAACGAATGATGTGGTAAAAGTCCTTATTGGCCTGTAGTTCATTGACGGACAGTTGTTGGTATGATTATGACCGTGGATTATCTTAAGATAATCATGACCATTGATGATTACATGAATATCCTTGGTCGTGATGCAAGGATGATTCGATTTTATTTATTAAGCTGAGTCTCAGCAATAAAGTTGATGAAAAACTTTTTAAATCATAGAAGATAGTAGATTTTATTTTATACTTGACTCTTCTAATGGATTGCTTATTATGCTGCAATTTTTGATCTAAAACTTGTTGTCTATTATATTCTATCAATTTTTATATTGTTGAAGGCTAAGGATAATTTATTCTGCATTATCTTAGTCATAATATTTCTTACTGGGCTAGTTGAGCTCACCCTTTCTTTTTCATTGTTCTCTTGAGGAAAATGAGAATATATATATTTGGGACTTAGCTGGGGAATGGAGTGATGGTCCAAGATAAATGGCTTTAGTAGTCCTCACTATTCTACAGAATAATGTGATAATAATTATAATGAGGACACCATTAAGTGTGGATATTGTCTAGATGACAATATTCTTGTTTAAACTATCAGCTATGTTTTGTCGTATTTTACACGACTGTTGTATAATTAAGTTTGTATTTGATTTATGTACCATGTATTTGGCGACTCAAGATGGGTGATGTATACCTGTTTTGGGGGCGTCACAGATTCCCTCCACGTTTGTTATCATTTTGTCGGCTACTCTCTCTTGGTTGGGTTGACTCATTATCACGTTCCAATAACTGAGCCCTATTTACAACATCTGAATACAAATAAAGTTTATGAGAGATAAGGTATTGACGTATCTCGAGTTTCAAATCTCTTAAAAACATTCGTGTCATTCTCTCCTCATTATCAACTAAGTGGGATGCAAACCTAGACAACTCGGCAAACTTGTCTTCGTACTGTGACACAGTCATATTATTTTGCTCCAGCTTGATGAACTCTACCTCTTTCATGTGGCGAATACTTTCGAGAAAGTACTTGTCGTTGAATAGTTCTTGGAACTTCTCCCAAGACATCTTGAAGGCGGCGGGTTGAGCACGCTTTTCTGATTCCCACCGAAGAATCGCCTCGCCGCAACATGAAGGTGGCAAAGGGAACCTTTTGCTCCTCGGAGCATCCCAAGACATCAAATATCTTGATGATCTACTTTATCCACATTTCCACCTTAAGTGGTTTTTTGATCTCCAAAAAACTCCGGTGGTCCCAGCTCCTTAAACTGCTTAGCGGTGACTGTCCGAGAGTTGCCAGTGTTTCCACCTGCATTTTGGATAGGAGCCGCTCTCGCCTGATGTTGCATGAATTGCATAAAGCCTCTGAACATCCCATCGTTCATCATTTGATCGTTGTTGTTTACCTGCGGAATATTGTCTTCCTGTTGCACATTATCCTGGGTATTCATCTGTGGTGACTCAACGATCTCCTGTGCTCCATTGCTATTCTCAACATTCTCGGATGTCATTTTTCAAATACTGCCACAAAACAAGGGTTAATTGACATACCACATATTATCCCTATACTCTGACCGATCAATTAAATACCAATTAAACTTAGGTAGAGTTGATTTTATTGGACTCTACGATCCTTCGAGGTTGATGAGTAGTAGCTAGATTACTCTTCTCTTTTCTGAAACCTAGACCAGCATGAGATCCCTTACTTTTGGGAATATGAATTGAATCAGCTGGGCAGGGTTTGACATGCTCATCCTTCTGTGAGGATTTCACAAATATAATGCCTCTACTGAAACCTGAAGCATTATCGGTGCTAGTTTCCTTTGCTTTTTCCACACATAACTCTGAGGTAGATTCCCTAAAGCCTAACCTTGTTCTATCAGAGACACTTCTCTGCTTAGAGATTAAGGAGTCCATGGATGAAGATGATTTATTCCATGTAGAGACTGTCTTTTCTAGATCCTCAATCTTAGAGGTTAGACTAGACTCTCTTTGTTCACTGAGCTCATTTTCCTGTCTCAAGATCTTATTCTCAGCTTCAAACTTGGAGAGAGAATCAGTACTGAGAAGGGCTGTTTCTAGTTCCTCTTGAACTTGTTCTTTTTCCTTTTGAAGAAGTGAATAGTCTTTAGACAGAACTCTAAACCACTTCATGTATTGATGCAGATCAGATGTTATGCCATGTAATGCAGTTCTAAGGTCATCAATATTTATATCAGGAGAGTTGAAGTCAAATACCTCATCGATACTTATTTCATGTATGTTGGAGTTCTGTTTGTCCCTTGCATTTTTGGCCATCAGGCAGAGATTAGCCATTTGAGGATTTTCATCGTCTCCAGATTATGGAGTTGAGTCATTATCAGAGTCACTCCACGATCCTCCAGCTACAAGGCCTTTGTCTTTCTTTACTGGCCTTTTGTTGCCTTTGTATTCCTTCTTTGTATGTGATTTCTTCTTGAGTTCTTCTCTAAGAGGTTTGTTGCAGTTGGCAATGAAGTGACCAGGTTTCTTGCAGTTGTAACATAGGTCATTCATTTGCTCTGGTGTTGTTGTAATTCTTAACTTTCTTTGGCTTCTTTGGTTTTGCCTTGTCGCGCATTGAATCTTCGTAGTCTTTTAACCAGCAGTGCAAAGTCCTCATCATCATCTTCATCGTAGTAAGAATCAACTTCAGTGTTGACTTTGGAGGTGTTTTTGGTTACTTTGAGAGCAACACCTTTATCCTTCTTTCTTCCTACAAACAACATTTCGCTTTCGTTGTGTCACTCCGGTCAAATGCGTGAGGAGGTTGCCATATAACTGTTGAACAGTCATTTCACGTAGATTCTTTGATTCTCTTATGGCGTTGGTTTTGGCATCCCACTTGCTTGGTAAAGCTCTCATGAACTTTATGATCGGATCTTTGTTTGGATAGATGAATTTCCATAGGCGCTCGTAGTGAGTTGAGCAAAATATTGAATCTCTCGTGAGAGATTGGTTTTCTCCGACTTTTCTTCCTCGATGCATAAGCAAACATCTCATATAGTGTTGAGTGTTTGAGAGATTTTTCAAATAGATTTTCTCGACTTCTTCTCTTGATCCATTCTCTTGCTCCTTGGATCTTCAGGGTGAATCATTGTTGCAAATTTATGGTTCAGGAGGCCTGATAGATATCTAGGGGGGGGGTTGAATAGATATTTAAAAACTTTTCTTTTAAGCGGTTTAGAATGATTGTGATTAATAATTTTGCGATTGGAATGAGTATATATATAAACCTTCTTTTAGATATCTTGAGTTAATGAGAGAAAGTGCAGATTATAGAGTATTATAGCGAGTTATAGAAGAGGAGGGAATAGATATTTAAAAATTTTAAGTGGTTTAGAAGCACTTATTAAGCTCTAATCACCTTATTTACTCCTTGTTAATGTAGAGGAATCCGTTAAGGATATAGCATTTACACTTCTTGAATCACTTAAAGATTCACTCTTCTAGACCAGCGAATCCACTAAGGCACTTCTTGATTCTTCACTCTTGAACTCTTCTTAGTCAACTCTTCAAATCAGACTTGGTTCTTTCTGATTCACTTAGAACTCTTCAAGTCCTTGGACTTGGAACTTCTCACCAGATTGATGGGTTGTTGTTGAGATCGTGATTGGTGCTACTCGATTCTTTATTAAGCACTTGTTGAAAAAGGCGAGTAGGTGAGCAAGCTTTCTATCTTTCTCGGATCGTAGAGTTGAAGCGTTGAGTGTTCTTTCACGTTTTTGTTTTAATACTTGCTTATTTTTCTCATACATGCGTATTACGTATATATATGTGATCTTGAAATCTATCCGTTGAAGCCTTTTGAAGAAGCATTAAATCGTTTGACCTTTACGAACTTTGATGGAGACTTTTACGCACATCTTACGAATTTCACTCTGGCCCGGCTTGACACATCATTTGCTTTCTCACCTAACACACGAAAAGGGTGTTTTCTCTGCCCAATGGTCCTTTTCTTAGCTTCTTGAATCGTTCCTTTTGATCGATACTAAGGATATCTTTTTGTACCATTGGGACTGGTGAGTGCTTCAACGTTCAAAACCCATTCCTCATTTGTTGGAATTTGTCTTCAAAAAAAAGTTAGGGCTCGATGCTTCGACCACAAGGCGGATGACACTCTCTTATCCATATCGTAGTGTCTTGTCATATTGGTGCTTGCTCTTAAGAGAACACTACGATTTCTCATGAGGATTTGCACACTACGATCTTTTCACACGACGATCATCACTTGCTCGTCTTGCAGACTCAACGTTTTCGAGAGCACACTACGATCTCTGAGTTAGCTTCGGCAAACGTCTGGACCACTCTACGATTTCTGAAGAGGTCCTTCAAGGCAAATACACTACGATCTTCTAAGCTCTACGATCTTGCCTTGGCTTTTGCAATCTGTTGATCAGCTTGATAGACTACGATTCCTGTTGAAGCCTATCTCTACGTTTCACGATAGATCAACCTAACATTTTTGATCTCTTTATCTATACATTTGTTTATAGAATGATGAACACTTAAAAGCTAAGATCAACTTAACAAATTTGATCTATCACTAAGTCCTTGTACATATATTCTTTTAAGGACTTTACATATAATCATGATCATTTACTTTAAACATCAAATCAAGATATGCATTCTTCCAACAATCTCCCCCTATTTGATGTTGACATAACCAAGGAGATTTGTTGTCATGATTATCAATATCTAGATGCATTTTCATAAAAGTAAACGTGACTTAATATTTCAGTGAGCAGCTGAAATTTCTAGAGAATAAGCATGAATTTATTGATGTCTGAAGAGTAGATATTACAGATAAGCTTTACATCAATAAGAGTTTAAGTTTCAACTTATCTCTATTTCTTCGGCCTTTTGCTTCTTGGAGGATTTGCATATTCCTCAGCTCTCCTCTTTCTGCTTGCTTCTTCTCTTCTGGCCAAATCTTCCAGCTCACTTGGGCTTAGTCTAGGATTGTGATCATGCCTATTCATGAATGCAGGATCTCCAATTGGCATTCTTAGGCCTGTTGTTGTCACCTCATGAGAGCTGGTAGTTGGCCCTTGACTCCTTAATGGTTGAGCCATTAAAACTTCCTGCTGATCAGATCATTGAGTCGATGGTTTGGATCGATGGAGTCTCTTTGAGTGATTTGCCTTGTAGGTGGGTTCCTCAAGGCTTGAGTTTGGAATTGTCCTCTGCTTCTTCCCTTGCCTCCCTGACCTCCCTGATCTCCTCTGCCTTTATTCTCCCCCTTTATGTCAGCATCAAGGGTTCGAATGTCTTCGGAAAGGCGAGTGACTCCTTGGACAAGCTCGTTGAGTTGACTCTGAGTTTGAGCAATGTCCTCACGATTTTCTTGGATCAAGAGCATCGAGCGAGTTTCACGTCGTTGAAGAATGTTGAGAGCAGTTTCCGTCTGCTGCATTTGACCCATGGAGAAGTCTTGAAACTCTTTGACTACAGTTTAAAGACTTTTGATGCTCTGTATCATTATATTGTTCTGAGATTCTTGAGTTTTTTGTAAGATCAAGACAACATCCCGATGCCTTTTAGGCTGCAAGAAAGTGAATATCGTCCTGTCTTTTATGCTTTGAAGCATTTCTTTGATGATTTCTTTGAGCGTTTTAGAGAGCTCAGAGCTTAGGGAGCTTGGAAGATTGTTTGCAGCATTGATCATTGATGTTAATCTCAAGTTGGATAAGTGCGTTATGATCTTCAAGACTCTCGTCGAGTTCCTTGATCACTTTCTCAGACATTACTGACAAATCAGCCTTTGTGGATAGTTCTGACATGAGTTCATTTAGTTGAGGAATTTGTGAGGGAGGTGGCGTGCTCTTGGATTGCTCTTGCAAGGAGTAGAAGGCAAGATCAAGATTGAAGTATTCATTGCTGGATGAGGAAGGAATATCTGATGGAGGGGCCTGGGTTTGGATGTTTAAGGTTGGTGACTCTACGATTTGAGGTGGAGACTCTACAATGGGTCTAGAGTCAGTGATCGTAGAGTTGATAGGCTGTGGGAGCATTAGGGAGTTGATCTTATTTGGTTCCTCGATTCTGAAATTTTGGGATTACATGACTGGAAATTGATTCGATGGATGAAGAATCACTTCCGACCATCGTGGGAATTCATAAAATTGATTAAATGAGGATGATGGCAAGTGATTAACTACGAAAAGAGTTGGGATAGATAGTACCTCAAGTTTGTTCTTTGAGGAAGAAGCTGTTGGTGAGAAGCTTCTTGGCAAAATTGAATCTCCACAGGAATCCATTGGCTAGCATTGAGATGGTCGGATACTCTTTGAAACTCTAGAACATGTGATCCCAAGAGTTCAAAATTTGAACTTGGTGGAAAGGCATCATAGGTAGATATGAAAACAGTTGTTCATAGTTGGCTCTTTTGTGCCCATCAATGCCCACAGTTATACTCTCTACCTCATCACCTTCATCCTCTTTTCTGCTTTCGTTGGAGGATTCCGTTATCTCAATGGCCTCATAATGTTCTTGCATAGATTCTTCTTCATTTCTTCCCGGAACATCTTCTTTTGTCATAGAGATGTCGTGAGCCTCCCCCCTCCGTGATCATCTTCTTGTCTTATCAATAACTCCCCCTCAGCTGGGGCACTTTCTATAATGGGAGTTTTGACCATCTCCCCTCAATAGGAGTATCCTCTATCATGAGATCTTGGTGTCTCCCCTCGGTTTGAGCTTTGACTATTTTTGCTTTCATTTGTTGGTTCCTTTTCGGTGATCGATTCTTTGTCTTCCCTCTTTAGTGCTTTCTCATTGACAAGAATATATTTCTTGACCGGTTTCCTTCTTGGCTTTTTTAAATTTGAGCCACGACCTTAGGACTTTCTTGATTTTATCCTTCTTATCGGCCAAAATGTTTGTTGCGGCTACTTCCTTGTTTAGTGCGGTCTCTACGATCGGCGAGAGACTCTACGATCGAAGAGATTGATGGCCTTTTGGTCTTGTGGTTGATTTTATTCTTTTTATTGGTGAGATATGGTTGCTCTATCTTCTTCTTACTCCTCTGCTTTCTTTGTTGCTTCCTTCTTAGGATCCTTAGAGTCTCGATGTGCGAGGACTCTACGGGCTTATCGGTAGTGGATCCTTGAGGTTCTTACGTAGTTACGGCTTTTGACTTCCTTTTCCCTTTGCTTTTTTGATTAAAGCAATGGGTTCTTCTGTTAAGCTTCTTCTTCTTCTTCTTCTTGAGTTTCTTTGACAATGACATGTTCCTGGCACTCGATTCCTTTATTTCACCGGTTCTTCCTTTGGGATTCGAGACATCATCTTCACATTTTCAAATTTGGATTCCTTTTCCGGTTTTCAAATAATTGTTGGGTCATAATCGATTTGGATTGATAGCTTCTCCTTCATCATCCTCAATTAGGTCACCAAAAGCAGCGACTGTAGGATAATGCTTATAAATCGTCAGTAGAGCATCTTACGTGAGCTCTTTGTTTTCTTTGAAGTGATTAACCACTTTGATCCATTCAAGTAATAGAGCCCCATAGTTAAGTTGTATTTTATAACATATGGCGGTCATGAGTTTGAGTTGTACCTCATTCACGAGTCGTGACACGAGCTCTCTTCAATATATACATTTTCCAACAATATCGACTAGAAACTTCGTACCTCTGTGGAAACTCCTCATTACCTCTGTGGAAACTCCTTCTTCTTGTATCCTTTGACGGAGGGTGATTTCTTGTGATGCATCTTCTTGAGACCCTTATGGAAGTCTATGCCATCTAAGGGCGGATACCCTTGATTTGAGGCCTAGGGCTAGATTGATGTCCTCGACCTTTAGTTTGATTTGGGCGTTCGACTTTTCGCGATGATGGTGTTGTTTTCAAATACCCGTTATTGTAGAATTCTTTTACCGACTTTGGGTAGATCGATGTGTCCGTACCAAGGCTTCTTGAGACTGCCTTCTTGATAGCGACAACGTCTTGTGAAATTGAGGTGATTGATTTAAACTCGTCAAAAAATAGAGTGTAGTAGGAGATAACACTTGAAAGCGCCATTGATTTCTTTGCGAGGAAGTGAGGTGGTGAGCTTACTCTTGATTTAGGGTTTTTTGCTTGAGAGAGGAGAGAGAGATGATCTTTTGAACTTGATTTCAAAAGGCGATTTTAATTTGTACTTGTAACTTCCTCTCTCTATTTTTCTTAGTGGGACGGTGTCGAATTTTGCTTGGCTCTCTGAATCGACGAGAGAAGGATTGTCTTGAATTGCCCTTAACCCTATACGAGCTAATGTATTCTTGAGTGGGACTACGATCGTTGAGATGGTACTTGGAATCGTCGAGTCTATTCTACCATCATTGAGTCGTATAGCGATTCGTCGTATACATTATGATCGTAGAGTACGAGCTCGCAATCGTTGAGTGAATTGCAATCGTAGAAGTCGATCAAGTTCTCGTGATGAACCTTTTGACTTAGCATTCTTCTCGGTTTAAGGTAGCTCGGGAAGGGCTGACCTCTTTGAATGAATCAAGGGTTAGGTTTGTCCCTGAGGTACTTATCAAAGAGATTGCCTTGTTTTATACTTGATCATCATAGGGTGTTCCTTTGGTTTTGATGTAATTCTACTATCGTTGAGTCTGCACCGCGATCGTGGAGTCTTCACTGCGATCGTTGTCATTGTATGACACTTTGGTTCTACGATCGTGGTCTTCCTTTGATCATGTCTATGATTTCAAACATAGCCTTTAAACCTATATGGTTAGCACATACTAGAGCATATTTTTCATGGTTGTAAGTTAAGCATGCCTAGCTCACTTATTAACTTGTTAAATCTGGATTCATCTAGTGGCTTTGTAAAGACATCAGCAAGTTGATTTTCAGTAGGGATATATTGTAAAGATATAGTTCCATTTTGCACATGATCCCTAATGAAGTGATACCTTATTTCTATATGCTTAGTTCTAGAATGCATAACAGGATTATGAGTTATAGCAATTGAACTTGTGTTATCATAGTGAATAGGAATGGATTTAAATTCAAACCCATAATCTGCTAGTTGATTTTTCATCCATAAGATCTGAGCACGACAATTTGCTGCGACAATATATTAAACCTGCGGTTGAAGTAGACTTTGAATTTTGCTTTTTTTGCTAAACCAGGACACAAATCATTTCCTAGCAATTGTGAGTGCCTTTGGTACTCTTTCTATCAATTTTGCGACTGCAAAATCGGCATATGTATATATCTGTTAGCTCAAATGAGGACTCCTTGGGATACCAAAGCCCCAGTGGGGTGTACCTTTGAGATACACGAAAATCCTCTTTCTGATGATTAAATGAGATTCTTTAGGACTAGCACGAAATCTAGCACAAATGCATGTTGCAAACATTATATCTAGTCTCTTGCGAGTTAGATATAAAGAGAGCCTATCATACCTCTGTATTGAGTTATATCAATACTTTTACCTTTTTCATCTTTGTCGAAGCTTAGTTGCGGGGAGCAATTGGGGTTTTTCATGGGAGAGGTGATTCCATGCCATACTTCTTAAGTAAGTCTTTAATGTACTTGGCTTGGTTGATAAAGATTCCTTCATCGATCTGCTTTACTTGCGGTCGAGGAAAAAGTTGAGCTCACCCATCATGCTCATTTCAAACTTGCTCTGCATAAGCTTGGAGAATCTCTTGCATAACTTTTCATCAGTAGACCCAAAGATAATATCATCAACATATATTTGAACTAATAGGACTTTATCTTTATGCTTTCTACGAAATAGTGTGGTATCTACTCTACCTCTAGTGAATCCATTTTCAATAAGAAAGTTAGTCAGTGTTTCATACCATGCTCTAGGTGCTTGTTTAAGACCATATAAGGCTTTATCTAATCTAAAGACATAATTAGAAAGAGATGTATTGATGAAACCTGGAGGCTGCTCTACATAAACTTCTTCTTGAAGTTCTCCATTCAAAAATGCACTCTTGACATCCATCTGAAAGACCTTGAACTTCATGTGAGCAACAAAGGCAAGAAATATTCTGATGGCTTCCAGTCTGGCAACAGGTGCAAATGTCTCATCGTAGTCAATGCCTTCTTCTTGAGAGTAGCCCTTGGCCACTAGTCTTGCCTTATTCCTGGTGATGACTCCATCTTCATCCATCTTGTTTACGTAAACCCACTTGGTTCCAATTCTGAGGATGGTTCTTTGGTCTTGGAACCAATCTCCATACTTTGCTTCTCTCGAGGCGATTAAGTTCTTCTTGCATAGCCTCTATCCATTTGGAGTCTTCCATAGCATCCTCTATCTTCTTTGGTTCTATTTGAGATAGGAAGCTTAAATAGAAGCATTCATTTTAATGCTTGACTCTTGTTTTGACTCTTGCATTCGGATCTCAATGATTAGATCTTGAGTGTGATCTCTTGCCCATCGCTTCTGTTGGGACATCGGTTCTTATGCCTTCTTGTCTTAGATCTTGAGATCTATTTCTTCTTCTTGATGTGGAGGTTAGATTTATGCGGCATAGGCCTCTCTACGATCTCATTCCCTTGTTCAACGATTTCAGCATGCGGTACTACTGATCGTAGTGTTGAGCTCGGCGCCCTCGTTCAGTAGTGTATACGAAGCTGTTAGTCGCGATATCTTGAGGCATTGTTTTTGTCTAAGTCTATTTCATCAAAGATGATGTGAATCGAGACTTCAACACTTTCGGTGTCTTTTTGTTGAACACTCTGTAGGCCTTCTTTATCTGTGGCATATCAAGAAAGATTCCTTAAATCGATTTTGGTTGAAACTTTGTCAAATCTTGCTTTCCATTGTTGAGTATGTAGCATGCACATCCCGAACACATGAAAGTAGGCGACACTTAGCTTTCTTCCTTTCCAAAGTTCATAAGGAGTCTTCTTAATCGTAGAGTGTATGAGTGATCATTACGAGTATAACATGCGGTGTTGGCCCGCTTACGCTTGAGAAGTACTCGGGCGGATGAAATTCTTTGCTAGTAGAGTCCTTCTAGCCTCTATTAATGTCCTGTTCTTTTTCTCAGCAACTCCATTTTGTTGAGGAGTTCGTGGAGTTGAGAAGTTGTGACTAATGCCTTTTTTACATGCGAAATTGGTCCATTTTAAGAAATCAAATCTCTACCATGATCACTCCTTATAGCCTTGATTTTCTCTCCTTTCTCATTCATCACAAGCTTGAACATTTTGATCATTTGGGAACTTGTCTCATCTTTTGAGGTTAGAAAGAACACCCGTATAAAATCTGGTGAAGTCATCGACTACTGACGAAGAGTATCTCTTTCCTCCAAGGCTCGTGGTTGGAATTGGCCCAAAAAGATCCGTGTGTAGCATTTGCAAAGGCTTGTCGATTGAATTAGCAGTTTTGCTTTTGAAAGTGCTTACAGTGCATTTTTAAGTTGATAGGCATTGCACGACCTTTCTTTAATGAAGTTGAACTTGGGTAGGCTGCAACTAGATCTTTTGAAGCTAATTTGGACATGCTTTTGAAGTTGAGATGAGGCAGGTCTTGATGCCATAGCTTGACTCATTTCTTGGATGCTTTAGCTTGAAAGCATATTGTCTCGTCTGAGCTCGAGTTTTCCAAGATTTCTTGTGTAGACATTTCCTTCTCTTATTAGGTTAGCTTTCTGCGAGATGTCTTGAGGTCTCGGACATGACATTGATTGTTGAGAAATGTTACTTGATGACCCTTATCAAGAGTTGGCTAATGCTTAGAAGATTGTGTTGTAGTCCTTCCACATGGCCACTTTCTTTGAAGGATATCGTACCATTTTCGGTGAGCCATAGCCTCTTGTCTTGCGAGCCATTATCTCCAAAGATGACCGAGGGACCCTCCTTCTCTATGTAGTTAGATAGAAGGGCTTTGTTCCCGATCATGTGTCTTGAACATCCACTTATCCGGATACCAGGTTGAGTTCGTGAAGCTCTTTTCTTGAGGCAACATTAAACCTTCATTTTGGTACCCATACTTGCATGGGTCCTACTATGTTAGTACCCTTGGGGACCCAAATCTGCTTGATTTTGGGTCTCACATACATGGAATTATAATAACACTTTGCTGACCTTGTGGTGACTCATAGCACATAAAACATTTGATATGAAGCATGTTTTGTGTGTGTGTGAAAGTTCTTCCTCCATTTAGACTTTTGTGGGTTATTGGTCATCCTCTGCTAGGTGATATTTCCTTTTCCATGTGTTCTCTTGTTTCATTATTTGTGAGGAGTGTATCTTACTTCTCTATATCTTCTGGTTGGTTCGTAGAGTTGATTTTATTGGACTCTACGATCCTTTGAGGTTGATGAGTAGTAGCTAGATTACTCTCTTCTCTTTTCTACGAAACCTAGACCGACATGAGATCCCTTACTTACGGGAATATGAATTGAATCGGTGGGCGGGGTTTGTGAGGCTCATCTTACGTGAGGATTTCACAAATATAATGCCTCTCTTGAAACTGAAGCATTACGGTGCTAGTTTCCTTTGCTTTTTCCACACATGACTCGAGGTAGATTCCCAAAGCCTAACCTGTTTCTATCGGAGACACTTCTGCGGTTAGAGATTAAGGAGTCCATGGATGAAGAGGATTTATTCCATGTAGAGATTGTCTTTTTTAGATCCTCAATCTTAGAGGTTAGACTAGACTCTCTTTGTGCACTGAGGTCATTTGCCTGTCTCAAGAGCTTATTCTCAGCTTCAAACTTGGAGAGAGAATCAGTACTGAGAAGGGTTGTTTTCAGTTCCTCTTGAACTTTTCTTTCTCCTTTTGAAGAAGTGAATAGTCTTTAACAGAACTCTAAACCACTTCACGTATTGATGCAGATTAGATGTTATGCCATGTAATGCAATTCTAAGGTCATCAATATTTACATCAGGAGAGTTGAAATCAAATACCTCATCGATACTTACTTCATGTATGTTAGAGTTCTATTTGTCCCTTGCATTTTTGGCCATCAGGCAGAGATTAGCCATTTGAGGATCTTCATCGTCTCCAGTTACAGAGTTGAGTCATTATCGAGTCACTCCACGATCCTCCATTCTACAAGAGGCCTTTGTCTTTTTTCTTGGCCTTTTGTTGCCTTTGTATTCCTTCTTTGCATGTGATTTCTTCTTGAGTTCTTCTCTAAGAGGTTTGTTGCGATTGGCGATGAAGTGACCGAGTTTCTTGCGGTTGTAGCATAGGTCATTCATTTGCTCTGGTATTTGTAGTTGCTAACTTTCTTTGGCTTGCTGGTTTTGCCTTGTCGCATGAATCTTCGTAGTCTTTTAACCAGCATTGCAAAGTCCTCATCATCATCTTCATCGTAGTCAGAATCAACTTCAGTGTTGACTTTGGAGGTGTTTTCGGTTACTTTGAGAGCAACACCTTTATCCTTCTTTCTTCCTTCAGACAACGTTTCTGCTCGTTGTGTCAGCTCCAGTTCGTACGTGAGGAGGTTGCCATATAACTGTTGAACAGTCATTTCATGTAGATTCTTTGATTCTCTTATGGCAGTGGTTTTGGCATCCCACTTGCTTGGTAAAGCTCTCATGAACTTTATGATCAGATCTTTGTTTGGATAGATCTTTCCATAGGCTCGTAGAGAGTTGAGCAAAATATTGAATCTCTCGTATGTGGCAGTGACGTTCTCTCCTTGAGCGTGAGCAAACATCTCATATTGTTGAGTCAGGAGAGATTGTTTATGTTTTTTCTCGACTTCTTACATTCCTCCATGCATAATGAGTAGTGCTTCCCAAACCTCCTTTGTTGTTTTGCGATTGACCACGTTTTCAAATAGATCATCTTTAATGATTGAAATAGGATGTTCTTGGCCTTTTTTGTCAATTTGGATGACTCTCTTCTCATTCTCTGTCCATTCTCCTTTGACCTTGATCTGTACTCTGTTTGGATCATCTGTAGTTGGTGCAAGCTTTGTAGGAACGTAGGGCCCATTTTGAACAGTTTCAAATAGATCTTCATCTATTGAATCCATGTAAGCTTGCATCCTAACCTTCCAGTTAGCGAATTTATCTTTGTTGCACATAGGTGGCTTCTTTGCCTCCTCTAGTCTTTGATTAAGCTTGGTAAGTGTGCCATTGGATCTACTCAAGCTTTGTAAGTACGTATTATAGAACCTGCTTTGATACCAATTGTTAGTTCCGGAGAGCCTGATAGATATCTAGAAGGGGGGTTGAATAGATATTTTAAAACTTTTCTTTTAAGCGGTTTAGAATGATTGTGATTAATGCTGTGGAATGAGTATATAGTAAACCTTCTTTTAGATATCTTTTGTTAATGAGAGTAAAGGCGAGTTATGACATTTATAGCGGTTATAGAATACAGACACATTGTTTTTTAAGTGGTTTAGAGCACTTAAAGCTCCTAATCCACTCTTCTACTCCTTGAGTAGGGAATCCACTAAGGATGTCTGTTACACTTCTTGAATCTCACAGATTCCTTCTAGACCAGCAGTCTAGGCACTTCTTAGTTCACTCTTGAACTCTTCAAGTCCAGCAGACTTGGTTCTTTACAGTTCACTTAGAACTCTTCAAGTCCTTCAGACTTGGAACTTCTCACTTCAGTTGATGGGTTGCTGTTGAGATCGTGATTGATGCTACTCAGTTGCTATTAAGCACTTGTTCGAGAGAACTGAGTAGCTGAGCAAGCTTTCTATCTTTGTCGGATCGTAGAGTTGAGCGTTGAGTGTTCTTTCACATTTTTGTTTTTAATACTTACTTATTTTTCTCATCTGTCTGTGTTCTGTATATATGTGATCTTGAAATCTATCCGTTGAAGCCTTTTGAAGAAGCATTAAATGCGTTTGACCTTTTTGAACTTTGATGGAGACTTTTACGCACATCTTACGAATTTCACTTACGGCCCATTGACACATCAATTTGCTTTCTCACCTAACACACGAAAAGGTGTTTTTTCTCTCAATGGTCCTTTTCTTAGCTTCTTGAATCGTTCCTTTTGATCGATACTAAGGATATCTTTTGTACCATTGGGATTTGGTGAGTGCTTCAACGTTCAAAACCCATTCCTCATTTGTTGGAATTTGTCTTCAAACAAAAGTTAGGACTCGATGCTTACGACCTGAGGCGGATGACACTCTACTATCCATATCGTAGTGTCTTGTCATATTGGTGCTTGCTCTTAAGAGAACACTATGATTTCTCGGAAGGATTGCACACTACGATCTTTTCACACGACGATCATCACTTGCTCGTCTTGCGGACTCAGCGTTTAGAGAGCACACTCGATCTACGAGTTAGCTTGCAAACGTCACGGACCACTCTACGATTTACGAAGAGGTCCTTCAAGGCAAATACACTACGATCTTCTAAGCTCTACGATCTTGCCTTGGCTTTTGCAATCTGTTGATCAGCTTGATAGACTACGATTCCTGTTGAAGCCTATCTCTACGTTTCACGATAGATCAACCTAACATTTTTGATCTCTTTATCTATACATTTGTTTATAGAATGATGAACACTTAAAAGCTAAGATCAACTAACAAATTTGATCTATCACTAAGTCCTTATACATATATTCTTTTAAGGACTTGATCATTTATTAGTTTTTATATAAAAATAAATGATAATTTTTCAATCATTGGTGGACCTAATGTAAAATTATTTCGGATTGAGAAAACGACAAAAATATTTTATTGAAATAACGGCGAAAGTTTTACCATCGATCTTGTTGAACTACTCGGTAGTAAAAGAAACAACGATGTCGTGTGGTTGCGTAGTAGAAGCACGGTATTGATTATTGATGCTTATGTGAGAAGTCACTCGGTTTGATTCCATTATTGTCGATTAATAATATGAATTATTATAGCGATAATGACGTTTTGTTTTATTCGTATTATTAACGTAATAAAATGAAACATCTTTTATATAAAATGAATACTTTATTAAAGTTATTCTATAAATAGAATATATTATATTTTATTATGCATAGTGTTGCGTAGTGTTTTTACATAGTGTTTTGCATAGTGTTGATATAGTGTTTGCATAGTAAAATGTTTTTATATAAATAGAATATATGATATTTTATTTAAAAGATTTTGCTTTAAATATGGATAAATCAGATTAAAGTAAATCAATCTGGACCGTTCATGGATTAATTACTATGCATTCTATTTTCCTATAAATAGAAGCTCATTCCTTCATTATTTTCTTATGAATTCTTTGAAACTCTAGAGAGAGAAATTATAGAGAGAAGCTATAGAGAAAATCTATATAGAGAAAGAAGAAGAGTATTACGGTACTTCACTACTTTGATATCCGGTGTCTTTTTACGGTAAGGGATATTATTCTTTTGTATTCAAAAGAGAACTTACGTTATTCCATTTCTTTATTATTACATTGGAATAACTTTGATATCGTGGTTTACCCTATACTTGGTGATCTTCTTACGTTATTCCATTCTTTATTATTACATTTGGAATATCACATGCATGTGTTTTACGGACTGGTTCCATTGTTTATTATTCGCATTTATTATTACATTTGGATCATCCTCGCTGCGATTGTGAATTTCACGACACGGTTTAGATTATTATTATTCTATTGGAATAACTCATACGCTAAATACCGCATGCGTGGTGATTTCTTTTGTTATTCCATTCATTATTATACCCGGTTGGTTAAAACTTTGACTTCTATACTCCATGAAATTAGTAGAATATCTTTGATATTTGCGTTTCATCCAAAGATATCTTTTCATGGAAATATTCTTACGATCATTCTTGAATTTTACTCTACAAAAATGGTATCTTGTTGACAATTTGACGTTAATAATTCCTCGGATAAAATAATTCTTGAACTTGTTTTATTGAATTATTATGTCATTATCATCATCCTCATGTTATATTATGTTATCTTTGGCTTACGTGCATAGATGAATTTAGTATGATTATGACTGAGGATCATTCGGTATAATCATGGCTTGTTATAAATGATGTGACAAAAGTCCTCGGTGGCACTGTAATGCGATGATGGATAGTTTTGGTATGATTATGACCTGGGGTGATTTGGTATAGTCATGACCATTGATAATTTGATGAAAATCCTTGACCAAGTAGTGCGGGGATGATTAGATATTGTGGTTTATTCATTAAAATGAGTCTTAGTGATAAAAATTGATGAAAACCTTTTAAAACCTAAAAGATAGTAAACTTAATTTTCTACTTGACTCTTTTAATGGATTCAGATATTCATTATGATTAAACCGGTTGTCTATTGTATTTTATCGGTTTAACATTGTTGAAGACTATTGATAATTTATTACGCATTATCTTAGTCATAATATTTCTTCTTGGGCTAGTTGAGCTCACCCTTTCTTTCACCGTTTCTCTTGAAATGAGAATATAATTTGGGACGAGTCGGGGAAACGAGTGAAGATAGCATTAGTAGTCCTCACTATTCTGTGAAATAGTGTGATAATAATTGTAATGAGGACTCCTTTTGAGTTTGTATAATATCTAGTAGATGATATTTGTATTCAAACTCACAGTTTATATCGTATTGTACACGGCAGTTATATTAGTAAGTTGTATTTGAGTTTATGTACCATGTAAGTGGTGACCCAAGATGGGTGACGTATACCTAATTTTGGGGGAGTCACAATTTACTTTAAACATCAAATCAAGATATGCATTCTTCCAACAGAAGGGTACCACTATTTTAGAAAATCACGGACAAAGCAACTGAAAACTCACGGGCCAAATTTTATGAAATTCACAAACGTCGAATTTTTAAAATAATAATATAATATTCAAGTAAAACAATAACTTTATATATAATATAATATATTCTATTTATAAACTAATAATACAAAACTTATAAAATATATAAATATATATATAATTGTATAACATTTGCCTTACGGCAAAGGCATACAAACATACACACACATATGCTATATATATATATAAAAACACATGCTGCTGGACTTATATATATATATATATATATATATATATATATATATATATATATATATATATATACCTATATAATTCTTTATCCCTCCTGACCAAGTTATCATCCCTCTCCCCATTTCCATTTCATTTTTCATCCGTGGGTCCCACATATAGCCCCCATATGTGGCCCCTCCTTTATTATATAGAATAACTTTCTACCGATTATTTTGAAAAATGGGTAAGTGGGGATCCATAAATACTTCATAAAAATCACCTCAATATTTTTAACAATATTTATCATCATTATTATAATTCGCAATATTTAATAACCAGGTCGTTCTCAGGAAAGAAGGGGCTTTCCAATAAGGATTTCTCCCTATTGGCGCGCAATTAGGTGACCAAACCTCTCATTGACAGAACTTCTAGATATCGTCAATATTGCAAATAATAATATTAATAACTTTGTCGTCTCAATTATTGATTTAATAATATATAAAATATCGATAATAATTGAATCAAATAACGTGAGATACTACGCAAAGAATTCTTGTAGCAATAATTGAACAAGACCGAGTGAATTTTCACATAAGCATCAATACAGTGTATTGCTCTTATGCAACCACGCCAGACATTCATTTATTTAACACCATAAGGTGTTTCAATAGTTAAATCAGAAAACTTTCGTCGTTATTTTTATAAAAGATATTTTCGTCATTTTCAATCTGGCCAATAATTCCATTATAGGGTCCACTGCAATGATTGTGCTTAGTCGTCACGAATATTCCTGTTAAAGCGAATATTCCACGATTAATCGAATATAATATAACAACTTGCGATGCTTTTACAAAATTTATAAATATTACCCACAACTATAACATTATATCAATTTCACTCCTTAATATTCAAAAATGATATTTATAGAAAATTCATCTTTATTCATAAAAGTTGGGGTCTTACATAACATATCCAAAAATTACAACGACCCAACGGTTGAGTTAAAAATTATAACTCAAGCAATAAAACTTAAGAAAATTGATCTTTCGGATTATGAGTCCTTCAGACCAGTTTCATTCAAACAGCCACCACGAAAAATCCACAAGAAAATTTTGGGTGATTCCAATTTCATTGTTTAGCTTACTTTCGGGGCTTTTTTTTGATATAAGACTCATCTCCTAACTCATTATACACAAAGAGTTATGGATTTTACAAAATTAAGTAGTAAACTAATTTTTTCTGAAATTTGTAGATTTCATTTTTCATTTGATTTATTGATTTCTCTCATTTGATTCATGTTTATACATGTTTAATCCGCCAAAATTAAATATGTTTTATTCATATACAATTCATAAAAACTTAACATCCATATATGAAAATTAAAGATTAACCAAAGTTTTATTCGTTACCTTTAAAGATTTTCTTTCTTTCTTCCTTCATTCCTTCCTTCCTTCATTCTTCTTCTTCCTTTTTTCTCTCTTTCTATCTTATCAATATTTTGGGCTACAAGAGGAAGAAGTTGTGAGAAAATGAGAAAGACATCTCATGATTTTGCCTTATTAGGCTTAATCAATTGCTTAACTCCCTTGACCCACCAAAATGAAATTAACCAATCAAAGAAAAGGTTGGTAGGAAAATAAGGAATGGTTTGGACCATGAGTTCAACATTCATCCCATATGTTGCTGCAATCAACTGCCTCCCCCATGGCCCATAATTTTAATATCTCCTCTTTTAATTACTCATTTATCCGATTAATTGCTCATTTGAACATTTATCAATTTAACATTTTATAATTTTAGAATAATAATCATAAATTAAATTAGACTTTTATTTCATAAAAGTCGGGATCTTACATATATGCTTTGTGTTGGGAATGTAATGCTTGTAATGAAGGTTGAATTGAAATGAATTTTGAGTTTCTATTTTACATTAACTGGAGTTGTGCATTTTATAATCAAAATGCATTTGATCAAATAAATAAGAGTTGTCATTAATTTTATGTCTTATATTTGATTGTGACATTATATGATAGAATGATTAAATTGTATGATAACTATTCACGGAATAGGTTATTTATGATTAAACGTTGATTTCATATTATTCGGATAGCCATGATATGTTGAGATGTGTCCCTAATGATCTAGAATAAATATTATTTATTTATATTTGAATTAAAAGTGTTTAATTTGTTATAAATAATATTATAATGGTTCTAATTTATTTATTTTACTACTAGGTATAATATTGAACCTAAAGGGTTACACCATAAAAGAAAAATATTATTTTAGAAGTAATTGCCTTAATAATAATAATTTAGTATTTGGAGAAATACTAATATTTATAATTAAGTATTTGAGAAATACTAATTATAAAATAATATGAGGAGTATTATTATTATTATTATTATTATTATTATAAACAATTTAGTTCTTAAATAGTTTGGGAATTAAATTAAAACCCCAACTCTTAAATAGCTTAAGAGGAGGAAAAATTTATATAATGAGAGGCCTTATAATAGATTAAGGGTTGACACAACTGTGAGTATAGAGACACTGCATAATAATTCTTTACAACCTAAGAAGTTAGGAGAGAGAAAATTAGTGCTAGCCACCCAAGATTTTGGAGAAAACTTAAATTTACTTCTTCAATCATAATCTCTTGGTGGATCACCTTTAAAGCGTTGCACACACTGAGTAGTTAATGTTTGATTCGTTGTTTCTAACAAGCGCGGATGATCAAAGAATTAGAACTTAAAGATCAAATCAAGAAGTTGATTCATCTTCTTAAGGTATATCTTTTATACTTTCTTGATTAATAATATCGCATCAAGGTGATCCTGGAATTGCAAAAAAAAAAATTCAATATGATTTATGTCATGCTTCCGCTTTACATCAATGTTGTTTGTATGTATGTTCTTTAACCTACAAACCAACATAAATATCTTTCTAAACTCGATGAAAATCAAACATTACAACAAAACAGTAAATAGACAACGCTTAAAAGACAACGTTTTTTATAAAAACGTTGTGGTATTTTTTTCCACAATGTTTTTTTTAAAAACGTTGTAGATATATATGCAAAAATGTTATCTATTTAAAAGAGCATTTTTTTTATTTTAACTAGATAACTTTTTTTTTTTAAAAAAACGTTGCCTATATGTAAAAACACGGAGCTTAAAAAAAGTACGCGGAAGAAAAACTTTGAAATAATTTTATAACAGTACTCTATCAAATACTCTATCTCCCATTTTGCCCTAGCCGCTCCCATCTCTAAGAGGCGGATCCGAAATCGATTCCAAACTCCTCGACCTCTTGCCCTCTTGCCTCTCATTGTCGGGAAAGTGATGAGTCGCTTTTCTTTTTCTCTCCGCGGTTTGTAGATGGTATTGAGTCGAATCTGGTGCCACGGCTTCCAAGAGCGAGTCGAAGGTGTTTTATTTGAAGATGAAGGGGATTATCATAGGTATACGATTTTGAGTTTAAAGTTGAAGATGAGCGGAAGGAGGTCATTGAGGATACTTATGAAATCTATAAAATTCGCTTTCGGTATTTTATATTTCTAATTTTTAGGGCTTTACGGTATGTTGTAGAAAAATATTGAATTAAGCTCAGATTTGTGTATGCTTCTTTTCACTGCTTCTTTAAACTATAATTTGCGCCTTTTTTCTAAAATTGCGCCATTCTTCTTACTATATTAATCCCTGTTCTATTGTCTCTCATTTTCTCCTCCCTTTTTTCTCTTTCGATTTCTCTTCTTAGGATTTGTCGGCACAAGAAACCCAAGTTCCGTTTATATATCCATCCCATGTTGCCGTCGACCAAATTGTTTAGGTAATGTATTTGTTATTTTGCTTTAATTTCACTTGTTTAGTTGCTCTGTTTTCATATGAAATTTGCCACAGTTATTATTTTTTCCTTTTAATTTCTAGTTTGATTGTGAGGAACTGTGGAAAATAAGTACATCTTACTCTCAGGAGTGTTGATATAAGATACATAGTCTCCTATTTCTTTGGTGTTTTCAGCAGCTAAACATAACTATTGATGTTTAGTTTTTTTTAAAAAATAAATAAAAAAATCTTTTGTACTTAATTCATGATATATTAAAGATGGTTTATTGTTTCTGACTATATGATTTGTTCACTTCACTTGTAATTGAGTTATTCTAGTTTGAATTGGAATATGTTCTTGATATTTTTGTGTTTGCTTAGTTAGTTTAGTTAGATGTATTTTTGCTTTGCCTTTTCAATGGAGCAGGTGTTATGAAAATTTTTATGTAGCTGAATATTAATTTGCTCACTATCTGAATTGAGGAATTAAAGTTTAGGTTCAGAAATTCATTATGTATTATGAAGTGTTGTCCCTGTTTGTTGCAGCTTATAGAGATATTTTCAAATATGTTGGTTGGTGTTGTAGTGTTTGTTGCACCTTATGTATAAAAGTCAAAATGAGATTATTGCTTAAAAAAGGTGCAACCTGCAAGTTGCTCTCAAACTATAGATTGTGCAATCATTAATGAATTTTGAGGTTATGAGAAAACCCTTGAGCAAATTCAATAAAAAAAACCCATTGAATTCATTATTAAATAATTAGATTGAGACTGTTTTTTTTCTTTTAAAATAATAAAAGTGAATATATTTTGGGCATCCCAAAGATGAAAGCATAACATTTAATTTGGAATGGAGAAAGAGAGTACAAGTTAATGTGATATTTCTCATTTGTAAATATCCTTCACATATCTATTTAGGCCTTCATCATGATTTATATTTAAGAAAACAGAAAATGATTGGTCTTTAATTACTTTCGAATTAAAATCTTCTTTTTAATATAACTGCATATTAATTATATGCTTCTTAATGATAGTCCACACCCATATTAATTATATGCTTCTTTTTGGATTTTGTTCTATGTAAGTTTTCATGTGAACTATCGTGTTTTGATTCTTCTTTTCGGTATGATGCTTGAGTTATCAAAGCTCGAGAACCCATCCACATTTAAGGTGGCTTGTGTTAGTTCGGCATTGAACTAGTTGTATTATTGCTTATTTGTTGAAACTAATTTGTTGTTTCTCAAGATCTGATTTACCAAATTTATTATCCCGAGTCCCATTGTTTACATCTTTTAAGTGTAAATCACGGAACCACATTTTCGCTATAAATTAGCGAATTTTGTATATGACAAATGAATTTGGAGTTTAGTATGATTTGCATCCTTGTAGCATATTCACTTTAGAATTCATGAACTAAAATTCAAATCTCTTGACTTTCTGAGTTTTGAATGTTCGTGAATGAGGATGTCACAATTAGTGCTTGGATCTTAGAATGAATGTCAATCATGAGGACAACCGACAACTATGTCAACTAGAGTGTCTTGCCTCATCTATTGTTGTGTGGGATATTCCCAAGTGCTCGAGTTAGTGAAATCTAGCTTAACTAAAATATAGAAAAGGATTAGAAAGCGACTTTTTCTCGGTCGTCACTAAAAATTGGAATGTTTTACACATTGAGACCATAGTAGATTTTATATGCGATCATGGAAAAAAATACTTGATCGATAGTAAAGTTGACTATTACTACGGTATTGCGAGGCATTGTAACCTGAAAAGAAGGCATTGGAACTTCATCAAAAAGAGAGTTGCACCAAATACTCCAACTCTAGATTCTGACGAATAGCCTCATCACCAAAACTATTAACTGGAAAAATTCCATTTTCCTGTGTTGTCAATCTCTTTCGGTCTTTGATTAAAACATTCACTCAAGAGTATTTCTTCTTTTTATGCATTTTTGTATCTCATTGTTTCATTTGTTTGACCTGAACAACCAAAATTTTGATGGCACCTACACGTAGGATTGTTAAAATTAGTGAAAAATTGATTCGTTAATTTTCAGTATTGTACCAAATTACACAGTTACACATATATTACTTTCACTTTGACTAGTGTGTATTTGTTTTCGTTAGTATGAAAAAGTTATGGCAATTATGTAAATTGCTACTGCTCATCATAAATTTCTGGTATCCTTTTTTTTACAGTTATCTTGCCATACATCAGTAGCAGGACATTTATTTGGATATATAAATTTGGTTAGAAATTATGTTAAAAGTCATTCCTGTGATTGGTCAGTTATTTTGCCATACATCGATTTGCAGGTCACATTTTGGTGAACCACATCCTTTTTTTTAATTTTTTTAATTCACAACATTTAAAAACGCGTTATCGATATACTAAACAACAACATTTTTATCCAAAAGCGTTGTGAAATCATACCTTCTACAACGTTTTTAAGCATCTGCTAATTTTTGGAAAACAAATCTACAACGTTTTTTCCTAAAAAACGTTGTGTATTGTGCTTAACTACAACGTTTTAAAAACGTTGTGTAAGGGTGTCAAATAGACAACACCCTTAACTACGATGTTTTTCTGACTGAAACCACAACATTTTTTTCGCGTTGTTTATTTACTATTTTGTAGTAGTGAGATGGATGAAAGAAAGGACGAGAGAGGGAGACGACAAGGTGGTCGGAGTCGGCAAGGGAGGAGATGGGTCGGCGACAGATGAAGGGAGTTGTCGTCGTTGCTATGATGGTTGTTGGGATTTGGGTTGGAGTAGATGTGCTGACTAAAAGGTTGTTGAGATGTATATTGATTAGGGTTATTGGTGATAAAAAAGAGATTTTGTAATATCGAATAGGTTATTTTTGTTCAAAAAATAGTCAATTTTATTCAAATGGTCCTCTGAACAGTTAAGATTTATTTATTTTATCTTAACTATTTAGAGGCATTTAAAGGGAATTTTATTTTACCAAACAACTTCATGCCTCTTAATGAATAAGAGGTGAACTGTTAAGATGCATTAAATGCAAGCAAACACCACCTTAGATTTGTATCTTTCTTTTACCGATTAAGAGATAATAAGAGGCAAACAAAATTTTTCCAAACAACTTTATCTTCTTACTGAATCAGATGTAGAGTTGTTAAGAGGTATTAAGAGATAAACAAACACCGCCTTAATATTAAGACTTTGGATTTATTTATTGAGATATTTAATGTAATAAATATAAAATTAAGTAGTAATTATTGATGAATCAATTTTTTTAAAAATTTAGGCTTACATTTATATTGCTCTTTATCGAATAAATTATGTTTCTTAATTTACTCGTGTATGTAATATCATGTTTATTGTTTTTTTTTTTTAGACATGTACGTTTATTATATATAACTTCACTTTTTTGGGTGTTCATTGTTTATAATGTTGTTATTTTGCTTTGTCAGTGGGTGTTATGATCACTGAACCATTAGAAGCAAAATAAATTGAAGTTTTATACCTTTGTTTTGTGCAAATGCAAATTCTCCAAGAATTTAAAATGGTGTGGGAATGTAAAAAATATTAATTAGCCTCATTTGTACATTTTAGAGAGTATGAACGTCATATAAGTCTAAACAATAAGAAATAAAGACATGACTAAGTAGCGGAGGAAAATTAGTATGAATTTATAAATATATTACTTGAAAAAAATAGAAGTTTGAAACATCACTTGGTAATTAAAAAAAAAAGTGATAAAAAAGACTTATTTATCCTTACTAAAAAAAGTTTATCCATGTTGACACTTATTTATATTTTTTTAAAAGCCACATCATAATTTTTTAAAAGAAAAATGACTAAATTATTTCTCAATCTTAAACTAGAAAGACTATTATGAAAGAAAAAATTTATACAAGGATCAAAATGGTTAATTAGCCTAAATTTAGCTAGGAAGGATTTTTTTGAAGGAGTGGAGGAAGAAATGAAAGTGATGATTAATAGCCTTTAAGACTTTAGTTGGCATGCTGGCCCATATGAAGGTGCAGAAAAGAAGCTTCATAAAAGTATACTTGGGATTGGATCTTAATCTTGTTGGACTCCTTTGAGCAAGATGATTTTGAGCATGGATTGATTCATTTTGAGCCCAAGTGGCTTTACATGAACTCCATCCATTTTAATTATATTTTCTTTTTTTAGTTTTTAAATTATATAGTCGACATGAAATTATTAATATGACATTACTTTGGTATTATGCAAGTTGAATAGACGAGAATAGCCACCGCAGCTAAATTTATAGCATATATTATTTGTGTTTGAATATTTTTTTCTCGTTTTAAAAATGTGTCTTTAATTTTAAAATATAGAAAAAGATATAAATTTATAATGAAGTGTTATTCTAATGCCCATGTTTAATACTGTGATATAGGATTATTACACAAGGGTTCTTGATTACTTCATGGTTTCAACTCTCTTTTAAATGAATGTCTTGTGTTTCCTTATTTTATTTTATTTTTGCCAAAATGAATGTCTCTACTGAGGTTTTATGAAAATTAAAAGTCTAGATCATGTACCAAGATCTTTTGATCCAGCCAAATCACACTGCACACCCCACATCATTTTCAACAAGACAAAATCAAGAAACTCTCAATATCACAAGCTCTCAAGTCTTGACTTTTTAAATTCATGCCAACCTCAAAATGTTACCTATCAATCGTGCAACCACCCAACAACCAACACGCTTTCAACAAACCCAAAAGAAATTGATTGATAGACACAACTTGCCAAATGTGAACACATGAAGAGAAAACAAAACACAATTTGAAGTTACAGCCACTGAAGACTTGAGAGATAATACAATGGTTGGTTATAAGTCTAGTACAATCAGTCAAGTTTCCGAGGAACAAACCATGATGATATTTGATCAGCCCATAAAAACACAACTAAATAAAATTAACAAATTGTAAACTACAAATATGCTAATTGCTCTAATGTTTTTCAGCATTGATAAAGCAAACTCACATCTTGCTTACCTATGTAGATCTTCTTAGTTGGAGGGACAAACGGTTACAAGGCAGGCAACGAGGAACTGATAAGATTTGTACCAAGGATGTTATTCTCTGTTCTTGGGCTGCTCCCTGCACTGCTGTTAGAAAGAGATCGAAACGTCGTCTTCTGTAAAACCCCAGTTGGAGATGAAGCCAATCGGGGGCTACTGTCCCAACCCTCGGTCATGAGATTAAGAGCCGACGTGTTATTGCAGTCGCCAGCACTATTATTAGTGCTATGCAAAACCTCCCCAAGTGGTCCACCCATGGAATTCTCCCAAGAAATGGGGATCCAACTCGCTTGCCTTTGGTTTGTCTCGTTGATGATTCCATTCATTCCTAAAACCATTTGAGTGGAGTCAAGCTCACGGGATAATCTTAGGGGTGATAGTGCAAGCTTTTCATTGGTGGGAGACGAAGTTGATGACATGAAGTCCGCGGCAGCCATTGGTATTGATATAGAGAGTTGGGTCCTGTCTGATTGCATATCAATATCAGGCCACGAGATGGCTGAGCGCTCAGACTGGTTTTTCGGCCAGTCATCCATGAATTGTCGAAGAGAATGCTGTGCTTTGTTTTCACGGTCATTGAGGTCTTCAGAAGAACCATAGCTTCTGCAGTTAATCAGTGAAGAACTTTTCTGGAATGGGTTGAGCAATGAATCTGAGCAAACAAGTCCAAATTCCGTTCTAGAGGATACTTGATATGGATTCTGCTGTTTTTGACTCGAAAATTGATGTTCTTTTAGGCCAATGGTTGGAGAAAGCATGGAGAGTCCTGTTGTATCTTGTACATTCTCACCAACATTTGCCTTGTTGAGAAAACTCCTGCTCAGGGAATATAAATCAGGTCAAATATTGTAATAAAGTAGAATTAAGAACACAATTTTGTCTTAGAGAAATGAAATAGCCCTAATATTGCATGGAAGTTCCCATAGATTACCAAGAAACATTTAAAGTGAAGTACACAATGCACATGCTTCAACAGCTACGTAAATTGTGTGAATGTAGACTAGATGTAATATGCCAAAAAAATTAACTACTTGCCCATAAATAAACAACCTGTTAATGTGAGCTGATGCAGAAGGAGTATGTGCACAATGCTTCAAGTTGTTTAGTTGATGGTTTGAGAGGCCAAGGCTATTGGATGTACCGCTGGCCGGAACCACCGAGGCAGCTGATGAGGAAGAAGACATTGGCAGAAACTTGGCGGTGGTATTGGTGGTTCCGGAGACGGAATTGCCAGTTTGACCTTCCACAGGCTTTCTTGAACGATGGCGTCCTCGGTTCACGTGCCGCTCACAATATTTTTGGTCAGCAACAGCATCTCTCGAGCACCGCCATTTCTTCCCATCAGTTCGACGACACCTCCCAGGCTCAGGATCAGTGTTATTGGAAAATCCCAAATGGAAAGCACCCCATCCCACTGTTTGACATACATGAAAGCAAGCTACTTAACTTCCAAATCACGATCATAGTAGCCAAAACTAGGAATCAGTACTATAAACACAAATATTTAACGCATGCACAAATCTGAATTTTTATAAGATATTTACATCGTAATGAAAAAACGCTACAAAATAATATCCCAATTAAATAAAATGCGGACTTGCAATACAAAAATATACAAAACAGGTTTAGTATGAACATAATCCATAGAAACTACCAGAAAATATAGTAAATTAGGAACCTCTTTTTATTTTTTCTCCCAGGGTCTCAGGGTAATAAAAAGCCTATATAGGGAGAACTAATGACGGTAAAGAACAAAACTCAAAAAAAAAAAGTCCAAAAACAAAGAAGATACCACGTGAAGTCAACTGTACATTGAACTTCAATTAATGACTGAAAGATCTAAAAAATGTTGCATATAAAGATGAAATTGCTATATTTTAAATACCAAAAAGCTAACTTACAAGTATTGGGTCTTAGATGTGCGCTTGGAAAGCTAGAGAACCCAGCAGATTCAAGGGCTTTTCTGATGGGGTTGAGAAGATTAGAAGGAACAGGGGAATTTGCAGTGATGTACTTGTAGATCAAGGCCTGGTGTTCCAGCTCCATCCATTGTGATGGAGTGAATGGCCCTCTAACCCCAGTTATTATACCATGCATGCTTGCAGCATTCAAGCCTCCAGAGCTATAGCCTGAAAAACACAAAGAAAAAAAATTAGATTCATTTAGAACAGAAAAGCCAAATCCTAAAAATCAACCACTATCACTTGTAACGGAAATAAAAAAGACAGGAAAAAAATTCTGCTCCCCTGACTGTTAAATGTAAAGGAAAAATCAGGATATAGAAAAGTATATGACAAGAAAAACTAAAAAAGTCAGTATATTAACACGTCTGCAACATTTATGGAAGCTACACAATCAAGAATTCCTTGTCATTGATAGAAGAAGTAAATAAATCACACATAAAAAGAAACAGAAACAGAAATCAGAACAAATCAATAACAAAAAGAGGGTCTTTGGTTTTCCCTATTGTTCTCCCAATACTTTCTTCATTTTTTCCCCTTTATTTTGTTCTAATCAACTGTACACGATATTCAAAACAGAGAAGACAGAGATTTTAATTTATAAGGTGAAAAACAACAGTTCTCTTTCTTCTTTTTCCCTCTTGACAAGACCACCCTACATGTTTATGAAAAGACCTTTTCACCAGTACTTATAATCAAAAAACCAAATAACTAATTAAGAATTTAAAACCAACTAATCTCTGCAACCCCTCATAAACAAATACCCAAATGCTCATAAAAACAAAATCTTCAAGCAAATACCCAATTGCTCACTTACCCAGAATGTGAAAAATCACTTAAATGCATATACATATACATATATATCTATATATACCTGTATTTCTAGAGTAAGGAGTTGATGAGTGATGATAATAAGGCAATGCCACAGGCTGTGAGTTGGGGGAAGAGAAACTGAGCATTTGCTGCTGGCCATCAGAAAAAAGAGAGCTACTATTAGATCTCAGTAAAGGGGTATTTTTCTGCTGCTGCAGCTGTTGCTGATGGAGCAGCATTGCCTTGGAGAGACAAAAATCATCAGTATTCTTGGCCACTTTAAAGTCCCTAATACAGTCATCTGGCTCAGTAGAAATAGGCACAGGCCTTTCCTGCTTAAGAAACCCAGATCCGTACCATTTCTGCTTGGCCTCAAGATCTGAAGCAAAAACAGTAGAAGTAGGAGTGTCTAAAGAAGAAGAAACCAAACCAACAACATTTCCCCCAAAATCCATCAAATTAAACAGCCACCCACCAACCTACAGAGGGAGAAAATGGAGCATGGGGTTGGGTCCTTACATAATACTAAAATAACAAACACAAAGACAGGAGGTGGAGGAGGACTGGAGGAGGGGAGGATTTATTTTATGATTTGGGGGAAGGACCCTTCTTTAAAGGGAAGGGTGGGGTGCTTGTTAAATGTGCTCTCTGTTTGGTTAAGCAAGCTCTAAAAAAGATAATTTAGGCCAGTGTTTTTGTTTAGTTCTAGGCTTCTAGCTGATGCCTGAAAAATGCAAAGCGGAGTAAGTCAAAGTTCAAGAAGGAAATGCTAGAAGTTGTACTTATAATTTTTTTTTGAAATTTGTCAATTGTTTTTAGGGATTAGAACATTTTTTAATGCAATGTATTATAAAATAAAATTAATTATTAGGTTTTAAATTTTTAAGTCAAATTATTTATTTTAAAATTAATAATTAAGCATATATAAATATATTTCTAAAATTATAAAAATTGGGGTTAGTAATAAATTGTATATACTTTCTTTTGGTTATAATTTCTTCACCTATATTTTAGAAAAAATAATAAAAAGATTAGTTTTAAAAATGGTCAATTTAACTTTAAAAAGTCAAAATTGAACAATTAATTTGGGATGGAGGGAGTATAAGTTTTGGAAGTGGTTATCATCAAGTTAATTTTGGTCAATTAACTAATACAGTATCGATACGCAGGTTGGGAGGTGATCTATCTCTGCATGTTAACACTATACCGATTAATTGACTAATTTATTATGAAGTTAATTTTATGATAACCGAATCCATTAATTTTATTGGTGCAAGTTTGGCATCGATTTTTAGAATTTATGGAGCCTAAATTAAGAGAAGTGATATTTTTAGGGCAACAATTTCGTTTATTTGCAAAAAAAAAAAAACATTGAAACTTAATTCTTAAATCAATTTTAGAACTTTGCTCATTTCACAAATGTACTTTATAAATGTGATTTATTTAAATCACAAATACAAGAGATCCAAATTCTCCGCATCAAAAACATCCGAGCTAAAGCCTGACGCCAAACTCCTCAAACTCTATGGAAAAACAAGCTTATTATGTTAAAATTGTATATTGTGTCAAATAATACATTTTGTGATGAAAATATAATAATTATGAGAATAATTTTAGTGATATATACACATGCACATACATATCTGTACGGAGATTTTATATAATGAAAAATGATCAATTACATGTGACATCAGAATTTGGCAAAAGTAATTTATTTTTTAAGAAAGTGATATTTTCATATAAAAAATTAATATTTTATAAGATCTCTCGTGAATAATGAGTAAGTTTTATCTCCATATAAAAATATTATTTTAACGTGTAAAAATATCAATTTTCTATTTTTATAACACTTTCAATAGTGGTGGAGTAGAACATCCTTGACCTAGAGATAACTGAACACCACTTACCCTTATAGGTATTATCATTAACATATAAAATCTTAATCATACAAAATTCAAATGATTTCTCCTTCTGCGTGTCAACACTTCATGAAATTAATTTAATGATGACCGAATCCTACCAAATTTAAATTTTAATATCACAAATCACAATAAAATTTCACTCCTCATCTTCTTTCTAGATCCTCGTCTCTGTTTTGATGTAGGGCAATTGGACATGTTGCATGGCCTAGGGTTGGGATGTTCTCTGATTTGTCGGATGTAGGAGTGAGCAATAAACGGATAAAATCGAATTATCGAACCGAACCGAAATTTTTTAACCGAATTATTTCGGTTTTTCAATTTTTTTTTTACAATTTCGGTTATATCCAAATTATTATTCAGTATTCGATTACGGTTTCGGTTTAGAAAAATAGGTTATTCGGGTATCCGAATAACCGAACCTTAATTATTAAAAAAAATTAATTTTATAATATTGTTATTATCTCACTCGACGAGTCCACGTGATTTCACATTTGAGTCTTTACATTTCTGATTTCATATCCCATTTTCATTTTTTGCTACTTAGCAGCGCCAGGTCTCCATCTCCACTCTTGCTTCACATTTCAGATTTGAGATTTCTTGACTTCTTGAGTCTCAACAGTCGACAGTCGACTACTCCGGTACTCCTTCTCCACTGTCTCCAGCGTCCAGCCTCTGCCTCTCTCCGCCTCTGGAGAGTCTCCAGCCCAGTGCCCTCGGCAGCTCTGCCCTCTCCCCCTTCGACCTCTTGACTCTCTTACTGATCAAAGAAATTGGCGGTATGTTTGTTTTGTACTTTTGTTAGTTGTTCCATACTTCATACTTACATCTGATTTTGATTTGAACCCTTTTACGGGTTATTCGATCTGATTTTGTTAGTTAGGACTTAGGGTTATGATTTTTAAGATGGATAATCATTTGATTTGAACCCTTTTACGGGTTATGATTTTGTTAGTTAAGAGTTAGGACTTAGGTTTATTTTATTAATAAAGTTCTGCCCCCATTATTTCGTGTTGCCTACAATGAGCTCAAAGGAAAAATGTTACGAGGTACAAACTTACAATTCTGGTGTCAATATGATTTTCAACAACATATTGGATGTTCCTATGCTTTTTTGCTGCACTGTGAGGAAGAAGATGGGCAAGGTTGGACTACTGTCTTTATATAGAGCTTGTTACCCTTTTATATGAAGTTATGAACACATATTTATGTTCTGGTATTGTTTAAATTCAAACTTGGATCCTTTTTGGCCTTTTCTGTGATGATAGTCTTTCTCATGTTGTCGTGTTGTATGATGCTAGACTAGTGTATACTTTTCTTTGCATAAGTTTGGTCTAAGTTCTACATTATACTTGTATGTTGTATCAACATAAGAATAATATGCAAGTTTGGTCTAAGTTCTACATTATACTTGTATGTTGTATCAACATAAGAATAATATGTAATGAGTTGGACAGTGGAAAAGGTACATGTAGTGAGTTAGACAGTGGAACTCACTGATTTTGTTTTGGCCTTTTGGCCTTATGTTTCATCTGATTTTGTTTTTTTTTGTTTGACATTTGTAGATGATGTCAAGTCTTTTAAATGATTTGCACATGGTGGATGATACGGATGAGCCTAACCTTGATGACCTTGATCCAATTGGAGATGGGAGAGAGGCAAATGACAGTGTTCCCACCAATACAGAGCCCAGGTCAAAAGAACCCACGACAAGTACAAAAACTATGGGACACTCGGAAAGTGTAAAGATGCCAAGAAAAGGATGGCACCTAGATCGAGGTGTGGGTGAGGGCACTTCATTCCAGATTAAAGATAAGGATGGTAATGTCATCAAAGGTAAGTGTACTTATTGTGAAAAAAAGAATTAGGCTTTGATTCATCCTTAAATGGCACTACTTCTTTAAGAAATCACTTTAGAACTTGTAAAAAAAATCCTATCAACATAGACAAAGTTCAACCCCATCTTGTAGGGATTAAAGAGGGTGAGGGAGAGGGAGGGGCATGTGAGGGTACTTCTTGGAGGTTTGACTAAGAAGCGGTTAGGGCAGTCGTGGTTCACTATCTTATTGTAGACGAACTTTCTTTCAAACATGTTGAGAAGGAGGGTTTTAAAAGACTTATGCAAGTTGTTTGTCCTAGGTTTCAATTGCCTTCACGTTTTACATTTGCTAGAGATTGTATATGTTTGTATGAGAATGAAAAGAGTAAATTGAAAACAATCCTTAGAAAATATTGTGAACGTGTTTGCCTCACAACTAACTCTTGGACTTCTAATCAACGCTTGAATTATATGTGTGTTACTGCTCATTTTATTGATGAAAACTGGAAATTGCATAAGAAAATCTTGAATTTTCGAACCATCACAAGTCATAAGGGGAAGGACATTGGGGAAACGGTTGAGTCTTGTCTAATTGACTGGGGACTTTCTAAAGTTATGACACTCACTGTAGATAATGCTAGCTCAAATGATACTGCAGCGGCTTACTTGAGAGATAGATGTACATACTGGAAAACCAATGTCTTAGGTGGTAAATTCATTCATATGAGATGTATAGCTCACATTATTAATCTTGTTGTGAATGATGGGTTGAAGTTGATTGAGAAATCTATTGAAACAATTAGGCGTGCAGTGAAGTATGCAAAACAATCTCCAACTAGGGCCAAGTCATTTAAGGAATGTATTGAGTATTGTGGTCTTGAAGATAAGAAAGGCTTAAGTCTAGATTGCACAACTAGATGGAACTCGACTTACTTGATGTTAAGTTCAGCCTTAAAATACAAGGTAGCTTTTGATCGATTTGGGTTTAAAGATCGTGGCTTTGAAAAAGAGAGGGGGGGCAAAAATATTCCAACGGACTCGGATTGGAATAGGGCCAAATTGTTTGTTGGATTTTTAGAACATTTTTATAATCTCACTGTGAAAATTTCAGGCTCATCTTATGTCACATCAAATAATGCATTTCTTGAAATATGTGACACTTATATTATTTTGAATGACTGGGAAAGAAGCAATGATATAGAATTGCAAAAAGAATGGCCAAGGCAATGAAAATAAAATATGATAAGTATTGGGGAAATGTTACAAAATGAATATGTTGTTATATATTCCGTCAGGCTTGATCCTCGGTATAAGTTGAGCTTTATTCAATTTGGTTTAGAAAGAATGTATGGAAATGGTGAAATTGAAGTTGAAAATCCGTTGGAGGGTTTGGAAATAGATCTTCACTTTGATATTGATAATGAATATAGGAATTTAGAATATCAATCAAGTAATAAGGTCACTGGGTTGGAGATTGCCAATGGTGTGAAGAGATCAATGGAAGATTTTTTTAATAAGTACAGGAAAAAGTATTCGACTCAAGAAAGTGGAAAATCAAGTTTAAGTAACATGTCAATGTCATCCCAAGGTTCTAGTTCAATGGAATCCCAAACTACAAATAGAATTACAGAAGAGTTCAAAAGGCGTCGGACTGGAGTTATTGTTGGAGACAAATCTGAATTGGAGAAGTATTTAAGTGAAGATGTTGAAGAAGTTGATGAGTCTTTCGATATTTTGGGATGGTGGAAAGTTAATAGTGCAAGATTCCCTATCCTTGCACGTATTGCCCGTGATGAGTTGGTTATTCCCATTTCTCTGGTTGCTTGAGTCCACATTTAGCACGGGGACGATTCTTGATGCATTTAGGAGTTCATTGTCTCCTAATATGGTGGAAGCTCTCATATGTTCTCAAGATTGGGTTAAAGTGAAGAATCGTATTGATGTGGAGGAAGATATCGACTTTGTCGATAAATTTGAGTGTGGTAATAATTATTGTTTTTGTTTATTTTATTGAACTAATAAAACAATTGTTTGTTGAAAATAATGTGTTTAATTATATTTTTAATTTTAAGAATATCGACTTGAGCCTTGTTACTAATGATGCCGATGTTTTCGTGACTCAACAAGATGGGAGAGGTAAATTAAATCTCTCGATTCATCATTGCAATTCAATTTTAAGCATTTTGATTATAGTTTTGTCTTGCTTGTATGTGTCTATAATTTGATGCATTTGTATGTCATTTTTTCTTTTGCAGATTGAACCAATCAAAAATATTGGCCCCCGCATTTAAAAATATGTTAGGTATTTAACAACTGTTTTATCTATCACTTTCAGTTTTTCCATCTAGATAGTAAGGTGCTATCAATATACAACTATTTTTTTATTATTATTATTATTGCGGTCTTATTGGGACTTGGGAGCTCGCGATGCAAGGCTGGAGCTTGTTGATCTTGAATCATGATCTTGAAAAAAGTAATCTTTGAAAAGGCGCAAGACCGGAGCTTGTTAAGCCATTGACTGTTGTTGCATCGATAGTTATTCTTTGCTTCTTCTTTGTAATTTTTAAAAGTTGTTGTTGTTGAGATGTTGTTGGCTTGTTGCATCTCATTTCAGTTTTTCCATCTAGATAGTTGTTGCTGGTGGTATTACTGTAAAAGTGTTTGGGCTTGTTGGTTGTTCTTTGGCTTACTCTTCATTGTAATTTTACTTTCTTTGTTGGACCTTTGGGCGGTGTTAGTTAAAGCTATTAATTTCTTTGGATAGTGTATTAGTATTTGCTAAACAGGTAACACTGTAAGTATGTAACAGTTGGATGCTAAACAGGTAACATTTGCTGGACAGTAATTCGGTTTTTTCCCGAATTACCGAAATTACAATTCGGTAATTGGGTTATTAGTTCGAATAGTAAAATCATCATTACTTCGGTTTTCGGTTATAACCGAATAGCTTATTCGGTTCGGTTATAACCGAATGCTCACTCCTAGCCGGATGTGAGGGCAAGGAGCATATGGGGGATCGGAGGCCAGATAGGAGGATGAGATCGGCGGTGGGAATGGAGAATTAGGGTTGTCATCCCGGGATTGAATTTTTTTGGCCTGCAATTTGAATATTTATATTTTATTAGAATATGTATTACTTCTTTTGTACAAGTATAATAATAAATACGTATTTTTTACATTTAAAAAACCCACATATTTATCTCAATATGTCGACAATTATTTAGAGTGTTGATTGTGGATTTTCAAATTTATGAGTTAAAAACAGAGAAGTTATCAACTTTAAGGTACAATTTTGTCATTTGCCCTTGACATAACTTAAGCTACAAAGTGGATGAACTCCAAGTTGTTTTTTAGAAAAAAACAAGACCAAATGCATAGTTTCTTGTCGTTTTGTCACCAACTTGCATTACTTCCCTTTTCATATTCTCTTGTTAAACTTGATTACTTTAATTAGGGGAAAGACTACAGGATGATTGTTCATGAAACTTTAATCTGATTTATACACTCCGTTTCTTCAGCGAACCGAAAGGAGCGAATTAAGAACGAACCGACTATAACGACGATTTTTTCTGTCGTTTTAGCATAGAAAACTGATTTTTTATATTATAGCGACAGAAAAAATTATCGCTATAACCGATTTACTCTTAGTTGACTCCTTCCGGTTCGCTGAATAGAACTGATTTAAATATCCTTATTTTAAGGATATTTGTGCATGGACAATCACTTAGGGAGGACAATGGGACGGGGCAAGGTGGAAGGTTTTGCATAATGCACCTCTCTACTCGGACACCATCCAGTTTTACATCCTGTCGTCTCAAAGACCTTATTTGTTAGAGGAATTAATATTATGGTCCCTAAACTCTAATCACCTTCTAAAGAATTCTAGAAATACTAATTAAAATCCTTTTTTTTTACCAAACACAAACTGTTTTAAAAAAATAATTATAAGTAAAAACAATAATCAGAATTACTTCATATTTTTTAAGCTATCCCATCTCCCAGACACTCTTGGCTAAAAGAAGAATATTTTAATATCGTTTTTCAATCCTCCAATATTTTTAAAGGTTTTACTGTTTTGACCTTATATGCAAGCACTCCACTAGAATTGGAATGCGGTTAAAGTTGGGGTTAGCTCGTAAAGTCCGCCAGTGGTTTAGTTTTTTCCATTGCTTGTTTTGGTTTCTCCATCTGTACCTATCTCTCATCTCCAGAAGAGTGTGGGCTGCATGAAGGAAGGTGCATTGCATCGCCTTGCCTTGCCACGTGACCACATCACAAATACTAATCTACAACTACTATTCTATCCTCATCGTCTCACTCTCTTTCATACTCGAACCGATAAATACGTGACACACAGTGTGTATGTGTGTGTGAATATTATGCTATTTTTTTTATAATAGTAACATTATTTAAAAAATTATTTGACGGATAGATCAGTAGATCACTGATTCTATCAGTGATTGAATCGATGACATCATAATTATATAAAAATATATTATTAGTAGTTGATAGAATTTTTAAAAGTATCATTTTTTATGAATAAGTTATACAAATTATAAAAATAAAGGTAATATAATCTTTTAAATTAAAATCTGATCCATAAGTTAACATGTTGTCTAGGGGTGAGCATTCGGTTATAACCGAACCGAAATGACTATTCGGTTATAACCGAAAACCGAATTAACGATAATTTCACTATTCGAACCAAAAACCGAAATTAGAAACTAACCGAATTACCAAATACCGAATTACCGAATTACCGAATGCACAATTCGGTAATTCGGATAATAACCGAACCTGTGCTCAAAATTAAAATTAAGAATAAAGCAACAGATTACAAAGTAGCTTAACTTAAGTACTTAACAGTTAACAGCAACATGCCAAGTTGCCAACATCCAACATAAAGTTTAACTGTTATAGTAACAAGACACTCAGTAGCAAATTAACTGTTACAGACTTACAAGTTACAACAACAAATTAACTGTTACAAATTAACTGTTCAGCATAAAGTTTAAATTAACTGTTACAAATTACAGCACTCAGCAGCAAATGAACTCAACACTCAACAACAATACAGCATGACTCCATGGGATTCCTAGCAACAAGCCAACAAGCAACAGGCAGCACCGCAACAACAAGAAGAAGCCAACAACATTTGCCGGGAACAGCAACAAGCAAGCAAGAGATATCCCAGTAACTGCAGTTAAGTAGTAAATGGTAGTGACAGTAAATGGATAGCAGTTGTGCTAATGATTTGAAGCTATCATGAAATAAACTATTGTTCTTGAAGTGAATGTAAATGCATGTTAATAATTTTCTTATTCACAAGTGACTCTGTTTATGGATCAGAGATGTTTTAAGAGTTTTAATAATTTTAAGAGTTTAAGATCATGAAGAAACATGGTTATAAAATCTAGATCAAAGAATCTAACAAGTGTAAAAGTTGCATACAGAATGTTAGATCAATAACACACATGACTAATTTAAATTGCATAAAGACATGGAAAAGAAATATTCTGATGTTACCGGATGAGGCTGTAGGTCACAGGAAGGTATATTAAATTATTTTTTAAAAAGTATCATAAGTTAGATTCGTACTTTTATATATAAATTATTTTAATTTTAAACTTTTAAATTATTTTAATTTTTTTTTATTATCGGACAGACCCTTCGTACTACTGCACTTAATTTCTTAAAAAAATTATTGTCATTTTGAATTAAAAACGAATCGACTATAACGACGATTTTTAAATTCTTCTGACTGGCGTAAAAATCGAACTTTACATGTTATATGACGAAAAAAAAAATCGTCGTTATAATAGGATTCGATTTTAGTTATTTCACTATTGTTCACTTGAGAGTCTGACCGTATATATATATATATATATATATATATATATATATTTGAACATTTTATTTTTGGAGAAATTGAATTCATTTCCCAAAACTGAAAAAACAAATGGCATGAAAAAGAAGTGACTGTGCTCTTTTCTGAATGCGAAGTTTGTGTCATTGAATTAGGCAGGGCTGATGCAGTGGAAGAAAGGCCTGAACTGACAGAAGAAGAAGAGGAGATTATGCCCCACCATTTTGAAGATAGATGCAGCCTGCCGGGAGAGTGGAGACATGTAGTTTGGTTTCCAATTAATTTGGAAAAAAACAGAAGAAGAGAAGCCTTAATTAATTCTTCTTCCTCCCTTTTATAATATATGATATTTTAAATTTATACATAAAATTAAGAAAATAATTATATATCATTAAATATAATATCAATTGTATATAATATTCTTAAATTCTTATAATTATCATATTTATCTCGTTCTCTCTCTTATTTGTAATATTTTTTATGAGTGATATTTTTGAAAAGATTATAATTAATTATCTTAAATTATATAAAATAATAAATAATTTTTAAAAATTAAAATTATTTAAAACGTCATATATTATGAAATAGAGAGATAATTTAATTCATGCTGCCGTGCCCTAACAGTTATATCATGTCCTCCGCATGCAAAAAACGTATAGCAATTAACCCTTGTTTTTTTGGTTGTTGAATTGCACTAAAATTATGGGTAATTAATGGCAGTATATCGGAAGAACCTGGAGACAATTATTCGGTGGTTATTGATCATGGGAAATACTCTTCCGAGTAAAATTATCTCTTTGTTTTAAAAGCAGAAAATTTTATTTTCTGATATCTGTTTTTCAAGATTTCAATCATTTTTTTCTTTGTTTTCCAAGTTTGCATACCTTTACCTTAATTGTTGATAGTCATTCTTTCATTCAAGTCTCTCCTATTTTTAAACATTCTTTTCATATTCCCACCAATAAGAATGTGATTGGCAAAAGTTATGTTTCTTAAAAGGCGGTAGCACTCTTACATGGATGATCTCTCTCTACTAAAGTCTTAATTGCAGAAAACAAAAAATTAGCATATAAGGGTATTTTAATATTTTTATCACACATATTAGTATGTATGTAAAACTCTAGAACAACAAATAATTTGAGACGGAGGGAGTACTCGTTAGTTTTTGTTATTTTTGCTTTCTCTTCACTTGCCTTTTTAGAATATTTAAAAATTAAAATATTTTTATCCTAGCGATAACTTGCGTTGATCCCTTTGTTTCTTAGGGACAATAATTTGCCCTCAAAACGTGAGCCCTCAGAAAAATATATAATTATTTTTATTTCGTCTCTTAAACGAAATATAGAGAGTGAATTAAAAACAAAACGATTATAACGACTTGTTTATCCGTCATTATAGCATAAAAAATTAATATTCTATTTTATAACGACAGATATAGTCGATTCTTTTTTAATTTACTCTATATGATTCACTGAAAAGAGTCAACCTATGTATATATATTATAAAATACTTATATATATATATATATCATTACATGAAAATAATTTATTTTTAACATAATATTTTGTTAAAATAATTATTTTTCTTGTAGTGTATATTAATGCTTTTTGTACTTATATACATATTTTAGTCTTCTTGTTGCATAAATATAAGTTTATTATATTTATAATTAACTATCTATAATAAATAAACAATGACCCCGTGTAAAACCCAAACCTGACAAGTAAAAATTGAGTTTAAATTCTAAAAGCCAAAATTAATGAATTAGCAAATGTAGTTGGTAAATTTTAATGATTACACCATCGAACTTTTAATTTTTAAATTATCACAAGAAACTTATTATTATTATTTTCAAATTGGGTTACTCCATTAAAAAAATTAGACAAATGTTAAGAATTTATCGATATGGCTCTGAAAAAAAATACAAAAATTAAAAATATTACACGTGGCAAAAAAAATAATATAAAACTTAAAAGTAAAATTAAAAAAATAAAAACATCTTTCTTCTTTAACCAAAACATATCTAACCATCTTTCTTATTTGAGTTCTTTTTATTCTTCATTAAAACAGATTTAACTGACATGAAGATCTAACTGACATCAAAATAGATCTAATTATATTATTTGGCATCTGCTCTGCTGCTCTCATTCGACTTCAAAATCTCTCTCTCTTCATCCCTTTTGACCTTAAACGACTATTATTTGCCATTAACAAAGTTTTGTATTTGCTTCAGGTTCGTCTTATTAAGGTATCGTGATTTTATTTCTCTTGGGATGCCCAATTTAATTTTTGAGGTTTTAGGGTTAACTATAAGACCCCAACTTTTATAAATAAAGATGAATTTTTTTCTAAATATCATTTTTGAATATTAATGTGTGAATTTGTTATAATGTTATAGTTATGGGTAATATTTATAAATTTTACAAAGTAAACAAGTTGTTATAAAATATTCTATTAGTTGGGGAATATTCGTTTTATCAGGGAATACTCATACGACGGCACAATTATTGGTGGACCCCACAACGGAATTATTGTCGGAGTTAAAAAATGACATAAATATCTTTTTATAAAAATAACGACAAAATTTTTACCGTTAACTGTTGAAATAAAAGGTGATAAAAGTACAGTAATACACGTGGTTGCATAGTAGCACATGTAAGACCCCAACTTATTATTAATGAAATTTAATTTTCTCTATTTATTATTTTGAAATAGTAAGGGTTGATTTGATTAATGTGGATAGTTAGGGTAAAATACATAAATATTTCAAAATAAGCAAGTGGTTATAAAATATTCATTGTTGTCGGAGAATATTAAATCTTGTCGGGGAATATTAAATGCGGCCAGTATGACAATATTGGGCCCCATAATGAAAGCGATTGGATGAAGAAAATGACAAATATAAGTTGTTTAAAAATAACGGCGTGGTTATTCTGAATTATCTTGTTAAAATACCCGAATTGGTTAAAACACGAAGACACGGTATTGCACCAATTATTGATTCTACGTGAGAAGGCTTTACTCGATAATTGTGGCGCCCCAAAATAGGTAAACATCACCTATTACGAGTTGTCGATACATGATGCGAAACAACTACAACTTTATTATTACAACAAGAAAGCGTGAGTTTGAATACAAATATTATCTTACAGACAATATCTATACTCAAATAAATCCTCATCACATTTATTGATACATTATTTTACAAAAATGGTGAGGACTACTAAACAATCCTTTCTAAAACCTTCATTCCGTACCCCAGGCTTCGTACTCGCTTATATTCTCGCCTCCACGAGAAAAATGGAACAAAAAGGAAAAGGTGAGCTCAACTAGCTCGATAAAGAATATTATGACTAAGATAATATACAACAAATTATCGTTAGTCTTGACGAGGGAAAAATCTAATAGAATCTGATAGACAACAAATTTTAAATCAATATTCGCATGTGAAATAATAATTCATTAGAAGAGTTAAGTAGAGAATGCAAACTACTATCTTACATGTATGAATTTAAAAGTTCATCGTCTATCTTTTATCCTGTAACATCAATCGATATACATACGGAATCAAATATTCATCTTTGCACTACTGGCCAAAGATATTCATCGATTAAGTCGTATTCATTTAAACACTGTTCATCTTTAGACTACTGGGCGAAAGATATTCTTCAGAAATCATTCATCTTTGCACTTCTGGTAAAGATATTCTTAAGAAATCATTCATCTTTGCACTATGGCCAAAGATATTCCATAATATCATCATTTAAGGCGAGGATGATGAAAAATATTTTTTTTTAAAGAAGCGAATCCGGTGAAACAAAATGACAAGGATTAAGGATTAAGGATTCGTACTTGGTTTTATCCACGTCCAAAAATACCTCAAAAATAATCATAGTGGTGTAAAATTCAAGAATGATCAAAACATGGATACAATCGGAGTTAGTATCCGAATAGATGTTTTAGACGAAAAGAAGAAATTTTATTTTTAAATTGAATAGTCCAGTATCGTGAATAGTCTTCAAGTATCGTGAATAGTGTCATTATCGTGAATAGTAACTCGACACCAAAAGATAATAATTCCACAAAAACATCTTCACGCTTCATGAATAGTACTCGTGAATAGTAACTCGTGAATAGTAACTCATGAATAGTAACTTCGTGAATAGTAACCCATGAATAGTAACCCAGAGCATGAAAAAGTTCCAAATTTGATAAAACTTCGAGGATCAACATTTCAAAGACGTAATGATATTGAAGAAATAATATCATTCTGAAAAAATAATATCCCTTACCTCGAAAGATCGGTACTTCAAATTTAGAATCTAGGGTATAGTCTTTGAAGGAACTTGCAACGAATCTAGCAATACTCAAAGTATACTCAAAATACTCACAAGAATACGTTCGATAATATAGAGAGAAAACTTTAGTTTACGGTGTGATTTTCAATTCTAACCTAAGCACCTATTTATAGGAAAATGCTTAGAACACCAAAGCGAAAATAATAATATTTCTTAAAATATTCAAGCCCACCTTAGAAATCTGATTTCAGATCATTTATAACACATGTGAGCCACTCAATTACAACAAAAACGTTTTTCTTACAAAAATATTTTAAACTACCAAAAATCAATTATTTGAACTTGAACTTCAATAATTCATAATAAATAGCCCTTTCATCAGAAAATTCGAATCTCTTGAGTTTTTATAGAATTTCAATTCTCTACAACTTTGCAGAAGAAAGTTTTTCCAAATTCCAAATAGAAATTGACCGAAATCCATAAGCAGGCGATTTTACAATTTATAATCAAATTTCGATCGATAAGCGGGGTCCACAGACATGTTTAACATGTTTTAAATATTTATTGCAACAAAATACTCTTCCTCCTCAGATACTCATATATCCCACATTCGTTGTAAAAAATATCATAGTTAATATATTATTAAAATAATATATTTAAATGAATTATTTTATCGAGAAAAAAGATAAAATATTAATTTTCAACAATTGTCATTTTAAAAATTTTCTCCATCTATATCCACATAAAATCAATATTTTCCTCATCATATAAATCAATAATTAATTATTCACAAATAATATTACGAGAATCACAATATTGACAACAGGCGGTTCAGGAAGAGGGGCTTTCGATAAGAATTTCTTCTTCTTGGCGGCATGATTAGGTGACCAAACCTCTCCTTAGACTTAACTTTCTAGACATTGCCAATAATGTTATCTAATAATATTATTAGGATAATATGAATTATTGCTTCGATAATGAAAATACGTGTAATGACAATTATTGAAACAATGACAATATAAAATATCAATGACAATTATTAACTCAATAATAAAATCTTTGAAAGTAATTATCGTAATCATTATTGAGTAGTGCCTTCTTACGTAAGAATCAATAATTGGTGCAATACTGGTGTCTTCTTGTTCAACAACGGCGTATTAGTGTGTTTTAACCATAAGAGTATTCCAACGGTGATTATTGGTAACAACTCACATGATATTTTAAAACAACTTATATTTGTCGTTTTCTTCATCCAATCGCTTTTCAGTTATGGGGCCCACACATGGGCTGCTGCGTCAGTCATACGAATATTCCGACGATACGAATATTCCACGACCAAACGAATATTCCCAAGCGATAATGAATATTTTATAACCACTTGCTTATTTTGAAATATTTGCGTATTTAACTCTTAACTATCCACATTAATCAAATCAACCCTTACTATTTCAAAATAATAAATAAAGGAAATTCCTTTTATTTAAAAATTTGAGGGTCTTACAACCTCCCTCCTTATGAAATTTCGTCCTCGAAATTGGCGTCACGATACACAGTGTTTGAAAAGGTGAGGATACCTCGCTTTCATTTCGTTCCAATTCCCGGTCATTTCCTCTATAGCATGATTTCTCCACAAAACTTTAACTTGTGGTATGACCTTTCTTGGCGTAGGACATGCTCCTTCTATCCAAGATCTTGACAGTACCTCCTCATACGTTAAGTCTTGGCTATCTCGTCCGGTTCTAACTCGATAACGTGGTTCGGGTCTTTCACATATTTCTGAAATATGGATATGTGAAACACATTATGAACACGAGATATACTCGGAGGTAACGCAAGTCTATAGGCTACATTTCCTACTCGGTCGAGAATTTGAAATGGACCGATAAATCGTGGATTGAGCTTTCCTCTCTTCCCAAATCTTGTAACTCCCTTCCATGGAGCAACTTCGCAACAATACATGATCCCTACATTAAATTCCACGTCCTTTCGATGAAGATCCGCATAACTCTTTTATCGATCTTGTCTTGTTTGTATCGTTGTCGAATCATTTGGATCTTTTTCGGTGATCATACGTCTTAACTTTCGGGTCCCAACAATGTTGCTTCACCCACCTCATCCCAACATATTGGAGAGCGACATTTTCGTCCATATAATGCTTCAAATGGAGCCACACCTATACTTGCACGATAAGCTGTTGTTGTAGGAGAATTCCACCGATGGTAAATACTTATCCCAACCGCCCTTGAAGTACAGGACACGAGTCTTAATAAATCTTCAAGAGTTTGAATAGTCCTCTCTCGATTGTCCGTCTGGTTTGGGGATGGTATGCGAACTAAATCGTAAATCCGTGCCCATAGCTTTTTGCAAGCTAACCCAAAATCTTGAAGTGAATCTTGGGTCACGATCCAAACTATGGATACGGGCATGCCATGCAACCTCACAATCTCATTCACGCATATACTAGCAAGGCGTTCGAGGGAATAAGTCTCCGTATCGGCAAGAAATGAAAGCGGAGACTTGGTTAGTCTATCAATAATAACCCAAATAGCATTGATGCCTTGAGAAACCGTAGGAAGACCGTGTGAAATCCATGGTAATGTGTTCCCACTTCCATTTCGGAATCTCAAGTGGTTGCAACGGACCCTTAGGTACTAGATGCTCGCCTTTACACGTTGACAAGTTAAACACATCGAGATAAACTTTGCAATCTCTCTCTTCATATTGTTCCACCAAAATGTATGTCGAAGATCACGATACATTTAGTACTTCGAGGATGGATTGCAAATGGTGTATTGTGTGCCTCCATCATAATCTTGTACTTCAAATCAGTCGTTAGGAACACAAAGTCTAGAGTGGACTCAAGTATTCCTTCTTCATCAATTCTCGCTTAGGAATAGCTCCTTCTTGTACTTTCTTCTTCATACGCATAAGCTCAAGATTCGGTGGCTTGAGCAACCTTAACTTTTTCTATTAAAGTTGGCTCTGTCGTATACTTGACATCATCGCTTTTCGTTCCTTCATATGATCTTCTACTCAACACGTCGGCTACCACGTTAAACTTTACCGGGATGGTATTGAATAGTGTGGTCGTAGTCTTTCAATAGCTCGAGCCAACGTCATTGCCTAGATGTTGAGTTCTTTTGAGTGAAGAAATATTTAAGGCTTTTATGGTGCGAATATATCTCCACTTTCTCCCCATATAGATAGTGCCTCCATATCTTTAAGCTTGAAAAAAGCTTGCTTTAACTCTAGATCATGAGTAGGATAATTCCTCTCATACTCTTTAAGTTGTCGCGAGGCATAGGCTATGACTTTCCACGTTGCATGAGAACACATCCTAACCCTTTGCACGAAGCATCATTTGTAGATAACAAATCCATCCAACCGGATGGTATTGTTAGAAACAGTCTTAGAAATAAGTCTCCTCTTAAGCTCTTGGAAACTCTTCTCGCATTCTTCGCTCCAAGCGAATTTCGTATCCTTTCGAGTTAAATTTGAGTTAATGGAGTAGCGATTCGAGAAAACCCTTCCACGAATCTCGATAATAACCCATTAAGCCCAAAAACTACGTGCTTACATCGCAGACTTGGTCGATCCCAACTTTGTATTGCTTGATCTTCGTCGGATCAGCAGATACTCCATGTTTTGACACCACGTGCCCAAGAAATGCTACTTCCTCAAGCCGAACTCGCATTTCTTCAATTTGGCATATAGTTGGTTTTCACGAAGCCTTTGGAGTACCGACTTCAAATGGTGCTCATGATCTTCACGACTTTTGGAATATATGAGGATGTCATCAAAAAACAACAACGAATTGATCCAAATATTCCTTGAATACTCGGTTCATCATATCCATGAAAGCGCGAGGAGCATTAGTTAGTCCGAAAGACATGACTAAGAATTCATAATGCCCATCTGGAGTTACGAAGGCGGTCTTTGGAATATCCTCGATTCTAATCTTCATTTGATGATATCCGAGCGAAGATCGATTTTTGAAAAGAATTGTGCCCCTTGCAATCGGGTCGAACAAGTCATCAATACGAGGTAGAGGATACCTATTCTTGATGGTGACATGGTTCAATTCAGATAGTCAATACAAAGTCGCATACTCCCCGTCTTTCTTCTTTACAAATAAAGCAGGGAGCACCCCGAGGAGATGTACTGGGGACGAATGAAACCGATGTCCAACAATTCTGTAGTTGGACCTTTAACTCTGAAGTTCAATAGGAGCCATTCGATATGGGGTTTTAGAAATGGGCTTTGTACTGAGTTCAAGATCAATAAAGAATTCAACTTCATGTTACGGGGTAGGCAGGAAGTTCTTCTTGAAATCGTCGGAAAGTCGATAACAATGGGAATATTATTCAAATTTGGCGTGTCTTTATTCAAATCCATAACATGGGCTAAGAAAGCTTGACATCCGTTTTTTCAATAAGCGAATAGCTTTATGATTAGATATGGCGTTGATTGATTTTAATGGTTTAGTTGCTTGAATCATACAACGGGTTGGTTAGGAATATGAAAACTAACAACCTTACGGAAACAATCAATTTTGGCATGATGAGTAGTTAACAATCAATCCCTAAAATCACATCAAAAGCAAGTATCTTTAAAGAGATAAGGTCGGACGGGTAAGGTGATGGTGCCAACTTGAATCAAACAAGATTTATAAGCGGTGGATGTGATGAAAGTTTCTCTAACGTAGTTTTCACAGATAGGTCGAAGTCTAATTTCTCGAGTCAAGTTTAAGCGTTGAGCACTGGCGGAGAGATAAATGAATGGGTAGCACCCGAGTGTCAAGTAAGGTATAAACTTGCAAGAATTTATAAATAGCTTACCCGTGATCACCTCGTTTGGGTTCCTCGCATTATGACCGATCACTGACAAATGCTCTTCCGGAATCGTTGACTTTGACTTTTACGGGACGATCTTTTGAGTCACCAATCCCATTGAACTAGGTTTTGCTTCTGCGTAATGATCTCGGCGATATGTCCTTCCTTTCCACAACTATAGCATACCTTGAGCTGTTGTGGGCGGTTTGATCGATATGTCCCTCTTTTTCGCATTTATAGCATATATGACCGGTGGTCGTTCTTCTCCCTTAGAACCGATTCTTTACACGACTTTGTCGTCTTCACATAGTCGTTGTTAAATCTCCTCTTTTTAAAATCTCCTCGACTCGCTTCTTACATTTTCATGGCCATGATTACCACCGAGTGGTAACCATTTTTGTCCGTCTGTTTCTTTCTCATTTGGTTATCATTATTACATTGATCGCTATATCCGTACGATCCACGGTTATGGTCCCTCGGTTGGTAGTACTCGTTAACTTCATTTCTAATAATTGAGCCACATTTTACAACATCTGAATAAAGAGAAAATTTATGGGAAATGAGATCTTGGCGATCTTGGGTTTCAAACCTCTAAGAAACATCCGCGTCATCGTTCCTCATTCTCCACCAAATGAGGTGCAAACACGGATAACTCTGCAAACTTTGCCTCGTCTTGAGACACCGCCGTCGTGTTGTTTTGTTCAATCGATGAACTCCACTTCCTTCATATAGCGAACACTTTCGGAAAGTATTTGTCATTAAATAGCTTTCTGAAACGTCTCCCAAGACATCTTTGAGTTAATTTGGATGGGTGCGCTTCCTGAGACTCCACCGATGAGTCTGCTTCGCCACGGAACATAAAGGTGGCGAATGGAACCTTATGTTCCTCCGTGCATCCCAAGACATCGAATATCTTGGTAATTTGTTTGACCCGTGTTTCCGCCGCCATGATCGGATCGGCTTTCCCTTAAATTCTGGTGGTCCCGACTCTTTGAAGCTGCTTGGTTGTGACAACCCGTGAATTGCTATCATTTTTCTCTGTATTTTGAACACGAGTCTCCACAAATGCGATTTTGCATGAAGCGCAAAAAGCTTCTAAACATTCCTCGTTCATCATCTACTCGATGGTGTTGTTCATGGGAGGAACATTGCCCGACTGTTACGTTCTCCTCGTTGGTGAGTCTGAGCATCTCCACGGTCTCATTTCCATTGTTAATATTCTCAATTCGACATTCTCAAATCTTGTCATAAAACAACAAGGGTTAATTAAGGAAATCAATATATCACATAATATCCCTATATCTTGACCAACTAACAAATAAGCTTAGGTATGACACCACTAGCGAAGGATTTACTCGTCTCTCCCTCTAGTTCTATTCCCGATCTCGCTTGGAGATCATATCCCTAAGCTCGATACCAAGCTGTGGCGCCCCCAAAATAGGTAAACATCACACATTACGAGTTGTCAATACATGAGTGCGAAACAACTACAACTTTATTATTACAACAAGAAAGCGTGAGTTTGAATACAAATATTATCTTACAGACAATATCTATACTCAAATAAATCCTCATCACATTTATTGATACATTATTTTACAAAAATGGTGAGGACTACTAAACAATCCTTTCTAAAACCTTCATTCCATACCCAGAGGCTCGTACTTCATTTATATTCTCGCCTCACGAGAAAAATGGAACAAAAAGGAAAAGGGTGAGCTCAACTAGCTTCGATAAAGAATATTATGACTAAGATAATATCTGACAAATTATCGTTAGTCTTCAACAGGAAAAATCTAATAGAATCTGATAGACAACAAATTTTAAATCAATATTCGCAATGAAATAATAATTCATTAGAAGAGTTAAGTAGAGAATGCAAACTACTATCTTCTATGTATGAATTTAAAAGTTCATCGTCTATCTTTTATCCCTGTAACATCAATCGATATACATACGGAATCAAATATTCATCTTTTGCACTACTGAGCCAAAGATATTCATCGATTGGTCGTGTTCATTTAAACACTGTTCATCTTGACTACTGGGCCAAAGACATTCTTTAGAAATCATTCATCTTTGCACTACTGCCAAAGATATTCTTAAGAAATCATTCATCTTTGCACTACTGGCCAAAGATATTCCATAATATCATCATTTAAGGCGAGGATGATGAAAAATATTTTTTAAAAAGCGAATCCAATTGAAACAAAATGACAAGGATTAAGGATTAAGGATTCGTACTTGGTTTTATCCACGTCCAAAAATACCTCAAAAATAATCATAGTGGTGTAAAATTCAAGAATGATCAAAACATGGATACAATCGAGTTAGTATCCGAATAGATGTTTTTAGACGAAAAGAAGAAATTTTATTTTTTAATTGAATAGTACCAAGTATCGTGAATAGTCTTAGTATACGTGAATAGTGTAAATATCGTGAATAGTAACTCAGACACCAAAAGATAGAAATTCCACAAAAACATCTTCACGCTTCATGAATAGTACTTCGTGAATAGTAATCGTGAATAGTAACTCATGAATAGTAACTCGTGAATAGTAACTCATGAATAGTAACCCATGAATAGTAACCCCTGACATGAAAAAGTTCCAAATTTGATAAAAACTTCAGATCAACATTTCAAAGATAATGATATTGAAGAAATAATATCATTCTGAAAAAAATAATATCCCTTACCTCGAAAGATCAAGTACTTAGCTAGAATCTAGGGTATAGTCTTTGAAGGGAACTTGCACCGTCTAGCAATACTCAAAGTATACTCAAAATACTCACAAGAATATTTCGATAATATAGAGAGAAAACTTTAGTTTAAGTGTGATTTTCAATTCTAACCCAAAGCCCTATTTATAGGAAAATGCTTTAGAACACAAAGCGTAAAATAATAATATTTCTTAAAAATATTCAAGCCCACCTTAGAAATCTGATTTCAGATCATTTATAACACATGTGAGCCACTCAATTACAACAAAAACGTTTTTCTTACAAAAATATTTTAAACTCCCAAAAATCAATTATTTTGAACTTGAACTTCAATAATTCATAATAAATAGCCCTTTCATCAGAAAATTCGAATCTCATGAGTTTTATAGGAATTTCAATTCTCTACAACTTTGCAGAAGAAAGTTTTCCAAATTCCAAATAGAAATTGACCGAAATCCACAAACGGGCGATTTTACTGTGCTATAATCAAATTTCGGTCAATAAGCGGGGTCCAATAGGACATGTTTAACATGTTTTAAACATTTGTTGCAACAAAAAATACTCTTCCTCCTCGTATACTCATATATCCCACATTCGTTGTAAAAATATCACCGTTAATATATTATTAAAATAATATATTTAAATGAATTATTTTATCAGAAAAAGATAAAATATTAATTTTCAACAATTGTCATTTTAAAAATTTTCTCCATCTATATCCACATAAAATCAATATTTTCCTCATCATATAAATCAATAATTAATTATTCACAAATAATATTACAGAATCACAATATTGACATCCAGGCAGTTCCCAGGAAAGAGGGGGCTTTCCAATAAGAATTTCTTCTTACTGGCGCGCAATTAGGTGACCAAACCTCTCCTTAGACATAACTTTCTAGACATTGCCAATAATGTTATCTAATAATATTATTAAAATAATATGAATTATTAGCTTCGATAATGAAAATCTTATGTGTAATGACAATTATTGAAACAACAAGAATATAAAATATCAACGCGCGGCAATTATTAACTCAATAAAATAATTGAGCGGTAATTATCGTAACCATTATTGAGTAGTGCCTTCTTAACGTAAGAATCAATAATTGGTGCAATACTGGTGTGCTTCTTGTTCAACAACGGCGTATTAGTGTGTTTTAACCACAGAGTATTCCAACAAGATATACTGGTAATAACTACTGTAGATTATTTAAAAACAACTTATATTTGTCGTTTTCTTCATCCAATCGCTTTAGTTATGGGGCCCACACATGGTCACTTGGCCAGTAAATACGAATATTCCCGACAAGATCACGAATATTCCACGACCAAACGAATATTCCCCGACGATAATGAATATTTTATAACCACTTGCTTATTTTGAAATATTTGCGTATTCCAACAGTATTAAAGGTAACATCTGCTTTGGTGTTCTAAGCATTTTCCTATAAATAGGGTGCTTAGGTTAGAATTGAAAAACACACCAGAAACTGAAGTTTCTCTCTATTTCTCTCTCGATATATTGAGCGTATTCTTGTGAGTATACTTTGAGTATTGTTAGACGGTGCAAGTTCCTTCAAAGACTATACCCTAGATATCCAAACTAGAAGTACTAATCTTTCGAGGTAAGGATGTTATTTTCTTCTCAAATGATATTATTTCTTGATATCATTATCTTTGAAATATTGGATGGAACTTTTTATCAAATTTGGAACTTTTTTCATGTCGGGGTTACTATTCATGAGTTACTATTCACGAGTTACTATTCATGAGTTACTATTCACGAGTACTATTCATGAAGCGTGAAGATGTTTTTTGTGAAATTTCTATCTTTTGGTGTCGGAGTTACTATTCACGATACTAATAATCATTCATCGAAAAAATAAAATTTCTTCTTTTTGTCCAAAATATCTATTCGGATACTAGCTTTGATTGTATCCATGTTTTGATCATTCTTGAATTTTACACCACTATGATTATTTTTGAGGTATTTTGAACATGGATAAAACAAAGTACTAATCCTTAATCCTTAATCCTTGTCATTTTGTTTCACTTTGGATTCGTTTCTTTAAAAATATTTTCATCATCCCTCGTTTTAAATGATGATATTATTAAATATCTTTGGCTTTATAGTGCAAAGATGAATGATTTGAAGAATATCTTTGGGTCAGTAGTCAAAAAGATGAGCAGTGTTTAGATGAACATGACTAATCGATGAATATCTTTGGCTTCTGTAGTGCAAAGATGAATATTTGATTCCAGATGTATATTGATTGATGTTACAGGATAAAAGATGAGCGATGAACTTTTAAATTCATACATAGAAGATAGTAGTTTGCATTCTCTAATTAACTCTTCTAATGAATTATTATTTCGCCGCGAATATTGATTTAAAATTTGTTGTCTATTGTATTCTATTAGATTTTTCCTGTTGAAGACTAACGGTAATTTGTTGTATATTATCTTAGTCATAATATTCTTTCTTGAGCTAGTTGAGCTCACCCTTTTCCTTTTTTGTTCCATTTTTCTTCTCGTGAGGCGAGAATATAGCGAAATGATTTAGGTGGGTATGGAATGAAGGTTTTAGAAAGGATTGTTTAGTAGTCCTCACCATTTTTATAAAATAATGTATCAATAAATGTGATGAGGATTTATTTGAGTATAGATATTGTCAGAAGATAATATTTGTATTCAAACTCACAGCTTTACTCGTTGTAATAATAAAGTTGTAGTTGTTTTCGTACCATGTATTGACAACTCGAATAGGTGATGTATACCTATTTTGGGGGCGCGCCACGGTTGGTATCGTAGCTTAGGATATGATCTCGGCGAGATCTGGAATAGAACTAGGAGGGGAGAGACGAGTAAATCCTTCGCTAAAGGTGTCCTACCTAAGCTTATTTTTTAGTTGGTCAAGATATATAAGGATATTATGTGATATATTGATTTCTTAATTAACCCTTGTTTTATGATTAAAGATTTGAGAATGTCGAATCGAGAATATTAACAATGGAAATGAGACCGTGGAGACGCTCAGACTCACCAACGAGGAGAACGCAACAACAGCAAATGGCAATGTTCCTCCCATGAACAACACCACCGAAAGCGTATGATGAACGAGGGGATGTTTAGAAGCTTTTTGCAGCTCATGCAAAATCGCACGAGGAGACTTGTGTTCAAAATACAGGAGGAAATGATAGCAATTCACGGGTTGTCACAAATGCAAGCGCTTCAAAGAGTTGGGACCACCAGAATTTAAGGGAAAGCCGATCCGATCATGGCAAGGAAACATGGGTCAAACAAATTACCAAGATATTCGATGTCTTGGGATGCACGGAGGAACAGAAGGTTCCATTCGCCACCTTTATGTTCCGTGGCGAGGCGCATTCATCGGGTGGGAGTCAGGAAGCGCACTCCATCCAAACCGCACTCAAAGATGTCTTGGGAAATGTTTCAGAACTATTTAATGACAAATACTTTCCGAAAGTGTTCGCTATACGAAGGAAGTGGAGTTCATCGATTAGAGCAAAACAACATGACGGTGTCTCAAAGACGAGGCAAAGTTTGCAGAGTTATCCAGTTTGCACCTCATTTGGTGGAGAAGGAGGAACGATGACGCGGATGTTTCTTAGAGGTTTGAAACCCCAGATTCGTCCAAGATCTCATTTCTCATAAACTTTTCTCTATTCAGATGTTGTAAACATGGCTCAATTATTAGAAGCGAGATAACGAGTACTACCAACCGAGGGACCACAACCTGGATCGCATCGTAGATAGCAACAATGTAATAATGATAACTAGCGGAGAAAGAAACAAACGGACAAAAATGGTAACCACTCGGTGGTAATCATGGCCATGAAAATAAGAAGCGAGTCAGAGGAGATTTTAAAAGAGGAGATTTAACAACTAATTATATGAAGACGACAAAGGCGTTTGCAAAAGAATCGGTTCTAAGGGAGAGAACGACCACCCATTATATGCTATAAATGCGGAAAGAGGGACATATCACCAAACTGCCCACAACAGTTCAAGGTATGCTATAATTGTGGAAATGAAGGACATATCGCCGAGATTGACGCAGAGCGAAACCTAGTTCAATGGGGACGGTGACTCAAAAGATCGTCTCGTAAAAGTCAAAGTCAACGATTCCGGAAGAGCGTTTGTTGTGGATCGGTCAAAATGCGAGGAACCCAAACGAGGTGATCACGGTAAGCTATTTATAAATTCTTGCAAGTTTATACCTTACTTGATAATTGGGGCATACCCATTCATTTATCTCTCCCGCTTGTGCTCAACGCTTAAACTTGACCGAGAAATTAGACTTTGACCTATCTCGTGGAAACTCCGTTAGAGAAACTTTCATCACATCCATCGCTTATAAATCTTGTTTGATTCAAGTTGGCACCATTACCTTACCGCTGACCTTATCTCTTTAAAGATACTTGATTTTGATGTGATTTTAGGGATTGATTGGTTAACTACTCATAATGCCAAAATTGATTATTTTTTCGTAAGGTTGTTAGTTTTATATTCCTAACCAACCCGTTGTATTTAATTCAAGCAACTAAACCATTAAAATCAATCATCATCATATCTAATCATAAAGCTATTCGCTTATTGAAAAACGGATGTCAAGCTTTCTTAGCCCATGTTATGGATTTGAATAAAGACACGCCAAATTTGAATAATATTCCCGTTGTTATCGACTTTCCGACGATTTCAAGAACTCCTTGCCTACCCTGTAACGTGAAGTTGAATTCTTTATTAATCTTCAACCCGGTACAAAGCCCATTTCTAAAACCCCATATCGAATGGCTCCTATTGAACTTCGTGGAGTTAAAGGTCCAACTATGTGAATTCTTGGACATCGGTTTCATTGGCCCCAAGACATCTCATTCGGGGTGCTCCTGCTTTATTTGTAAAGAAGAAAGACGGAGTATGCGACTTTTGTATCGACTATCGGAATTGAACCATGTCACCATCAAGAATAGGTATCCTCACCTCAGATTGATGACTTGTTCGACCAAATGCAAGGGGCACAATTCTTTTCAAAATCGATCTTCGCTCGGATATCATCACCAAGATTAGAATCGAGGATATTCCAAAGACCGCCTTCGTAGAACTCCCTAGATGGGCATTATGAATTCTTAGTCATGTCTTTCGGACTAACTAATGCCCCGCGGCTTTCATGGATATGATGAACCGAGTATTCAAGGAATATTTGGATCAATTCGTTGTTGTTTTTTTGATGACATCCTCATATATTCCAAAAGTCGTGAAGATCATGAGCACCATTTGAAGTCGGTACTCCAAAGGCTTCGTGGAAAACAAACTATATGCCAAATTGAAGAAATGCGAAGTTCGGGCTTCGAGGAAGTAGCATTCCTCGGGCACGCGGTGTCAAAACATGGAGTATCTGCTGATCCCGCCAAGATTGAAGCAATACAAAGTTGGGAGCAACCAAGTCATGATCAAGCACGTAGCTTTTTTGGGCTTAGTGGTTATTATCGGAGATTCGTGGAAGGGTTTTCTAATCGCTACTCCATTAACTCACCTAACTCTTTAAGGATACAAAATTCGTTTGGAGTGAAGAATGCTAGAAGAGTTTCCAAGAGCTTAAGAGGAGACTTATTTCTAAGACTGCTCTAACAATACCATCTGGTTCTGGATGGATTTGTTATCTATGCCGATGCTTCGTGCAAAGGGTTAGGATGTGTTCTCATGCAACGTGGGAAAGTCATAGCCTACGCCTCATGACAACTTAAAGAGTATGAGAGGAATTATCCTACTCATGATCTAGAGTCAGCAAATGTCGTTGCGCTAAAGATATGGAGGCACTATCTATATGGGGAGAAAGTGGAGATATATTCGCACCATAAAAGCCTTAAATATTTCTTCACTAAAAAGAACTCAACACGCGACAATGACGCTGGCTCGAGCTATTGAAAGACTACGACCACACTATTCAATACCATCCCGAAAAGCGAACGTGGTAGCCGACGCGTTGAGTAGAAGATCATATGAAGGAACGAAAAGCGATGATGTCAAGTATACGACAGAGCCAACTTTAATAGAAAAAGTTAAGGTTGCTTTCAAGCCACCCAACCCTTGAGTCGATGCGTATGAAGAAGAAAGTACAAGAAGGAGCTATTCCTAAGCTTAGAATTGATGAAGAAGGAATACTTGAGTCCACTCTAGACTTTGTGTTCCTAACGACTCGATTTGAAGTACAAGATTATGATGGAGGCACACAATACACCATTTGCAATCCATCTCGAAGTACTAAAATGTATCGTGATCTTCGACATACATTTTGGTGGAACAATATGAAGAGAGAGATTGCAAAGTTTATCTCAATGTGTTTAACTTGTCAACGTAAAGCGAGCATCCGGTACCTAAGGGTCCGCATAACCACTTGAGATTCCGAAATGGAAGTGGGAACACATTACCATGGATTTCAAGCACGGGTCTTCCTACGGTTTCTCGTGGCATCAATGCTATTTGGGTTATTGTTGATAGATTAACCAAGTCCGCTTTCATTTTTGCCGACACGGAGACTTATTCACTGAACGTCTTGCTAGTATGTACGTGAATGAGATTGTGAGGTTGCATGGCATGCTCAGATCCATAGTTTCGGATCGTGACCCAAGATTCACTTCAAGATTTTGGGTTAGCTTGCAAAAAGATATGGGCACGGATCTACGATTCATTCGGGTGATACCATCCTCAAACCAGACGGACAATCGAAAAGGACTATTCAAACTTCAAGATTTATTAAGACTCGTGTCCTAGACTTCAAGGGCGGTTGGGATAAGTATTTACCATTGGTGGAATTCTCCCACAACAACAGCTTATCGTGCAAGTATAGGTGTGGCTCCATTTGAAGCATTATATGGGCGAAAGTGTCGCTTCCAAAGATGTTGGGACGAGGTGGGTGAAGCAACAACTGTTGGGACCCGAGTTCAGTACGTATGATGACTACGGAAAAGATCCAAATGATTCGACAACGATACAAACGGCACAAGATCGACAAAAAGAGTTATGCGGATCTTCATCGAAAGGACGGAATTTAGTGTAGGGGATCGCGATATCATGCGAAGTTTCTCCATGGAAGGGAGTTACAAGATTTGGGAAGAGAGGAAAGCTCAATCCACGCATTTATTGGTCCATTTCAAATTCTTGACCGAGTAGGAAATGTAGCCTATAGACTCGCGTTACCTCGAGTATGTCTCTCGTGTTCATAATGTGTTTCACATATCCGCATTTCAGTAAATATGTGAAAGACCCAACCACGTTATAGAAAGTTAGAACCGGACGAGATAGCCAAAGACTTAACGTATGAGGAGGTACTCACAAGATCTTGGATAGAAAGGAGCATGTCCTACGCCAAGAAAGGTCATACCACAAGTTAACGTTTTGTGGAGGAATCATGCTATAGAGGAAATGACCGGGAATTGGAAACTAAATGAAAGCGAGGTATCCTCACCTTTCAAAAACACCAGTGTACGTACGTCAATTTCGAGGATTTAAATTTCATAAGGAGGGAGGTTGTAAGACCCCAACTTATTATTAATGAAATTTAATTTTCTATTTATTATTTTGAAATAGTAAGGGTTGATTTGATTAATGTGGATAGTTAGGGGTAAAATACGCAAATATTTCAAAATAAAAAAGTGGTTATAAAATATTCATTGTTGTTGGAGAATATTTCGTGAATATTCATCATCGCTTCGGGAATATTCGTATACGACCTGCCAAGTACCATGTGTGGGCCCCATAACGGAAAGCGATTGGATGAAGAAAACGACAAATATAAGTTGTTTAAAATAATAACGCAGTGGTTATTCTGCTATCATCGTTAAAATAATTCTTGTGGTTAAAACACAAGAAGTAGCATTACCAGATTGCACCAATTATTGATTCTTACGTGAAGAAGGCACTACTCAATAATGGTTACGTGAATTAATGCTCATTATTTTTTATCGAGTTAATAATCATTGCGTTGATATTTTATATTATCATTGTTTCAATAATGTCATTACACAAGATTTTTTCATTATCGAAGCAATAATTCATATTATCCGAATAATATTATTAGATAACATTATTGGCAATGTCTAGAAAGTTCTCGCCTAAGGAGAGGTTTGGTCACCTAATCGCTACGCCAGTAGAAGAAGAAATTTTATTGAAAGCCCTCTATCCCTGAACCACCGGTTGTCAATAATGTGATTCTCAGAATATTATTTATGAATAATTAATTATTGATTTATATGATGAGGAAAATATTGATTTTATGAGGATATAGATGGAGAAAATTTTAATGTGACAATTGTTGAAAATTAATATTTTATCTTTTTTCGATAAAATAATTCATTTAAATATATTATTTTAATAATATATTAACGATGATATTTTTACAATGAATGTGGGATATATGAGTATATGAGGAGGAAGAGTATTTTGTGGCATTAAATGTTTAACACATGTTTTGTGTGTTGGTGGACACAATTATCGACCGAAATTTGATTATAAATGTAAAATCGCCTGCTTGTGGATTTCGGTCAATTTCTATTTGGAATTTGGAAAACTTTCTTCTGTAAAGTTGTAGAGAATTGAATTTCCTATAAAAACTCAAGAGATTCGAATTTTCTGATGAAAGGGCTATTTATTATGAATTATTGAAATTCAAGTTCAAATAATTAATTTTTGGGAGTTTTAGTTAATTATTTTGAGAAAACGTTTTTTGCAACTAAGTTGGCCTCACATGTGATTAAAATGGGCTGAGATCAGTTGTCTAAGTTGGACTAAAGAAAATGTGAAAAATATATTAATATTATATTCAATTTTTCGCTTTGGTGTTCTAAGCATTTTCCTATAAATAGGTGCTTAGGTTAGAATTGAAAACACACCGTAAACCCAAGTTTTCTCTATTTTCTCTCGATATATTGAGCGATTCTTGTGAGTATACTTTGAGTATTGTTAGATTTCGCGGTGCAAGTTTCCTTCAAAGACTATACCCCAGATTCAAATTTGAAGTACTAATCTTTCGAGGTAAGTGGATGTTATTTTCTTCTCAAATGATATTATTTCTTCAATATCATTATGTTGAAATATTGGTTGGAACTTTTTATCAAATTTGGAACTTTTTCATGTCTGGGGTTACTATTCACGAGTTATTATTCACGAGTTACTATTCACGAGTTACTATTCACGAAGTTACTATTCACGAAAGTACTATTCACGAAGCGTGAAGATATTTTTTTGTGGAATTTCTATCTTTTGGTGTCTGAGTTACTATTCACGATATTCACATAACTATTCAATCTAAAAATAAAATTTCTTCTTTTTGTCCAAAATATCTATTCGGATACTAGCTTTGATCAGATCCATGTTTTGATCATTCTTGAATTTTACACCACTATGATTATTTTTGAGGTATTTTGAACATGGATAAAACAAAGTACTTAATCCTTAATCCTTAATCCTTGTCATTTTGTTTCATCGGATTCGCTTTCTTTAAAAAATATTTTCATCATCCTCCGCCTTAAATGATGATATTATTGAATATCTTTGGGCTGTGAGTGCAAAGAAGAATGAATTTTTCAAGAATATTTCGTCAGTAGTGCAAAGATGAACAGTGTGTGTTTAGATGAACATGACTAATCGATGAATATCTTTGGCCCAGAGTGCAAAAAGATGAATATTTGATTCAGATGTATATTGATTGATGTTACAGGATAAAAGATAGACGATGAACTTTTAAATTCATACATAGAAGATAGTAGTTTGCATTCTCTACTTAACTCTTCTAATGAATTATTATTTCACGCTAATATTGATTTAAAATTTGTTGTCTATTGTATTCTATTAGATTTTCCCCGTTGAAGACTAACGGTAATTTGTTGTATATTATCTTAGTCATAATATTCTTTACTCGGGCTAGTTGAGCTCACCCTTTCCTTTTTGTTCCATTTTTCTTCTCGTGGAGGCTAAAATATAAATAATGCGATTTAGCCTGGGGTATGGAATGAAGGTTTTAGAAAGGATTGTTTAGTAGTCCTCACCATTTTTATAAAATAATGTATCAATAAATGTGATGAGGATTTATTTGAGTATAGATATTGTCTAGAAGATAATATTTGTATTCAAACTCACAGTTTTACTGTTGTAATAATAAAGTTGTAGTTGTTTCTGTACCATGTATTGACAACTCAGAATATGTGATGTATACCTATTTTAGGGGCGTCACAGCACACGGTATTGATTATTGATGCTTACGTGAGAAGTCACTCAGTTATACTCAATTATTACTACAGTAATTGTTGTATAGTATCTCACGTTATTAAATTATTGTCACAATATTTTCTATTATTAAATCAATAATTGAGATGACAAAATTATTCATATTATTATTTGCATTATTGACGATGTCTAAAAAGTTCTGTCGAGGAAAGGAGTTTGGTCACCTAATTGCGCGCCAATAAGGAAAATTTTTTATCAGAAAGTCCCCTCTTTCCTGAGAATGATCTGGTTATTAATATTGTGAGTTATATATTAATGATGAATGTTATTAAAAATGTATTTTGTGAAGTCAAGTGAATTGAGATAAATAGAGGGGTATTTTATGATGTATTTGTTGTAAATTTTGCTTATTATATGGACCCTCACTTACTCATTTTTCAAAATAATCGGTAGAAAGTTATTCAGTATATATATATATATATATATTATAACTTTTGTTTTTTTTTATAAAAAATAGAATATATTATATTTTATTATGCATAGTATTTGCATAGTATCTCTGATAGTAAAAGTCAGAAAATCGATTTACTAACGCCTCGTGAATTATTTTTTCCTCCTTGTAAGGCGTCGTGATTATTTTCTAAATAGTATCCTTCAATTCTCCTATAAATAGGATGCTTAGTTTAGAATTGAAAATCACACCAGAATCAAAGAATTCTTCTTCTATAATATTGAGCATATTTCTTTTGAGTTTAAGGAAGCTTTGAGCGTAGAAAACAATATAAGTTTTCTTCAAGAATATTCCCGCCCTACCTGTCAGAAATACTCTCCTTTTAAGGTAAGGGATATTATTTATTTCATATTCGCTTACGATATTATTTTTCCTATTCGTAAGGAATTTTATTTTCGTTCAATATTCGTAATGAATATTATTTTCGTTCAATATTCGTAAGGAATATTATTTTCGTTCAACAGTCGTAAGGGATATTATTTTTGTTCAATATTCATAAGAAATAATATTTTCTTCCATACTCTGTAGTATGTAAGTAATATTATTTTGTTTCAGATTCCAAATTCTACACTCATTTTGTTAAGTATTGCTTCTATACTTCGTAAAATTAGTAGAATATGCTTGAAATTTGCGCTTCATCTAGTATCTTTTCGCGGAAATATTATTCTGAACATTCTTGATAATTTTTAATCTTTTCATGTCGGGGTATTATTCACTCGGGTACTATTTACCCGGGGTACTATTCATGATAAAAATTGATTTCTTTTCGATCTAAATTATTTTTGATACAATATTATTCTTGAATTTTACTCCATAAAGCAGTATCATATTGACAATTTAGACAATTATTGAATTCTGAATAAATTGAATTATAAATTTTTAAAATTTATCCTTACTTTCATTTAATTGAATTATTATATCATTGTCATCATCCTCATACTTATATTGTGATGAAAGTCATCTTTGGCCCGTAGTGCATAGATGAACTATTGATTGGTATGATTATGATCAAAGATTATTCGGTGTAATCATGACCTGTAATGTTACAAATGATGCATTGATGGACAGTTGCTGGCATGATCATGACTATTGATGATAACACGAATATCCTTGGCCTGTAGTGTATGGATAATTCAGTGATGTGGATTATTTATTGAGCTGAGTGTTAGCGATAAAATTGATGATAAACTTTTTAAATTATAGAAGATAGTAGATATCATGCTCTACTTGACTCTTCTAATGGATTGCTTGTTCCGCTGCAATTAAACTTGTTATTTATTGTATTCTATTAGTTTAACTCTGTTGAAGGCTAACGATAATTTATTAGCATTATCTTAGTCATAATATTTTTTACTGGGCTTGTTGAGCTCACCCTTTTGCTTTCATTGTTCTATTCAGCAAATGAGAACGTAGCTGGGATTAATCGGGGAATGGAGTGACGGTCCGAAATGGTGGTTGTAATAGTCATCACTATTTTATAAAATAGTGTGATAATAATTGTAATGAAGACTCCATTTGAGTTTGGATATTGTCTAGAAGACAATATTCGTGTTAAAACTCTCAGCTATGTTTTGTGGTATTTTACACGACAGTTGTATAATTAAGTTTGTATTTGAATTTGTACCATGTATTTGGCGACTCAGAATGGATGATGTATACCTATTTTGGGGGCTTCATAGTTGGTATCAGAGCTTAGGGATATGATCCTTGGCTGAGATTTGAGGCTAGATGTGACGCCCATAAAATAGGTACACATCACCCATCTTGGGTCGCCAGACACATGGTACTGAATACAAATACAAACTAATTATACAACAGTTGTGTAAAATACGACAAAATATAATCTAAGAGTTTTAATAAGAATATTATAATCTAGACAATATCCACACTCAATGGAGTCCTCAATACATTTATTGTCACACTATTTAATGTAATAGTGAGGACTACTAATGCTATCATCCTGACCATCACCCGCTTCCGACTAAAGTCCGCCACGCTCTCATTTCTCAAGAAAATAGTGAAAGAAAGGGTGAGCTCAACTAGCCCAAGAAGAAATATTATGACTAAGATAATGCGTAATAAATTATCATTAGTCTTCAACAATGTTAAACCGATAAAATACAATAAACATCAAGTTTAACTCGCAAATTAACAAGCAATCCATTAAAAGAGTCAATTAGAGAATAAAATCTACTATCTTTTATGATTTAAAAGGTTTTTCATCACTTTTATCGCCGAGACTCAAATTTTAATAAATAATCCACATCATCCCCGCACTACTACAAGGATATTCATTAGTATCACAACCACAAATTATCCATGCACTCACAAGCTAAAGATATTTGTGTATTCATCAATGGTCATGATCATGCCAACAACTCGCCCATCAATGCACTACACGGCCAATGAGGACTTTTACCACATCATTTGTAACATTACGGCCATGATTATACCGATTAATCCCTCGGTCATAAGATACCAAGTCCATCTACGCACCACGTGCCACGTATGACTTTCAACATAATATAAACATGAGGATGATGACAATGATATAAGAATTCAAAAAAATAAGTTCAAGAATTAATTTATCCAGGAACCAATAACGTCCAAATTTTCAACATGATACTGCTTTGTGGTGTAAAATTCAAGAATGCTCAGAAGAATATTTTCATGAAAAGATACTAGATGAAACGCAAATATCAAGGATATCCCACTAATTTCATGGAGTATAGAAGCCAAAACATTAACCAACTGAGTATAATAGAATATATTAAACTATAAATGGATTTTTGTCCGCCATGCGGTAATCCACGTATACAGATCATTTCCACAATTTAATAAGGAATGAATACAAAGGATCATTCACCATGCATGTGGTAATCCACATAGGCATAAAGTTATTCCAATGTAATAATAAAGAATGGAATAATGTAGGATTCACAATGCGCGATAGATCGCATGCATAAAAGTTATTCCCAATAGAATAATAAAGAATGAAACCAGTCGTAGTAAACGCACGTATGTGATATTCGACGTAATAATAAAGAACGGAACCGTGTCAAAGTAAATTCTCACCCGACAAGATATTCCAATGTAATAATAAAGAATGGAATAACAACAAAAAATCACCATGCATGCGATAGAATCGCACATGATAGGTTATTCCAACAGTAATAATAAATAATGGAACCAAAGTTAGGCGAATACGCACCGATGGATATTTCAATGTAATAATAAAGAATGGAATAACAAAAGAATTTCACCATATATGCAGATCAGATGTAGACAAAGTTATTCCAACATAATAATAAAGAATGGAATAATGTAAGAATTTCACCAAGTATAGGGTAGCCCATGATACAAAGTTATTCTAACAAAATAATAAAGAATGGAATAACTGAAGTTCTCTTCATGAATACGAAAGAAATAATACCCCTTACCTTAGAAGAACTGGATATTGGAAAAGTGAGGTAGCAGGATACTTTTCTTCTTTCTCTATATAGTTTCTCTCTCTAGAGTTTCAATTGAATTGTAAGAAATAATGAAGGAATGAGCTTCTATTTATAGGAGAATGGATTGAATAAGAACTAATTCATGAACAAATTCAAATTGATTTACTTTTTAACAGACTCATCCATATTGATTTACTATGCAATATAAATAAAATATTCTAATAAAACAAAATCTTTTAAATAAAATATAATATATTCTAATTATTGTCTAATAAAACAAATAACTTTATCAAAGTATTCTGTTTTATATAAAAAGATGTAATTTAATATAATATATTAAATTCGTTACTGATCTGCCCAAGGTTTCTCAAGGCATAGATGTAATTTGGGTTATTGTTGATAGATTAACCAAGTCTGCTCATTTCTTACCTATACGAGAAACTTATTCACTTGAACGTCTTGCTCGTATATACATAAATGAGATTGTAAGACTGCATGGTATACCAGTATCCATAATTTCTGATCGAGACCCAAGATTCAATTCATGATTTTGGATTAGTTTACAAAAAGCTATGGACACGATTTTATCACGATTTAGTTCTAAGATATCATCCTCGCAGACGGGACGGGGCAATGGAGAGGACTATTCAAACTCTTGAAGATCTATTAAGACTCTGTGTCCTTGACTTCAAAGAAAGTTGGGATAAGTTCTTACTATTGTTGGAATTTTCCTACAACAACATTTATAAAGCAAGTATAGGCATGGCTTCGAGGCGTTGTATGGACACAAGTGTCGTTCTCCAGTATGTTGGGATGAGGTGGGTGAAGCAACGTTGTTAGGACCAAAATTGGTACGCATGACAACGAAAAAGATTTAAATGATCCGACAATGTATAAAAACCTCACAAGATCGACAAAAGAGATGTGCTGATCTTCATTGAAGGGACGTGGAATTTAATGTTGGAGATCATATGTTGTTACGTATTGCTCTATGGAAAGGAGTTACGAGATTTGAAAAGAGAGAAAAGCTCAATCCTCGATTTATTGACCCATTTGAAATCCTTGATCGAGTAGAAACTGTTGCTTATAGACTCGCCTTACCGTCAAGTATGTCTCGTGTTCATAACGTTTTTCACATATCTATGTTACGTGAATATGTGAAAGACCCAAACCACATTATTGAATTAGAACCAGACGAGATAGTAGAAGATTTAATGTATGAAGAGGTACCTGTTAAAATCTTGGATAAGAAGGAACATATTTTACGCTTAAAGGTTATACCTCAAGGCAAAGTTTTGTGGAGAAACCAAGATATTGAGGAAATGACCTGGGAGTTAGAATCTGAAATGAAATCAAGGTATCCTCACCTCTTCGTCATACCAGATACGTACACCAATTTTGAGGATAAAATTTCAAAAGAAGTGGAGGTTGTAAGACCCCAACTTTTATGAATAAAGATGAATTTTTCTCTAAATATTATTTTTAAATATTAAGGTGTGAATTTGTTATAATGTTATAGTTATGGGTAATATTTACAAATTTTACAAAGTAAGTTGTTATAAAATATTCGATTGGTTAAGGAATATTCGTTTTATTAGGGAATATTCGTTCGACGACACAATCATTGGTGGAGCCCACAACGGAATTATTGTCGAAGTTAAAAATGATAGAAATATCTTTTTATAAAAATAACGGCAAAAGTTTTACCGTTAACTATTGAAATAACCGGTGATAAAAGTAAAGTAATACGCGTGGTTGCATAGTAGCACACTGTATTGATTATTGATACTTACGTGAGAAGTCACTCAATTATACTCAATTATTGCTACAATAATTGATGCATAGTATCTCACGTTATTAAATTATTATCATAATATTTTATTTTATGAATCAATAATTGAGACGACAAAGTTATTCATATTATTATTTATAATATTGACGATGTCTAGAAAGTTCTGTTGAGGAAAGGGGTTTGGTCACCTAATTACGCGCCAATAAGAGAAATCCTTATCGGAAAGCCCCCTCTTTCCTGGGAATAATCTAGTTGTTAATATTCTGAGTTACAATATTAATGATGAATGTTATTAAAAATATGTTTTGTGAAGTCAAGTGAATTGAGATAAATAGAGGGGTATTTTATGATGTATTTGTTGTAAATTTTGCTTATTATATGGACCCCCACTTACTCATTTTTCAAAAAAATTAGTAGAAATTTATTCAGTATATATATAATATAATATAATATAATATAAGTGTGTGTGCCGTGTGTGTGTGTGTGTGTGTGTGTGTGTGTGGTGATGGTGGGTAATGGTGATGGTGATGTGCGTGTGTGTATATATATTATAATTTTTTTTTTTATGAAAAATAGAATATATTATATTTTATTATGCATAGTATTTGTATAGTGTCTGCATAGTGTTTGCATAGTAAAAATTAGGAAAATCAGAAGCCAAATGCCCGTGAAATTTTTTTTCCCACTGTGCATCCGTGATTATTTTCTAAATAGTATCCTTCCGTTCTCCTATAAATAGGATGCTTAGTTTAGAATTGAAAATCACACCAGAATCAGAGAATTTTTCTTCTATAATATTGAGCGTATTTCTTTTGAGTTTAAAAAAACTTTGAGTGTAGAAAACAATATAAGTTTTTTTCAAGAATATTCCCGCCCTACCAGTCAGAAATACTCTCCTTTTAAGGTAAGTGGTATTATTTATTTCATATTCGCTTACGATATTATTTTTCGTATTCGTAAGGAATTTTATTTTCGTTCAATATTCGTAATGAATATTATTTTCGTTCAATATTCATAAGGTATATTATCTTCGTTCAATTTGTAAGGAATATTATTTTCGTTCAACAATCGTAAGGGATATTATTTTTGTTCAATATTCGTAAGAAATAATATTTTCTTCCATACTCTGTAGTATGTAAGTAATATTATTTCGTTTTAGATTCTAAATTCTACACTCATTTTTTTAAGTATTGCTTCTTTACTTCGTGAAATTAGTAGAATATCCTTGAAATTTGCCTTCATCTAGTATCTTTTCACGAAAATATTATTCTGATCATTCTTAATAATTATTAATCTTTTCATGCCGGGGTACTATTCACAAAGTACTATTCACGGGGTACTATTCACTCGGATACTATTCACCCGGGGTACTATTCATGACAAAAATTGATTTTTTTGGGTCCAAATCATTTTTGATACAATATTATTTTTGAATTTTACTCCACAAAGCAGTATCATGTTGACAATTTAGACAATTATTGAATTCTGGATAAATTGAATTATAAATCTTTAAAATTTATCCTTACTCTCATTTAATTGAATTCTTATATCATTGCCATCATTCTTATGCCTATATTATGATGAAAGTCATCGTTGGCCCGTATTACATAGATGAACTGTTGATTGGTATGATTATGATCAGGGATTAATTGGTATAATCATGACTTGTAATGTTACAAATGATGTGGTAAAAGTCCTCATTGGCCCGTAGTGCATTGATGGACAAATTGTCATTTATGATCATTAATTATTGGTGATAACATCTAATATCCTGGCCCGTGAAGTGCATGGATAATTCAAAGGATGTGGATTATTTATCGAAATGAAGTCTCAGCCGATAAAATTGATGATAAATTTTTAAATCATGTAAGATAGTAGATATCATGCCTACTTGACTCTTCTAATAGATTGCTTATTCCGTCACGCAGCTTAAACTTGTTGTCTATTATATTATATCGCTTAACATTGTCAAGGCTAATGATAACTTATTCGCATTATCTTAGTCATTATATTTCTTATCGGGCTAGTTGAGTTTCACCTTTTGCTTTCATTGTTCTCTTAAGAAATGAAAACGAAATGGACTAATCTGGAATGGAGTGACAAATTCAAAATGGTGGATATAGTAGTCCTCACTATTTTATAAAATATTGTGATAATAATTGTAATGAGGACTCCATTTGAGTTTGGATGGGCTCTAGAAGATAATATTCGTGTTAAAACTCTCAGCTATGTTTTGTCGTATTTTACACAACAGTTGTTTAATTAAGTTTGTATTTGAATTTTGTACCATGTATTTGGAGACTTAGAATGGGTGATGTATACCTATTTTGGGGCGTCACATTAACTTTATCTGGGATTCTAATATTTTTTAATCTTCTAATTGTTAGTGGCGATGGACCATTTTGGTGTTGACTGTCGAGGCTTTGATCGAATTGGGTGTATCTCTTTTAATTTAAATTAAAGGTTTCTTTTTTGTTTTTAGCTTGTCAAATTTATGTTAATTAGACATTCTCTTACTGCTGATTTTAGAATTTTACAAATTCAGAATTAGGGTTTATTATATTTGTGTATGTAGATGTGGGTTTATAAAACCTTTTGATGCAAGCTCTAAAGTTTATAAAACTTTGTGAATATTTTTATGAATTTTGTTAGCAATGACCGATGATGCATCGACTGAACAAATCATAAGAGAAGCAAACGACAAAGAGAGATGAACTAAAATTACAAAACAAAAATGGAATAAAAATGAAGATAAGGTATTGGTTGCTGCACTTTTAGAATTATGTAATGTATGATGGAAAAGAGATAATAATATTTTTCGAAGCGGGTACACTAATGTTCTGGAGAAGGAATTAAACTCTAAGTTTTCTAGAAAAATTTACGGAGTCATCTTATTTTTGCTCTGAACTGGTACTGATTTATTTTCTTATAGTCATAGCCGGATTCTATGCCGGAGTTAGGATGAAATATATGTCGACGGAGGGTGGTTTGAAAGTTCGCCTGCTGGTTGGTATGTGTGGGTCCATCTATATTGGGTCATATCATTTCTTTTATTTCTCTTTTTATGTTTAAAAGCCAGTAAAAAAATAAATTAATTTCATAGAAGTTAGATGGAATTAGTAGATTGGTCAATGTTAACGCCAAGATCTTTCGTCACGTCCCAATCACCTAAAACGTCCTGATCCTGCAACGTAAACACAATAAACACCACAAGCTCGACTACGGTTCCACGGGGATAGCTCAGCGTGAGAATCAAGATGTGAATTCACAAGGTTTATCGAAAAAATTCAGATTTCAAAGAAAGGATCGCTGGTCCTTCTAAAATGCTCGTGAGAGCACGGCTTTTAAGAACATTCGTAAGAACTTCGTCCAAGATCCATGGTGGAGCCAGACGGAAGTTAGTTTTCAACGCCGATAAGGGCGTGATCCCAATCCGGAACGGTAGCGGTTCGCCAACCGTGACTCATCGCCAAGTGGTCAAGAGGACCGAGCTACCAAGTTGGCAAGGACGGCGACGGGTTGATAAGGCTTTTGAGGTTCTGTTAAGACAAGGGAAGATATAGCCAACAGATGCTTTCGTGAATGAGTTGAGAGACGAAGCATCTAGCCATTTTCACTCCAAGGGCGACTAAGTAGTATAAGGAGGTACCCCGCCTTAAGGGTAAGGAGCCTAACATTCTACGATGTGTCCTGTGGATCATTCTCACAAGTAGAGGAGATCGAGGAGCAGAACGCCTTCTACCAAGAAGAAGGTAATCGACAACAGTTAGATCAATTCATCGTGACGATGAAAGACGAAGAAGGTGTCGAGAGAAATTATGTCGTAAACCCAAGGGGAGAATACCGTCACAATCGTTTCTCATCACGAGGATGAAATTTTACGACCTAGTAAATCAAGAAGTCCCAGAAAGGCAAAAGAAGATCGGCAGGAAGGGTCGATCCATTCCAAAACCTAGTGTCGCCCAGAAAAGGAGATCTCATCACAACCCAAGGTGTTGATTTTCCGTTAGAGAGTCGAAAGAACTTCAAAACAATTGGCCGAGGTCCAACAGTGAAAGATATTTTCGTAAGAAGGCATCCCTTTACCTCGATATTCTCAAGGAGAAAGCAGATGCTACCAAAAGTTACCTCGCATGGAGAGCTATGATGGGTCGAGATCCTTATGACCATAACAAAGCGTCAATCGACTAACGGATTACTACGATTTTATCGATGTCGCTAAATGTCACACTTTTGTCACTACTTTGAGAAAAGACGCCGACAAAGGATGGGGACTTTACCATCGGATTCTATCTCCTCGTGGACCGAACTTTGTGATAAGTTCCATGCTCGCTTTTGGAAGCAAATCAAGAAGGGGAAGTTTACATGTGTTCTTTGAAGACAAGTCCCAATAGCTTCACCAACGAATCTTTTAAGCCAATACGTAAAGAGGTTTAGGAAGCTACGGACAGTGTCCGATCTTAATGATCTCCAAGTCATGGATTATTCCGTAATGGGCCGGATCTCGTTAAATCGAGAAATTGGTAAAGAAATTGATGTTTCACCATCCAAGAGTTTCAAGCAGAAGGTTTTCGACAAGCGTAAGGCTATATTGTTGTGGAAGAGGCTATGAATAGTCTCAAGAATCCTTCTTCGAGCCAATCAAAGGAGGTAGAGGTTCCCAAGACCGATGTTGATCGAGAAAAGGGGAGGATATAACCAAAGGGCGTATGTAGTTCAAGAAATACAATAACTCGTGGGCGATAAGGCAAGGCAATAGCCAGGCACTGCTCCTACCTCAAGGTTAATAAGGTTTATACCCAAATGAATACGTAGAGGTCGATAATTTTGGATCGATCCAAACCAAATTTTCTTTGAACCACCTCGTGATAATTACAAAACGACATGGCAACCTCGCAAATATTGTGGTTATCATCAAGTCAGCGGGTCACTTACACTAATGAATGTTGTAATTTAAAGGATTTTGTGGAAAACAAGATTAAAAGTGGCTCATCGATTCAATATGTGTATCGAGAAAGACCGCCAAAATCAACAAAGTTATCAATCGCACTGCTCAAAAGCTTCAAGTACCACCTGCTCAAAATGTTCCACCACCGCCAAGGCAAGTCGCCGATGTAATAACCGTGGATCTGCTGGGAAATTAGTAGGGAAGAAGAGGAGGTCTTATCTTGATTCGCTTATGTCAATAACCGATGCTACTCAAGGTCGACAGCCTTTTCCAGAACCGTTATTTCATTTACAGATGCGGATTATCCTTCTGAGCCCATCAACCGCATTAAGGAGCATTGGTGATCACAAAGACAAGTGGGCTCAAATGGATGTGAAACGATGATGATAGACAACGGATCTTCTGTGGACATTCTTTATGCCCATGCTTATCAAAGAATGCATCTCGATGAGCACAAATGGAGGTCTGACAGAGGCTCCTCTATATGGTTTCTAAACGATCCCGCCAAAGTGGCTTCAAGACTATCGAACTCCCCCCGTCATCTTCTAAGACTACCACAAAGAAGTGGAGATAACTTGTAAATTTTATGTCAGGTATGTGGATTCTACTTACAACGCCATTTTGGGAAGACTCTACGCCGACAAATTTCTTCAGTCAGAATTTCCATCCCACATTTCAAAATCAAGTTCCCCACAAAGACACATGGAGTAGAGAGGATGGGTGACTGATCCGCCCGAGATGTTATCTAATTCGCCATTTCATCCGAATGGGGTTAGTAAACAAAGAAAGACGATGGCAATTGAAATCGAACCCTTCACCGAGAGCAGCTTCGTAATCATTGTAATCCTCACTGGGGGGACGGAGGAAATTGAGTTGGTCATCTAAAGTTTGACAAGACAAGTTGAAGATCGTTCTGGGCTTACTGTAACCTCTTCTGATTTAATCTTATGGAACTTTTACGATGCTATGTCGATATTTTTGCATGGGAGCCACAAGATATGCCCGAGTCACCTTTAAGGTTGCCGAGCATAAACCGAGATAGATCCTTCAAAAAGCCAGCCACGTAAGAAGCGGATATTTGCTCCGTAACGCCAAAAGATCATCGATGAAGAGGTTGCAAAAATTGTCGGGTCACGACTTCATTTACTTAGATTGATTACCCGAGTGGATAAGAAATGTAGTATGGTGGTGCGTACATAATGGAAAGTGGCGGTTTCAGATCGACTACACCGACTCAACAAAGCCTCGTCCAAGGACTTTTATCCCTCCGCTTCATATCGATCAAATTTCATCGATGCCACTTGGGTACGATTATTAAGTTTTATGGATGCTTTTTCAAAGTTATCATCAAATATCCATGTGCAAAGAAGACATTCCAAAACAAAGATTCATTACACACCGCTCTTGTATGCGCATAAAAAACGACTTTTGGCCTCATTAATGCCGGAGCTACCTATCGAGGATGATGAACTTTATATTCAATAGACAAACCGGGAAGGAACATGGAGGTTTATGTAGATGACATGATCGTGAAGAGTATGCAAATTCGTAAACATTTGGACGATCTAGAGGAGTGTTTTCAAACTATTCGCCATCGATAATCGCGACTTAATCCAACCAAATGTACTTTCTACTTTGGTGCCGGAAAATTTCGGGTTATCCGGTCACCAAAGGGCATCAAGCCAATCCAGCAGAAGATCCAGCCATCCTCGACATGAAGACTCCTCACCATTCAAAGACGCTCGTCATTCGATCGGTAGGATCGCGGCTTTAAGGAGGTTCGTCGCCAAACCGCAGTAAAGATGTCTTCCTTTCTTTCGATACATCAAGGGACCAAGAATGCGAAGACATTCCAAAGGACTTCCAAGTGTGAAGATGCTTTCCAAAGTATAAAGACGATCCGTTTTCTGGCCCTTTATTGGTCAAGCTCGCCCCAAACAGAGACTTTATATTTGTACCTCGCGCCAGCTCCTTAGTTAGCTGGAGCAGCTTTTGATTCGGAGATCAAAGGAAGCAAAGATCCCGGCCTATTACGCCACCACGCCCCACGAGATGTCAAACCGTGTATCCTAACATTGAGAAATTTGCCTTTTGCTTTAATAATTGCCAAGAGAAAGCTTCGGCAAGATTTTCAAGGTCGACTCGGTCGCCTACACCGGATCAACCCGTCAAGAAGGTGATGGGCAAGCCGAGGTCTCGTAGATTAGCAAAGACGGACTATGGAATTGTCCCCGCTTTTTTATCGAGTATCATCCCCGAATCGCCATCAAAGGCCAAGCTCGGGTCGATTTTATGGTAGAATGTTCGCTCACCAAGCAGTATACGGTTATCGAAGTCAATCTTCCGACGAAAGCAAAGGGTCGTTATTCAGCAGAGTCAAGGCGCGGACGCCAGATGCAGATGGATCTCTACGACGATCGTTAGTGGAGCAGAATTATTCTAATAAGTCCCGAGGGATTTAAGGTTCAAGAAAGCTATCGATTCGGGGTTTAAAGCAACAAATAATGAGGCCGAGTAACGGGCAAAGCAAGTTAAGAAGTGTCCGATTAGAAAGAGTCTCAAGTCCAACAGCTTAATTATCTATAGTGATTCTCATTGGTCGTTAAACAAATTGCTTGGAGATTATGAAGGTTTTGGGGACCCGAATGATCAAATATCCGTGAGTTAAGAAACCAACTTCAATTTTTTGCTTCGCAGACGAAGTTTCAAGGTATTGAGCGAACGACAATTCCCATCACCGATGCTTTATTTAAATTGGCCACTACGGATGCGTATGTCTTTCATGGATCGGCAGTATTGGAAATTTTGCAAAGAATTTGAAAGTGTTCAAGATGAAAAATGTTGATGTGCATCGAATCTAACAAACCGCTGGATGACCCCTCACATCGAGTATTCGCGATGGCGCCCTTCCTTCTGGATCGATCGATGTCGGTAAAGAAGATCAAGTACAAGAGTACTAATTTCATTTTATCGATGGGGATCTTTATCGATTGGCATTTTCCTCACCATTATTGAAATGTTTGGTTCCGTCTGCCGAGTATGCTCTTCGGAAGTTCATGAAGGGATTTGCATGATCATACGGTCGCCAAGTCTTCGCACATAAAGTATTTCGACAAGGTTACTATCGTCGACAATTTTCAAAGAAGCTACAGAGTACGCCAAGAAACGTGAAAATGCCAACTCAATAGTCCGGTTCATTATCGCACCACCTAAGAGTTATACTCGATTTTATCTCCTATACCCTTCACCGTCTGGGTGGATATATTGGGACCGCTACTCTAAAGCTAAAGGTCGTTAGCTTTCATTATAGTTGCTATTGATTATACGACTAAGTGGGTAGAGGCTAAACCACTTTGGCCGATAATGTAATGTGAGTGCTTAAAGTTTGTAAAGGAGTCTGTGGTGTTTCGCCGGATCCCTAAAGTATTGATATCTGACAATGGACGCCATTGTGGGTTCAAAATTTGAAGAATTTTTGAACGATTTGGGGATTCAAAGATAAGAAGACTTCGTGGCTCATCCACAATGAATGGGCAAGTTGAGGTGACCAACAGACGTCGCTGAATGGAATAAAGCGTAGATTGATGAAGCTAAGTGGAAGATGGCCGTAAGAATCATTGAAGTGTGGGCATACCGAATCACGCCGAGGACTACTATGTGGGATTCACCTTCCGATTGGCCTATGGTATCGATGCCTTAGTCCCGCCGAGATCGGATCTCCAAGTCTTCGGTGAGTCAATTCAAAGAAATCTACAACGATAAAGGATCAAGGCTAACTTGGACCTACTAGATTAAGTCGAGAGGAAGCTTTAATCAAATTGGTCGCTTATCAACGAAGGGTGGCCAAACATTATAACAAGTGGTGTCAAACTTCAGAGATTCAAGTAGAGACTTCGCTCGAGAAGTCAAGCTTCTACACCTCGTATCACGGAAAGCTAACGCCGAATCGGGAAGGGCTATATGAAGTGATCAAGTACCAAAGCCCCAGATTTATCGATTAAAGGCACTTGATGGTTCCGAGATCAAGAATATATGGTACGCCAAGTGCATTTCTAAGTATTTTCAATAAAGTTCAAGCCGCTTTATCTAAGTCTCAGACACAACCGTTTTGATATCAATAAAAGATCACTTTTCTACAAATTATCACCGGTCTTATTGGTCCGATGGTGTAAGGAGGTATGGTAGGACTCACCGGCCATTCGATGGTAGCCCTGTGTCCTTTTGGTCCTATATCGATCTTATCGTGGTGGTAAGTCAATGGTCACTATTGGTCCGATGGTGTAAGGAGGTACGGTAGGACTCACCGCCATTCGATGGTAGCCCTGTGTCCTTTTTGGTCCTATATCGATCTTATCGTGGTGGTAAGTCAATGGTCACTATTGGTCCGATGGTGTAAGGAGGTACGGTAGGACTCACCGCCATTCGATGGTAGCCCCTGTGTCCTTTGGGTCCTATATCGATCTTATCGTGGTGGTAAGTCAATGGTCACTATTGGTCCGATGGTGTAAGGAGGTATGGTAGGACTCACCGGCCATTCGATGGTAGCCCCTGTGTCCTTTTGGTCCTATATCGATCTTATCGTGGTGGTAAGTCAATGGTCACTATTGGTCCGATGGTGTAAGGAGGTACGGTAGGACTCACCGCCATTCGATGGTAGCCCCTGTGTCCTTTTGGTCCTATATTGATCTTATCGTGGTGGTAAGTCAATGGTCACTATTGGTCCGATGGTGTAAGGAGGTACGGTAGGACTCACCGCCATTCGATGGTAGCCCCAAGTCCTTTTTGGTCCTATATCGATCTTATCGTGGTGGTGGTAAGTCAATGGTCACTATGGTCCGATGGTGTAAGGAGGTATGGTAGGACTCTGGCCGCCATTCGATGGTAGCCCCAAGTCCTTTTGGTCCTATATCGATCTTATCAGGTGGTAAGTCAATGGTCATTATTAATCCTTTATGCTTCGTTCTTATCTCGCTTGTCGTCCAAATTTACTTCACATGATGATCGATCTCACTCTTCGATACCGGCGAGTATAAGTTATTTATTTTGTTTAAGTGTCGAAGTTCGGGCCATTAGTTCGCTTAACTCAATCTCGTTCGTAAAATTCAACTCACTTCATTGCATGAGTTAATCGTTATATGCCATATCTAATTCAATAGTTCATCTTATCGATACTAAATTATCGACAAGAAACCGACGGATGGGTTATAATCAAGACAGCTTAAAGATTTATCAATAAGCATAAAATGTTCATTTCATTTAAGTTCGATTAATTACATGAACATAAAAAGTTAAATATTTACATGTAATCAAAACATGATATATATTCAGCACCGCTTTCATCATCTAATCGAGCAAGGTCGGGTCCAATCGAAAGTAAATGATAGCTTCTTCTTTTCCTCGCTCCCGATAAATACCCTCATATCCTCCTAATAGACCTTCATGATCTCGACATTAATTTCATCCGAGTCCCTATACTCGCCTCAACTGCTTTCAAGCTCTTCACCGTAATGTGGCCTCGCCCTCAAGGTCTTTTATCTTACGGCGAAGCTTTCATGACGCTTGGCCTTACGCTTCGAAGCTTCATCCCGAATTTTCGCCTCGCCTTCACCAAGTCAGTAGGATTAGTCGGTTGGTCAAGAGAACTCCTCATTTTTCGCCTTCGTAAGTAGGTTCTCTTCAACCAAACCAAAGATTCAGATTGGTTAAGGTTTGTCGGTCGGGTTTTGACGCAGCCTAACTCATCCTCAGGCCCCTCGCTCACACATCGATGTCTTCAAATCCATCTTGGCCCGATCCAGCTTCTATCTCAAGACCATTGATGGTATGAAAAGCATCTTCACGACCAGCCTTTTTCTGGCCCAAGGTCGATTTCAAAGATGTTTATTTTTGGCGATGAAATCTTCCTCGCTTTCCATTTATGTGTCTCTTGACGCAATGTCTCAAGACAAAGATTAGCCTCGCACATTTTCAAAGTACTCAAGTCAAATTCTAAAATGCTCAAGGAAAATAGAGATGTAGAGGAAGAAGTCATTATTGTTTACCTCGCCAAATAACTCATACCCTCATCGAGAAGATTTCCGTCTGTGATCACCGAACTCCATGGTCGCCAAGGCAGGTCGAACTAAAGCTCCAAAGAGGTCGAAAAGGAAAGTTGGTATCGAACCTAGGCCATGTGGTCTGAGATCCCATGGCTTTGCAGATGATAACTCGACCAAGGACCGGCCGCTCAGAGAAGGTCTCGCTCGCCAGAGAAAGAGAGGGTCGCTCGGGGTGTAGGGTCGCATGAACGGTTTCGATTACGGGAGATTTGTTTCAATTAGGTTCTTCGGGTGTGAAGCGGATGCGAACTTGATGGCTCTCGTGGGTACGCTTTCTTTTCTCGATAACGCTGAATCCTTCGCCCCGGTCACCGCCCCCTCTTCGACCAGATTTCTGCTGTGGGGCACGAGGAGGAATGACCAAGACCGAGGAACCCCGAGTTCTTCTAAGCAGCTTAATGGGGTTATTTTTGTTTTAGTTTTTAGTCCTAAGTATACTCCTTCGATCGTGACGATCAAGTAAGTTCACCGATCGAGGAATGGTTTTGGGGTTGGTTCTGCTTTCGTATAGGTTCGGAAGATTTACTAGAGGGATCGACCTGGTTTTTCGGGTAGCCTCCTCTTTTGTCGAGGGTGAAGATTCTCTTCCGTATGAAAATCTCTTCTACTGCTTTTTCCGTTGAAATTCATCCGTGAATTTCGCGCTGATCTACTTTGGGTAGCTTCATTGGTGTAGCCTCAATTGCTTTCAAGACTTACCAGATAAAAAATCTTCGAGTTCCTTTATTTCTACAGAGCTCTATTCGATCAAAGACATCGCACAAATCAAACAATTCCATGTTATAATTATATTTTATGGAATATTTTCAAAAATATATATATTTGAAATAAGTCGGTACTTACGCTTACGGTCATACAACCATGCTTGCTTCGAGAGGAGTCCAGATTTCCACCCTCCTTCGGAAGTTGTCAAATAGCTCCATCATCTCCACTTCTCGCTCTTCGTAAACATCTCAAGTCAGCAGATATTTTTTCATCGCTTGCCCGGGCCAAGAAGAGAAGAGATTTGTGGCCTTTGACGAAGAACCATTTTTCATGCCATCCCCTATTGTCAAGGGTATTCACCAAATGAACGCTCACCACAAATTTCTCTCCGCATTTGGAGAATGTTTCACGAGGGCCTCGAACCCCTTCTCCTCGGATCGCACTATCTTGTAGACAAAGTGAAGAAGAAGTCCAAGTGAGGGCTCGACGCCCAGCTTCATTTATGTAGGCCACGAAGGCCGTAATACGGATGTAGGAGTTCTAAGCACTGGGCCAGGAAAATCCTACACCCAAAAAACCCCAAAGAGGGTCACTATGAAAACGTGGAGAGGAAACGAACCCCTTCTCCAAAGAAGTCACCGGTACTACCGCCCATCCTTCAAAGCCGCTGGTACATTTTCTCACCAGATCCGGGTACTCGACAAAGATGGGTATCTCGAATATGGAACCGAAGTTCAACCTCTTCGCTTCAAATTTCAAATATTATGATAAGGAGTGTTTAAGACGCGAGAATCGCCCCAGACTCTATAATAGTCGAGGGGTTTTCGGGTTCTCTGCTTGGGATTCGCATCAAGTCCCTCATGAAGATTAGGGTTTGGGGAACCATGTTGATGGGTGTTACAAGTACGGGAGAACTCGCTCGTGGTTTTGAGAAGCCATTTGTGACGATTTGCGCAGAGAGAAAGAGATCGTAAATTTTGTAGGCGTCAATTTCAAATGAACAGTAAAATCGCCAAAATTGGTAAAGTTATCCTTTATACCGATTTGCTATATGTTGTTCAAGACAAAGCATTAAATGCCTAGTAATAATTTGGAATTTGAATGGGAAGGTCCCCGGCTTTTGGATCCCCGGTACCTAATGGTTAGAAATCTTTTCAATCGGGCCCTTAACTTCCTTTCATTTCATTTCATGGACAATAAATGGGTACGCTTTTAATTACATCTGTCATTTATCGATTCTCAAGAAAATATCATGGATTGTTTATAGTTTTCTATTAAACATTCTGCTCAACAAAAAACTAGGGGCAATGTCGGGTCGTGATATTTTATCCCTTCGGGGCCAAATATATCGGGCTTATTATTTTTATTCTATCGGGCCTTTATTATTGAATTATAAAAATCATTAAGCCCAATTATCATATTATTTTCATTTCAAACTTATAAGACCGGCCGGGTCAATGGATCAATCATTTAGACATTTTAAATATCTATAATCTTCGACCAGAATGATGAAAAGCATGTCATTGACTAAAGAACCCGCCATGCATTAATGTGGATGGGATTACAACCCATTTACGCCAGAATGACAAAGGATCAAAAGAAGAGAATAAACTACATGCAATGGCAGAACCCATCTGTAAAGGGAATGTGTCGTAGTAAGTGGGTGGTGCCAGAGGGTATAACAAGGAAGTTTGTAATTAGAATCGATGCCAGAGGGTATAACTTGGCAAGGAAGTCTCCACCAAGAGGTACATTTACTCATACTTCTTCATTTGTAATCGATATTCACAGAGAATTATTATTATCTCTCGATATCAATACCAGCGATATAGCCTCCGCTTTCGATAAACCTAATGAATTCACATACCGATTCTCACGCTCGAAGCTATCCTCCCCGATCGGAACCGCCGCAATCGCCAAGCTTGTAAATAGGTGTTTATCAGGTTTACGCTATGAGATCAAGACGCTTTAAGTGATGGGGACGTGACGTAATAAAGATACCTAAAAAATGTTCTTCGATTTTGAAAATCAATTAGCAATCAAATTGTAAAAATTTAAATAAAACAAAATAAAATCGATTTTAAAATTTTCACAAACCAATTACCCTGGATCATCCTTTATGCATATTATTAATTAAACGAAGAATAAGAAGTTATGAAATCATACCCTTGTAGAAACGAGCTTCCCGTGTACGAAGTTCACCTCCTACTTCTTCGCGATCTCCTCAATCTCTCCGGGTAGATTCCTTCCTTCGATCAATATTAGCCACCCAAGTGTATGGCCTCTAGAGGTGATCCACCAAGGAAGAAGAATTTTCAAGAAGAAGGGTGTATCGCTCAAACCCTAGTTTTTCCTATCTCTATAGTAAAAAGGGCGATCTCCAACTCTCGAATTACATATATTTGATATCCGATATAAGACTCCTCTTATAAAGATATCAAGTAACCCTATTTAATTAAAATAAGGTATTATTTATTTAATTAAACTCTTTAATTAAATGGGCCCCTAATCCTATTAGGATAATTAATTAAACTCCTTTAACTAATTTTTCCTCCTAATCCTATTAGAATAAATGAGAGTACTTATATTAAATTAATTCCTAAACTTTTAGAAATTAAAATAATAATAATTGTAATAATATTAATAAGACTCCTCTTATTAATTTATATTTAATATTTCTAAAATATTAAATAATAATATTAAGCTATTTAATTTATTCTATCACCATAGATTAAATTAAATATACTTAATATATTATTACGATTATGCCATTAACTTCTTAAATAATTATTCTTCCTTTTATGGTGTGACCCTTTAGGTTCTCCATATTAAATAGGTTGTGAATAAATCAATTAGAACAATTTAATCTTATTTAAATAAATAAATTAAATATTAATTTATTTAAATAAATAATATTTATTCTACAATAGGATAAGCCTCCTAAATGATCAAACCACTTTTCCAGATAATATAGATTTCAACATTAATCATAAAAGAACCTTTCGAGTTAATAGTTACCGCATAATTCAATCCTTCCACCATACAATGTCCCAATTAAATATAAGACATGGAATTATCATCAAGTCTTATTTTATTTAATTATATGTATTTCGATTCCTAAATGCATTAACTCCTAATGAATGCAAATTAGAAACTACTTTCTAATTTCATTCCACCTCGCCAAGGATTCTCGGGTTGTCATTTATCGAATCACATAGACATTTCTCTCTCTTTACTAGAAGTGGTAGATTCTTTATCGATCATTCATTATCTTCATATATAACTTATTACACCCAAGCATACCCTTTTGATATACTCTAAGAGTCTTAAGGAATAAGTCAAAGTGTAATTCATTATATATAAGATACTATGATGATCTCAAGTCTAAGGATCATTTCAGTACTACTATCACTACAGAATTCCTATCGACAGCAAGTAAAACTCCATTAGGTATTCCTTTATGAAGTCACGCTCAAATGAACTTATTCTCTAATAAGCACCTACATACTTGCTTTAGTGTCTCCACACAAATGATCATGAGATCAATCATCCTCATCCAACGAGCAAGCAACGACGTACTCAATCTATCCGGATTCACTAATCCCCTTTTAGTAATCCATCGATTGGGGAACATTTTAGTTTTAAGTTATCTAAGAATTTAGATCTCATTAGCATGATCTCATCATGATTCTAAAAGCATTGCTTAAAACTATGGGTTTATCACATATTATTAAAACAAACACCATGTAGATAATAAATGCCTTTAATAAATAATTCTTTTATTAATAAATAAAAATAAGATTGATTACAAAGTATATGCTTTATCATCATACATGATCGGGCTTCAGATGCATACTACTTTCAATCTCCCACTGCACTAAAGCCAATCGTCGTGGGTATCTCATACCCATCTTCTAAGTGACGATCAAACCGTTGTCAGGTTAACGCTTTAGTAAATGGATCTCGCAATATTGTCTCGAGAGTCCACACGCCTGCAGGTGACGCCTCCTCTTTCAATGATCTCTCTGATCAAATGAAATCGCCGCAACACGTGTTTGGATTTTTGATGAGACCTGGGTTCCTTAGTCTCGCGTAATACTCCAAAGTTGTTGTCACAGTAATAAAGGCACTCGGTCTTGTAATGCTAGGAACCACACCAAGTTTAGAATGAACTTCTTCATCCAAACAGCTTTCCTTCGCAGCCTTCACTGAAGCTATGTATCGCCTCACATCGAATCAACAATTATTTGTTGTTTGAACTCTTCCAACTCATCACGCCACCGCTTAAGGTAAACACATACCCCAAACGGATTTATCATCATCTTGGTCTGCATTTGAAAACTTGAGTCCTGTGGAAGCCTCTAGTTTCAATTCGCACTCCACCGTAGACAAGAAATACATCCTTAGTTCTTCTTAAGTACTTTTAGATATTTTTCACGCGCCTTCCAAAGTGTTCTTTCTCCGGATTCGATCGATATCCGCTTGTTACACTAAGTGCATGAGCTTACATCCGGTCTAGTACATATCATACCGTATATGATAGATCCTATCATCAAGCATAAGGAATCTTACTCATACTGCCTCTCTCCTCGTGTGTCTTTGGGGCCTTTTGAGAGATGTATTCCATGGCTCATCAAGATGAGACCTCTTTTTGAATCTTCCATGCTAAACCTCTTTAGCATCGAAGTCAATGTACGTTCCTTGGGACAAGCCAACATCCTTTTAGATCTATCTCTATAGATCTTTATCCCCAAAATATAGGATGCTTCTCCCAAGTCCTTCATGGAGAAGTGTTTAGATAACCGTATTTTAATTGATCAGAAATATAGAATATCATTCCCTATCAAGAATATATCATCAACATATAATACGAGGAATGAAAAACAAACGCCCCACTAACCTTCTTGTACACACATGGTTCATCCTCATTTTTGATAAAATCAAACTCTTTGATTGTCTCATCAAAACGGATGTTCCACCCACGAGAAGCTTCGCTTCAATCCATAAATGGATCGTCAGAAGTTTATGTACTTGATTTGTTCCAACCTTTGAAACAAATCCTCCGGTCGTGTCATATACACATCCTCCTCAAGTTTCCCATCGAGGAAGGCCGCATTTTCACGCCCATCCGCCAGATTTTAGTAGTCATGGTAAGTTATAATCGCAAGCAAAATCCGAATGGACTTGAGTATTGCTATCATCGTGAGAAGGTTTCATCATAGTCAACTCCTTGTCTTTGTTTGAAACCTTTGCACCACCAAATGGGCCTTATAGGTCTCTACTTGCCGCTCCGCTTCCAATCTTTCTTTTAAAGACCCATTTACACCCAATAAGCTTAATGCCTTCAGTGTGGTGAAACCAAAGTCCATACTGGTTCTCATACATGGAGTCCATCTCTTGATTTCATGGCTTTTCGCCACTTCTCGAAGTCTTTACTACTCATAGCCTGCTCAGTAATTCAATGGATCATCATCATCTATGATGCGCACTTCATCGTCATCTTCTATGACAAGTCCATACCTATCGTATCTTTGGTACTCTTCCAGATTTATTTATCAGGGTGTGGTATGTATGAATCTCTACTTGACAAAGTTCATCCATTCGATCTCAGAAGTGGTTTGTGGTTCTTGAATTTCTTCAAGATCTATTTTCCTCCCATCCACCCCTTCAAGGATAAACTCCTTTTCCAAGAAGGCAATGATGTTTGGCAACAAACACCTTTTGTTCAAGAGAGATTGTAGAAATAATATCCTAAACTTTCTTTAGGATATCCCACAAAAGTACACTTATCAGATCTTGTCCCAAGCTTATCATTTTGAAAACTTTTCACATAAGCTGGACATCCCCAAATCTTAACATGCTTAAGACTAGGCTTCCTCCCTGTCCATATCTCATATGGAGTCTTAGGGACGGATTTTGAGGGAACCTTATTTAGTAGATATGTAGCCGCTTCTAGGCATATCCCCGTAATGACACCTAAGATCTAGAAACTCATCATGGAACTAACCATGTCCAACAAGTTGTTCGATTTCTCCTTTCGTACACACCATTCAAATTGCAATGCCCCGGTGGAGTCCATTGTGAGATTATACCATTTTCTTTGAGACAATCGAGAAACTCACCGCTAAGTATTCACCACCTCGATCCGATCAAGAATCTTAATACTTTTGCCCGCTTTGTTTCTCTACTTCACTTCGAACTCTTTGAACTTTTCAAATGATTCAGATTTGTATTTCATTAAATACACATATCCAAATCTTCGAGTGATCATCAATGAATGTAATAAAATAAGAATACCCTCCCTCGCATTCGTTGTCATAAGTCCACATACATCCGTGTGTACCAACGCTAACAACTCAGAAACTTTTCTCCTTTTCCACTAAAAGGAGATTTAGTCATTTTTCCCATGAGACAAGATTCACAAGTTGGATATGATTCATAATCCGATAGCTCTAGGAGCCCATCTTTATACAACTTGGATAATCTTGTTTCATTAATATGACCAAGTCTACAGTGCCACATATAGGTATAATTAACATCATCTCTTTTCCTTTTCTTAGTTTGTTCAATTTGAAGTATATTTTCATGCAAGTCAAGAATGTAAAGTCCATTTCGTAAATTACCAACACCATATAAAACATTATTATTATAAATAGAACAACTATTGTTCTTTATTATAATGTCAAAACCATCCATATCCAATACAGATATTGAAATAATGTTTCTAATAAGTGATGGAACAAAATAACAATTATTTAAACTAATGGATTTGCCCGTAGAAAGTGCTAAACAATAAGTCCCTTACAACTAATGCAAGAACCTTTGCTCCATTTCCCACTGTAGATTTAACCTCATCCTTGCTCAAATTTTCTACTTCTCGACTACCCTCGATATTATTACATATGTGAGAACCACAAACCAGATCCAATACCCAAGTAGAAGATCGACTTTTCGTAAAAAATTAATTTCAATCATAAACAAACCTCGATTAGGATTCAAGCTTCTCCAAGCTTCTTCTCGCTTTTGTTTCGCAAGATAATCCTTGTAGTTCCTCTTCCAAAGGATCCGGCTTTGTTGCAATGGAAGCAAATTCTTTGCTAGTCGGATCAGTTTCTTTTGATCCTTCACTTTCGCCTTTCCTTAGCCTTCTTGGATTTCTTCTTTCGTAAGATACTGGGCCTCTTCCTTTCGAAGAATCATCCACCAAGAAGACATGGTTCTTCTTGGATGGAAGTGACCTTCAAAGTAGCTTTTTCAACATGTTAAGTAATTCGTGCAAGTCGACATCTAACTTATTCATGTGAAAATTCACAACAAATTGTGAGAAGGTGTCTCGGGAGTGATCGCAAGAAAAATCTCGACTCAACTCCCCATCCACGATTTAACCCAAGTCATTCCAAGACGTTCAATCAGATTGATCATCTTTAAGACATGAGTCTCAATCAGAAGTGCCTCTGGTCATCCGAGATCTAAGAGCTCCTTAGATATCTCATATCTAGCGCCCCTACTTTGCTCACCATACAACTCTCTTGAAGGTGCAAGAAGATAAGAGAGAGCATCCATGTTTTCATGCCGACGTCAAGCTCGTTACTCACGGATGCAAGCATGATGCATCGAGCCACCGATGCATCATTTTGCCACCGCTTAAAAGTAGCAATCTCTTCCTCGAGGTCGCTTTCTCGCAACTTTTGCAGGTATAAAAGTAATTTAGGACATAAGAAATCTTTTTCAAAGAAGTGAGAACAATTCTCGATTCCTTAACCAAATTCCGTGTAATTCTATCCCGGCCACTTTGTTAAGATCAAGTATGCTACGCAGTTGAAATTAGTGAATGTGACATTTTCAAAATTTCGCATGTAAAAAGACAATATTTTAGCAAACATTCATTTAATTAATTACCAAAATAAATTAGGTCTTATTTTATATTGGTATCTCCCACTATTTTTTTCAAACTATATTACCCTCATGAATATAGTTCGGCAATATCTAATTAAAGATTTGCTAGTGAGAATAAGGATCCCATTTCAAATGTATATAGCCTTGTGTGTGCACAACAAACTATATATAAATAAATAGGTAGACAACTCTTTGATAATTACATCATCATGTAACTCCTTATATTTTGCCTCTTAAATCATAATGGTCAAGTGTGTGCATATCCGAACTAAAATGATTTAAGTTAAGTCATACCTAGTATTTCCATATAAGTGAAGAGAAAACTACAGCTCTTGTGTGTGCACAACAAAGCGGTAATGTTCAATTCCTTATAAACATCAAATGTAATAAAAATAACATCTCAAATATTTAATACTCATTTTGTGTGTGCACAACAAACTCATATTAAATATTCAATGCTCTATTGTTTTTATCATGCTAGAAGGCGACGCTCGATATTCCAAATATCTTTGAACGTTACAACTTAATATAATTTCATTGAGGGGTTTGTTATTATTAGTCTCATCATTTTGTTTTATATATGCATATATATATATATATATATAAAATATATAATATATATATTATTAAACATGCCAAGCATGTTTGCATAATATATATATATATATAATAATAGTATGCATATATAGAATACTATATTCTACCCTTGATTGATTATGGATTTTTATTCTAGTTTGTCTCACTAGAGCCACCAAGTGAACCAAAAGGTCAAACCCTAGGTGCAAGAATAAATATTTAAATATAACTATTACATTTAAACCTGGCTCCATTACAAACGGGTCTTCGAGCGCTCCTTTCTCCTCGATCTCCTGTTCTCAAAAAAAATTCTAACTAATCCTATTACATTAAACTATTTAATTTAAATAGAAACCTTGATCAACAAATCAAGGGAAGTACATAGAGAGAGAGATAGAATTTACATCAAGAAGAAAACCGTAAAAAGACGAGGTACACATACCCCATTTAATAAAAACCCATTCATTCAAACATCCAACCAAAATAAATCCAATCACATGGTCAATAGTCCATAATCAATCCCATTTATTATCATACATATCACCATATGTATCAATAAATAAAATCATTCCATATATATATGAATATCATTTAATGGGCAATTTTATGTTACATGAAATCCAAATTTCAAGATTAAAATAAACTCTTTATTTTAATTATAATTATTAGGAAAAAATATATATATATATATATATATATATATATATATATATATATATATATATATATATATATATAAATATATATTATAATGATATAATCATATCCACATATGATTCACGGTTTATATATTAAAAAAAAAATGTATGTATTTAATATTTATTTTCTAAATTCACGTATGATAGGAGGTATATATATATATATATATATATATATATATATATATATATATATATATATATATATATAAGGTTCTTTTGAATCACATAAATCAAATGAAATGACTACAAATATAATATAATATATATTACGTAAACATATATATATATATATACATATATAATTGGAAAAATCTAATCATGGAACTCATAAAGATTATTTAAGATAAAATAATCAAACAATCATAATCAGAATAATAAAAAATAATAAGATTTTCAAAATAATAATATAATTTTGAAAAAGCCGTGATTAAAAAAAACAGTTCGTGATAAACAAGCTTTTGCGATATATATATATATTTTTTCTTTTCATAAAATAATAATTTTATATAACAAATTATGCCCATAAATTATTCAAAATATATACACATACATATATGGAATCAAAATAATTAATAATTCGCATAAAGTTTGACTCATGATACCACTGTAAGGTTTTGTGAAAATCAAAGTAGCAATCAAATTACAAAAAATAGCGGAAGCAAACTAAAATCAGATTTTAAAATTTTTCACAAACCAATTATCTTGATCATCCTTTATGCATATTATTAATTAAACGAAGAATAAGAAGTTATGAAATCATACCTCAGTAGAAACGAAGCTTCCTCGTGTAAGAGTTCACCTCCTACTTCTCCATGATCTCCTCAATCTCCTGTAGATTCCTTCCTTTCGATCAATGTTAGCCACCCAAGTGATATGGCCTCTAGAGGTGATCCACCAAGAAGAAGAATTTTCAAGAAGAAGGGTGTATCGCTCAAACCCTAGTTTTTCCTATCTCTATGTAAAAGGGGACGATTTCTCCAACTCTCGAATTATATATATTGATATTGATATCCGATATAAGACTCTCTTATAAAGATATCAAGTAACCCTATTTTAATTAAAATAAGGTATTATTTATTTAATTAAATTTTTTAATTAAATGGGCTCCCTAATCCTATTAGGGATAATTAATTAAACTCCTTTAACTAATTTTTCCTCCTAATCCTATTAGAAATAAATGAGAGTACTTATATTAAATTAATTCCTAAACTCTTTTAGAAATTAAAATAATAATAATTGTAATAATATTAATAAGACTCTCTTATTAATTTATATTTAATATTTCTAAAATATTAAATAATAATATTAAGCTATTTAATTTATTCTATCACCATAGATTAAATTAAATATACTTAACATATTATTATAATTATGCCATTAACTTCTTAAATAATTATTCTTCCTTTTATGGTGTGACCCTTTAGGTTCTCCATATTAAACCGGTTGTGAATAAATCAATTAGAACAATTTAATCTTATTTAAATAAATAAATTAAACGAATAATTTATTTAAATAAATAATATTTATTCTACAATAGGATAAGCCTCCCCTAGCGATCAACGACTTTCTAAATAATATAGATTTCAACATTAATCATAAAAGAACCTTTGAGTTAATAGTTACCGTGATAATTCAATCCTTCCACCATACAATGTCCCAATTAAATATAAGATATGGAATTATCACAAGTTTTATTTTATTTAATTATATGTATTTCGATTCCTAAATGCATTAACTCCTAATGAATGCAAATTAGAAACTACTTTCTAATTTCATTCCACCTCGCCAAGGATTCTCGGGTTGTCATTTATCGAATCACATAGACATTTCTCTTCTTTTACTAGAAGTGGTAGATTCTTTATCGATCATTCATTATCTTCATATATAACTTATTACACCCAAGCATACCCTTTGATATACTCTAAGAGTCTTAAGGAATAAGTCAAAGTGTAATTCATTATATATAAGATACTATGATGATCTCAAGTCTAAGGATCATTCAGACTACTATCACTACAGAATTCCTATCGATGTGCAAGTAAAACTCCATTAGATATTCCTTAGCGAAGTCAATGCTCAAATGAACTTATTCTCTAATAAGCACCTACATACTTGCTTTGCTTTTAGTCATGAGTTCATCCTCACAAATGATCATTCAGATCAATCATCCTCATCCAATGAACAAGTTTTAACGACGAATTTATAATCTATCATGATTCTAAAAGATTCACTAATCCTGGGTTTTAGTAATCCATTGATTGGGAACATTTTAGTTTTAAGCTATCTAAGAATTTTAGATCTCATTAGCATGATCTCATCATGATTCTAAAAGCATTCATGTTAATACGCCTTTTAAACTATCGGAAGATGTTTATCACATATTATTAAATACAGATACCCACCAAGACCTTCCGGTGTAGATAATAAATGCCTTTAATAAATAATTTTAGGGTTTGTTGGTTGGATTTTATTAATAAATAAATAAGATTGATTACAAAGTATATGCATTTATCATCATACATGATTGGCTTCTTCTAAGTAAGATGCATACTACTTTCCCACAAACTAACCGAGCCTCGCAATTTCAACGAACCAACTCCCACCGAAGACCCAAGCCAACCTCGCCGAAAGAAAAGAGCTGCAAGAAAACCAAAACATGTTCCTGTCCCAACCTTAAACTTAAAAGTCAATTTTGATATTTCAAATTTCCTTTAGAACGAACCATCATTCCAATTCCTTAGATTGTATCTCTTAAAAAAGAAAAGAGCCAAAATAACTTATCTTTCTGCTGAAGAGCTTAGAGTACCTTCTTCCCAAGCCAATCAACCACCCGTTATTCCAATTGAAAAAATCGAAAAGTCAACAAGATCTCAAGAACGAAAGTCCTTGAGCCCAATTCTCCCTCATAGAACAAAAAAGAAAAAAAGAAAAACACACTTTAGATACCTTCTTCAAGCCAGATGACCACTAGTTATTATTGAATCCAGAAGAAGATTCAACAACCTATACCCAACTCCCTCACATGAAAACAACACCATACCATCTCCACAAAGACCATCTCAACTCACACGAACAACCCATACCATCTAGGCCAAAGACCATCTCAGCTAAGGTATGGCTCTCCCACTTTATGGCCAGACCTCAATGAAAACTTCCCTCTACACCTCTACAACTCTTTTGTGCTTGATACTGATGATCATCGCTTCGGCAATAGCTCTATCATGGACTTGATCGAAGCTGGAATAACTCACCAAGCCAGAGTAAGTTAATTTATTACTTACCCTTTTCGTTCACAAATATTTCCTTAAAACTTATTAATTAATTCTGAACAATCTGTAGGCGAATGGTATCTTTGGGTGGCTCCATCAAAGATATAAATAAATTGAAGCCGAAGAGGATGCTGCCTGAAAAAAATGCTATCTTAAAATCTGCTCTGGCGAGAGAGAGAAGCCAACATGGAGATGCCTTGTGGAATGCCGAGTGTCTCAGAAAAGATCTCGACAAATTAAATGATCAACTAGCCACTACCGAAGCCCTTCAACGAACCACCATTGAAGTAAATGTAGATCTAGTTTGAAAGAATGAAGCTCTTGCACAATCCAACCAAAGCTTGGCGAAAGAAATTAACAACGCCAAAGTCTTCGAAGAACGACATCTCGAACTTCGGCATAAAATTGAAACTGAACTTCGAGAACTCAAAGCTCAAATCGCCCGAGCTGAACAATGAAATAATTTAGATGTATGATGAGGGCTATGAAACTGCCCGAAGCAAAGGCAAAGCGAAGCTCGCTGCTGCCTCGCTGAATCTAACCCTCCTCGACTCTTCTGAAGACGAAGACGAGGATAACGCCTGGATACAACCTTCCTTATCTTTACTTTTAGAACGTTGCAAAAATTTTATCAACATTTTGTAATTTCTTTTATATTAATGAAATGCTATTAGCTTCTTCCTGTATACTTCTTTTAAATTTAGCTTATGACTTATTAATAAATAGTTAAACAATCCGAAATTCAAATAAAACCAAGTAACAATATATTCTGAACTCAACACTTTAAAATAAAATCAGGTAATAAAGCAAAGAAATACTTATTCATTACCGAAGTGTGGAACAGATCTTCAATAACCCAATTCACCATTTTTAAGACAAATTGATCCAACCGAACCTCCTAACAATCTTGTTTGCCATCTTGAGGACAAACATATTCTGTTCACCAACTTTAGGGTGAACAGGTTTTGTTCATCATCTTAAGGATGAACATTCCACTGATCCTCCAGAATATCCAGCTTGCCAAAGTTAGGACGAATCAGGAACCTACTCACTATCTTAAGCATGAGCAGGTTTTGTTCACCATCTAAAGGATGAACAGATCCAACCGAACCTCCATAAAATTTTATTCACCATCATATGGTTAAACAAATTGTGTTCACCGTCTAAAGGATGAACAAATCCAACTGAACCTCCATAAAATTTTGTTCACCATCATATGGTCAAACAAATCGTGTTCACCATCTAAAGGAAGAACAGATCCAACCAAACATACATAAAATTTTATTCAACATCATATGGTCAAACAAATCGTGTTCACCATCTAAAGGATGAACAGATCCAACTGAACCTCCATAAAATTTTGTTCACCATCATATGGTCAAACAAATCGTGTTCACCGTCTAAAGGATGAATAGATCCAACCAAACCTCCATAAAATTTTGTTCACCATCATATGGTCAAACAAATCGTGTTCACCGTCTAAAGGATGAACAGATCCAACCGAACCTCCATACTCCCAATAAATAAAACACTATTGGAGAAAACCTTCTTTTATTGATGATTGTTAACATATTTACAGACTCCTGTACACAGACACTATCCCTACTAAAAATATTTCTGAAGCCTTCCAGCATGCCAAGTATTCTTGATTTCAGACCCATCTAATGCTCATAACCGATAAGTCCCTAGCTTCGACACTTCAACAACCTCATAAGGACCTTCCCAATTCGACATCAGCTTTCCCAAATTCTAAGGTGTAGAAGCTTCAACCTCCCTAAGAACAAAATCTCCCACTTCATATCTTTGAACCTTTACTCCTTTATTGTAATATTTAGCCACACGTCGTTGATATGCGACCAATTTGATCAAAGCTGCTTCCCTGACTTCTTCAAGCAAATCCAGGTTGACCTTAAGTTCTTCATCATTATATACCTCCCGAAATTGACTAACCCGAAGACTTGTAGATCCAATTTATATAGGAACTAATGCATTTGTACCATAAGCCAATCTGAAAGGTGAATCCCCAGTTGTAGTTCTTGATGTAGTTCGATAAACCCATAATATACTAAGTAGTTCTTCTGGCCATCTACCTTTCGCTTCATCTAGTCTTCGCTTGATTCCATTCAAAAGTGTTCTGTTAGTTACTTCAACTTGCCTATTAGACTGTGGATGAGCAATTGATGTTTTACGATGTTGTATCCCCAATTCCTTCAAGAATGCTTTGAACTTTGAGCCCACAAATCGGCGTCCATTATCTGAGATTACCACCTTAGGAATGCCAAAATGAAACACTATAGTTTCCTTTAAAAATTTTAAACATTCCTGCTCCGTTATCACCCTAAGTGGCTTCGCCTTCACCCACTTGGTCATATAATCAATTACTACTATAACAAAACTAACCTGCCCTTTTGCTTTCGGCAATGGACCCAGTATATCTACCCCCCAAACAGAAAAAGGTATAGGAGATAAGATCGAGTATAACTCTTTTGGTGGCTGATGTGGGATCGTACTGTTCAGCTGACATTTTTGACACTTTTTCACATAATCTGTGGCTTTTTTGAAAATTGTGGGCCAATAATATCCTTGTCGAAGTAACTTGTAGGCTAACAACTTTTCAGCCATAAGATTGCCATAAATACCTTTATGAACCTCCCGAAGGACAAAATCAGCTTCAGAAGGAACCAAACATTTTAATGAGGGAGATGAATAAGCCTTGCGATAAAGATCACCATTAATAAGTATGAAATTCGCACTCTTATACTTCACTTTCTTGGCCAACATCTGATCTGAAGGCAGTACGCCATCTACCAAATACTCTAAATATGGGGTCATCCAATAATTAGATCGCTCTACACACATCACTACTTCATGTTGGATACTAGGCTATTTTAAAGTTTCTAAATATACTGAGCCTTCAAAGGTGCTTGCTTCAGTAGTAGCCAACTTTGACAACGCATCGGCAATTGAATTATTATTTCGATTAACCCCCTGAAACTCATAAGAATTGAAATACTGAAGCTGATCATTTAACTCTACTAGATACTTAACCATTCTTGGACCCCAAGCTTCATATTCTCCTGAAACTTGTTTAATGACCAATTGAGAATCGCTATAAATGATCAATCTCTGAACTTTAAGGCTCTTTGCCAATCGCAACCCAGCTAATACTACTTCATACTCTGCCTCATTATTCGTTACCATGAACCCAAATCTGATAGCCTGCTGCCTTGAATCCCTCCGAACTCGTCAGTATAATCCCATCCCCACTGATGTCTTAGGTAGAAGACCCATCAGCATACAACGTCCACAAACTCTGCACTTGCTGAATCATGGCAATTGCCTTCTTAGACCCTTCAGCCTTTTCCAAACTATCATCAACTTCAGAAAACGAACATTCGACCATAAAATCAGCCAAGGCCTGACCTTTAATAGCTGTCCGAGGATGATATTCTATAAAAAATTGAGACAACTCCATCGTCCACGCAGTAAGTCTCCCCGAAACTTCAGGCTTACCCAACACCTTCTTTAGTGGCTGATCTGCGTATACCACTGTTATCCGACCCTGAAAGTATTGTCAAAGCTTTTGACTAGCTATTATCAAAGCAAAGGCAAACTTCTCAACGTTTAGATACCTTATTTCTGCATCCCTAAGGGCATGGCTTACATAGTAAACCGGTAGACCGCCAACCTCTCGCACTAGAACTGCTCCTACTGCCAATGAACTTGCCGCCAAATACAAATACAATGGTTCAGCAGGAACTGGCTTTACCAACAAAGGCGCCAAAGACAAATACTTTTTTATTCCTTGGAAAACATCTTCGCATTTCGAAGTTCACATAATGACTTAGCATTCTTTGGCCCTTTCAACGTGTCAAAGAATGACAAACATCTTTCTGCCGATTTGGACATGAACCTCCTCAAAGCTGCTATTCTACTCGTCAAATGCTTAACGTCTTTGTAAGACTGAGGAGACTTCATATTAGTAATAACCTGGATTTTTTTTGGGTTTGCTTCTATACCCCTTTTGCTAACCAGATAACCTAGAAATTTACCTGCACCAAGTCCGAAGGTACATTTGGTTGGATTCAGCTTCAAATTATAATGACGTACCGTCTAAAAACACTCTTCTAAATCATCCAAATGACCCTGAACTGACATGCTCTTGACAATCACATCATCAACATAAACCTCCATATTCTTCCCCAACTGCCTTGTGAAAACATAATTCATCATCCTCTGATATGTAGTTCCTGCGTTCAACAAACCGAAGGTCATCTTCTTATATACATACACCGACCGATGAGTAATGAATTCTGTCTTCGGGATGTCTTCTTTACACATAGAAATCTGATGATAACCCGAGAAAGTATCCATAAAACTAAGTAATGCATATCCCAAAGTCGCATCGATGAGCTGATCTATATGAGGTAAAAGAAAAAAGTCTTTTGGACAGGCTTTATTTAGATCAGTGTAGTCTATACATACACACCATTTCCCATTCTGCTTCTGCACTAAAACTACATTCGCCATCCACTCCGGATAGTCGATCTCAAATATGAAGTTTGCAGCCATCAACTTTGCAATCTCCTCTTCGATTATCTTTTGTCGCTCTGGTGTAAATATCCGCCTCTTTTGCCGAACTGGCTTCTTTGCTGGATTAACTTGTAACCGATGTTCAGCAACCTTTCTTCTTACACCAGGCATATCACTAGGAACCCAATCGAAGATGTCAGCATAACATCGAAGTAATTCCACCAGGTTCATCCGGAAAGGTTCCAGCAGACCTGAACCTATTTTCACCGTCTTTTCCTTCTTTCCTGGAATTAGTTCAAACTCTTCGGTCTCTCTAGCAGGCATAACCTGTAAGACCCCAACTTTTATGAATAATGATTAAATTTTCTCGAAATATATTTTTGAATATTATGGTGTGGATATGATATAATGTTATAGTTGTGGGTAATATTTACAAATTTTGCAAAGTAAGCAAGTTGTTATAAAATATTCGATTGGTTGGGGAATATTCTTTTTGTTGGGAATATCCGTACAACGGCACAATCATTGGTGGACCCCAAAATGGAAGTATTATCGTAGTTAGAAAACGACAGAATTATCATTTTATAAAAATAACGGCGAAAGTGTTACCGTTAAAACTGTTGAACTACCCGGTAGTAAAAGTACAGTAATATGCGTGGTTGCATAGTAGCACATGGTATTGATTATTGATGCTTACGTAAGAAGTCACTCAGGTATACTCAATTATTGATACAGTTGTGACGCCCCCAAAATAGGAATACATCACCCATCTTGGGTCGCCAGAAACTTGGTACATAAATTCAAATACAACTTAATTATACAACAGTCGTGTAAAAATACGACAAAACATAGCTGAGAATTTAAACAAGAATATTGTCATCTAGACAATATCCACACTCAATGGTGTCCTCATTATAATTATTATCACATTATTCGTAGAATAGTGAGGACTACTAAAGCCATTTATCCCGGACCATCACTCCATTCCCAGACTCGTCCCGACTATATTCTCATTTCATGAAGAGAGAACAATGAAAGAAAGGGTGAGCTCAACTAGCCCAAAGAAGAAATATTATGACTAAGATAATGCGAGAATAAATTATCCTTAGCCTTCAACAGTATAACAACTGATAGAATACAATAGACAACAAGTTTTAGATCAACAACTGCAGCGGAAATAAGCAATACATTAGAAGAGTCAAGAAGAGCATAAAATCTACTATCTTCTATAATTTAAAAAGTTTTTCATCAACTTTATCGCTGAGACTCAGCTTAATAAATAAACCATATCATCGATTCTTCCCTGCACTATGGGCCAAGGATATTCATTAAATCATCAATGGTCATGACTATACCGAATAATCCCTGGTCATAATCATACCAAAAATTGTCCATCAATGCACTACAGGCCACTGAGGACTTTCACCACATCATTCGTCACATTACGGTCATAATTATACCGAATAATCCCTGGTCATAATCATACCAAGTCCATCTATGCACGTAAGCCAAAGATGACTTTCATCACAATATAAGCATGAGGATGATGACAATGACATAATAATTCAATAAAACAAGTTCAAGGATAAATTTTAAAGATTTATAATTTAATTTATCCAGAAATCAATAACGTCCAAATTGTCAACATGATACTGCTTTGTAGAGTAAAATTCAAGAATAAAATTCATGTACCAAAAATAATTTGGAGATAAAAGAAATATATTTTTCGGGTGAATAGTACCCCGTGAATAGTACTTCTGGAATAGTATCCCGTGAATAGTACTCCGACACAAAAAGTGTCTTGAATACCCGAGTGAATGATACTAGAGTGAATAGTAATCGGGTGAATAGTAACCCGTAAATAGTAACTTCGTGAATAGTACTCAAAACACGAAAAGTACCCCGAATACGAGTGAATAATACTAGAGTGAATAATGCTTAGGGTGAATAGTAACCCGTGAATAGTAACTCGAAAAAAAAATAATAAAGAAAATGATATTCCATATTTGAGTACAAAAGAAATGATATCTCATACGAGTATAATAGAATATCTAAATCAAATGGATTTTCACTAGCGCCATGCAGTAATCCGTATAAGCAGATCATTTCCACAATTTAATAAAGAATGAATACAAAGGATCATTCACCATGTATGCGGTAATCCACATAGAGCAAAGTTATTCCTAAAGAATAATAAAGAATGGAATAATGGAAGAATTTACCATGCATGCGATAGGCCATGCATGCATGAGTTATTCCCAATGAATAATAAAGAATGGAACCAGTCATCCGTAATCCATGCAGACGAGGATATTCCAATGAATAATAAAGAATGGAACTGTGTCATGCGTAATCCGCATGCATGAGAATATTCTAATGAATAATAAAGAATGGAATAACAACAGAATTCACAGGCGTATGATAGATCAAATGCAGATAGATTATTCCAGCGAATAATAAAGAATGGAATAACAGAAGAATTTCACCATTTATGCGGTACTTCTCATAGACAAGTTATTCCAACATAATAATAAAGAATGGAATAACAACCCTTACGAGTATTGAAAGAAAATAACTCTCTTCATGAATACTAGAATAGTGAGGTAGCAGACTTCTCTTCTTCTTTTTCTCTATAATTTCTCTCTATAATAATTGCTCTATAGCTTTAGTGAATTGGTGAGAAATGAAGGAAGAATGAGCTTCTATTTATAGGAAAATATAGTTTTAATAATTGCACGTTTTGGGGCTCGAAATATTACAGTATAATACCTTCCTAATTTTCTTCCTTTTTAATTTAGTCCTGCAAGTATTATCAAACTTGCACCACCTCCCCTAATAGTAAATCATGTGAATCAATAGTAAAATCATGTGACTCAATAGTATAATCATGTGAAAAATTAATTACAGTATAGTACCTTCAACTATACCTCCATTTTTAATTTAGTCATGCAAGTATTATCAATCTTGCACCAACTCCCCTAATAGTAAATCATGTGAATCAATAGTACACACATGTGAATACATAGTTATCAGCATGTGAACTAATAGCAATTAATTGCTCATTCATCCAGTTAATTACCCGATTTGTCAATATAACCTCCAGACATCAATTATTATCGAAATAAATGTCGATTTTCACATACACTAATAATTTCAAAAAAATGGAACTATCAATTTTATCTTTAATTAACACGAACTTATTCATCATTAATATTATAATTCACAATATTTAACAACTGTGTCGTTCCGAGAAAGAGGGGCTTTCAGATAAGGATTTCTCCTTATTATGCGCCATGATTAGGTGACCAAACCTCTCATTGATGTAACTTCTAAACATTGTCAATATTGAAAATAATAATATGAATAACTTTGTCGTCTCAATTATTGATTTAATAATATAACATATTATGCGAGGCGATCTTGTGATAATAATTGAATCAATAATATGAGAGATATGATGCAACAACCATTCAGAGTAATAATTGAGTATAAGCGAGTGACTTTTCACATGACATCAATAATCAATACAGGTGCTACTATGCAACCACGTGTATTATTGTACTTTTGCTCTAGGGTAGTTCAGCGGTTTTAACTTGGTAACACTTTTCTTTGTTGTAAAAGGTAATTTGTTTTCTTACTACTTACAATACATCCATTATTAAGGTCAACCAATGATTGTCTTGGTAAATACGAATATTCCCCAAACAAAAAGAATATTCTCCGACCAATCGAATATTATATAACAATTTACATACTTTGCAAAATTTATAAATATTAACCACAACTATAACATTATATCAAATTCACACCATAATATTCAAAAAAAAATATTTCGAGAAATTTAAATCTTTATTCATAAAATTTGGGGTCTCATAACAGTAATTGCTGCATCATATCTCTCATATTATTGATTCAATTATTGTCACAGTATCATCTGTATAATATGTTAAATCAATAATTGAGACAAAAAATTTATTCATATTATTATTTGCAATATTAACAATGTCTAGAAGTTCTGTCAAGGAGAGGTTTGGTCACCTAATTGCGCGCCAATAAGGAGAAATCCTTATCAAAAAGCCCCCTCTTTCCTGGGAATAACCTGGTTGTTAAATATTGTGAGTTATAATATTAATGATGAATAAGTTCGTGTTGATTAAAGATGAAATTGATAGTTCCATTGTGTTGGAATTATTAGTGTTAGTGGAAATCGACATTTATTTCGATAATAATTGATGTCTGGAAGTTATATTGACCAATCGGGTAATTAATCGGATAAATGAGCAATTAATTGCTATTAATTCACATGATTATAACTATTTATTTACATATGTGTACTATTGATTCACATTCATGTACTATTAGGGGAGGTGGTGCAAGATTGATAATACTTACATGACTAAGTTAAAAATAGAGGTATAGATGGAGGTACTATACTATAATTCGTATTTTCACATGTATAGAACTATTGATTAACATGATTGAACTATTGATTCACATGATGTACTATTAGGGGAGGTGGTGCAAGTTTGATAATACTTGCGGGACTAAATTAAAAATAAAGGAAAAGATGAAGGTATTGTACTGTAATATTTCGAACCCCAAAATGTGCAATTATCGAAACTATATTTTTCTATAAATAGATGCTCATTCTTCCTTCATTCTCATCAATTCATTAAGACTCACAAGAGCAATTATAGAGAGAAGCTATAGAGAGAGAAGCTATAGGGAGAAAGAAGAAGAGTAGTCTGCTACTTCACTACTCTTGTATCCAGTCTTCTTCTGAGGTAAGGGGTATTATTTATTTCATATTCTGAAGAGATATTATTTTTCATATTCGTATGAATATTATCTTCGTTCAATATTCATAAAGAATATTATCTTCGTTCAATATTCGTAGGAATACTATCTTCGTTAAATATTCGTTGGAATATTATTTTCGTTCAACAGTTGTAAGGGATGTTATTTTTGTTCAATATTCGCTTGAAATAATATTTTCTTCCATACTCTGTAGTATGTAAGTAATATTATTTCGTTTCAGATTTTGAATTCTATACTCATTTTGTTGAAGTTTTGGCTTCTATACTCCATGAAATTAGTAGAATATCCTTGATATTTGCGTTTCATCTAGTATCTTTTCATGAAAATATTATTCTGAGCTTTCTTGATAATTATTGATCTTTTCATGACGGAATACTATTCATGAGTTACTATTTACGGGTTACTATTCACTCAAATATTATTCACTCGGGTATTCGGGGAACTTTTCATGCCAGAGTACTATTCACGAGTTACTATTCACCCAATTACTATTCACCCAAATATTATTCACTCAGGTATTTGGGGTACTTTTCATGCTCCGTGGGTACTATTCACGAGGTACTTATTCCTAAAGTACTATTCACGGGTACTATTTGCAGAAAAATATATTTCTTTTCTATCCAAATTATTTTTGGTACATGAATATTATTCTTGAATTTTACTCCACAAAGCAGTATCATGTTGACAATTTGGATATTTTTAAACTCTAGATAAATTTAAAGTCTTTAATATTTATCCTTGATTTCGTTTGATTAATGCTTATATCATTGTCATCATCCTCATGCTTATATTGTGATGAAAGTCATCTTTGGCTTACGTGCATAGATGGACTATTGATTGGTATGATTATGACCATGGATTATTCGGTATAATCATGACTCGTAATGTTACAAATGATGTGGTAAAAGTCCTCATTGGTCCGTAGTGCATTGATGGACAGTTGTTGGTATGATTATGACCAGGGATTATTTGGTATAATCATGACCATTAGTGATTACATGAATATCCTTGGCCCGTAGTGCAGGGATGATTCGATGATGTGGTTTATTTATTGTTCGAGTCTCGCCGATAGATTTGATGAAAAACTTTTTAAATCATAGAAGATAGTAGATATCATGCTCTACTTGACTCTTCTAATGGATTGTTTGTTTCGCTGGAGTTGTTGATCTAAAACTTGTTGTCTATTACATTCTATCAGTTGTTATACTGTTGAAGGCTAAGGATAATTTATTTCGCATTATCTTAGTCATAATATTTCATCGGGCTAGTTGAGCTCACCTTTTCTTTCATTGTTCTCTTCAGGAAATGAGAATATAGCTGGGACGAGTCGGGGAATAGAGTGATGGTCCAGGATAAGTGGCTTTAGTAGTCCTCACTATTCTGTGAAATAGTGTGATAATAATTATAACGAGGACTTCATTGAGTGTGGATATTGTCTAGAAGATAATATTCATTTTAAAAACTCAGCTATGTTTTGTCGTATTTTTACACGATAGTTGTATTAGAGAAGTTTGTATTTGATTTCTGTACCATGTATCTGGCGACCTAATATGGGTGATGTATACCTGTTTTGGGGGCGTCACAAAACCAATGGCTCTATATTTCTTTCTGTAAATGGTTCGATTTCGATAGCCATGGGTTGCTTTTGTTTGCTGACCCCTATGCCTGAATTGATCAGAGCATTACAATAACATCTCCTTGCCAAGTCTAAATCTCCAACCACTTCTCCGACCCCATGTGGCATCGGAAACCTAATCTTGAAATGGGGAATCGACGTTACTTCCTGAAGAGCCATCAAGGTAGGTCTTCCTAAGATAACATTATAGGCCGAATCCACATGCACCACATAAAATTTACACATAATTTCTACCTATTATGGAGTCATGCCAAAGATGAATGGAAGCTCAATAGTTCCTGCAACCTTGACTGGGTCATTACTGAAACCATATAATGGAGCTTCTTGTCCGATCTCCAACTTTCTTCCATCCAAGTGCATCCTCTGGTAGGCATGTGCATATAAAATATCTACTGAAGACCCATCATCAATCATCATTCTCTTCATGTCCACTGAACCTACTTGTGCAGTAATCACCAAAGCTCCTTCGTGGGGTTCGATGGGCTCAGAAGGGAAATCATCATCTGTAAAAGAAATTATCGATCCTGGATACGGTCTTTCAGTCTTCGGGAGTGTACTCGCCAATGACATGACCGAATCCAAATATCCTCGTTGCTTCTTTCCAGCAAGCATACCAATAGTTCCTTCAGTAATTACATCAACAATATGCCTTGCTGGTTGATTAGGAATTGGTTGTGCAGGTGGAACTGGTTGAGCAGTCTGAACATGCCTAATATTCCTCTGATGTTCTCTTGGAGGCTCTCTTCCTGCCACGTACTGAACCAAAGCACCACTTTGGACATTTCTTTCAATGAGCTCCTTTAGATTCCAACAATCATTAGTTTCATGCCCAGTTGCCTGATGGTAATCACAATATTTACGAGGATTTCCAGACCCTGACTTAAGATTATCATGAGGTGGCTCAAAATAGGGCTAGTCTTTTATTTGATCTAAGATGGTAGTCCGATCAGTATTAATTTGGGTAAACACTTTATTCACCTTCTGGTTCGGGAAAGGTGGGCGGCCTCCTCCTGAATGCCAATTGTTGTTGTACCTCTTTGGATTCCCATCAGAACGATCATTGTTACCACCATTTTTCTTCTGATTACCATCAGTCTTATCTTTCGCCTTTTCTGAAGGGTTATGCTTCAGACTACCCATTGCCTCTTCTACCACGATGTAGCCTTCTGCCTTCTCAAATGCTTCAGCTAGACTCTTTGGATGGCTGAATATCAACTTCTTCACCAGTTTTTCAGACTTCACTAATTCTAGCCCATTTTGAAATAGACCTATAGCATGAAGATCATTAAGGTCTGTTACTTGACCCACTACTTCTTTGAATCTCTTAACATATTGGCCTAGAGACTCATTTAAATATTGTCGAACTTGTGCCAATGACCCAGTAGGCTTTCCTCTCCTCTTATTGTTTCCAAATCGAGCATGGAATTTGTTACGTAAGTTAGCCCAGGATGAAATTGAGTCTGAAGGTAGAGTTCCCATCCATTGCCTAGCATTTTTCCTCAATGTTGACACAAAAGTTTGGCACTTTGCTGCATCTGAGTAATCATAGTAATCCATCAGCCTATTAAACGCTTGGCTGTGGTCGTATGGATCTCCTGAACCATCATAACTCTCCACATAAGGAAGCTTTTTATTAGGGTCTGCCTTCTCCTTAAGAATTTCTGAGGAAAAAAGAGGCGCATTTTTACCCGAAGATTCTTTCATTTGTTGAACCTCGGTTAATTGTCTCCGAAGCTCCTTTACCTCTTTAGCCAAGAGTTCCACTCTTTCTAGTTGTGTAAAGACTTCTTTCTTTAGAGAGTTTTTCTTCTGCTGAGCGGAATGGCCCCTTCCTTCTGAATGAATTTCCCTAGAAGGACTTCATTTGTAGCTTCGGTTGTGACAAGTATCCATAGGGCGGTGTGCCCTCTTCGGATTCTCAGGAGTATTTGTTGGGAGATTGCATATTTAAAATTTGACGTTGAAAGTAAATATTCATGATTATATGTAAAGTCCTTCAAGGAACACATGTACAAGGACTTAGTGATAGATCAAACTTGTTAGGTTGATCTGAGCTTTAAGGTTTATCATTCTGTAAATAAATGTATAGAAGAAAAGATCAAAGCTGTTAGGTTGATCTATATCTCAAAATGTAATAGATAGGCATCAGCAGAATCGCAGTATGACAAGCTGATCAAAAGATTGTAGAAGCAAAGGCAGAATCGTAGAGCATCGAGAATCGTAGTGTGTCTGCTTTCAAGGGCCTCTCCAAAATCTTAGAGTGGTCCAAACACTTGCCGAGTAAACTCAAAGATCGTAGTGTGCTCTCGGAAGTGTAGAGTTTGCAAGTTCAAGGAAAGTGAGAATCGTAGAGTACAGGAACTTAAGAGAAATTGTAGTGTTCTCATTTAAGAGTATCAGATCAAGCACCAAGGTGGCAAGACACCACGATCAAAATCATAGAGCTTCATCTGACTGTGTTAGAAGCATCGAGCCTCGTCCATTTGTTTAAAGAATAAATCACAACAAATGTGGAATAGGCTATAGACTTTGAAGTCCTCAGGAGTCCCAATGACACAACAATCATCCTTAGTATGTAACAAAGAAACGTATTGAAGAATCTAAGGAAAGTAATTTGGGTCAGCAGAAAACACCTTTTCATGTGTTAGGTGAAATAGCAGTCTGCTGTGTTAGTGGGCCCGACTGCTAATCAGAAGATGTGCAAAAAGTTTCCATCAAAGCTCAGAAATGTCAAATGCATTTAATGCTTCAACGGGTGTCTTCAACGGATACATTTCGAAGACATCATATATACAAAGCTTCAGCAGATGAAAAAGAAAAGCAAGCACTATGAAAAACTGAAGAACACTCAACGCTCAAACTCTACGATCTGAAAAGGAAAACTTGCTCAGATCTTTCGAACACAAGCTTAACGGTAACTGAGTAACACCATTCAAGAACTCAACTATTATCAAGTAAAGGAAGAAGTTCCAAGTCTGAAGGACTTGAAGAGTTCTAAGTAAACTGAGAAGTACCAAGTCTGCTGGACTTGAAGAGTTCTATAATGAACTAAGAAGTTCCAAGAATGCTGGTCTTGAAGGAATCTGTGAGATTCAGAAGTTGTAAAGATATCCTTAGTGGATTTCCTACTCGAGGAGTAGAAGAGTGGACTAGGAGCTTTGAATGCTCTGAACCACTTAAAATTACCATGTCTCTTATATTCTTGCAATAACTGTTATAACTGTCATAACTGCTTTACTCCTATTAATTCATTATATCTTGAAGGGAAAACAAACAAATCTTTATTTCGCTGTGTTTAAATCATTATCAAAACTAACAAGTATTTTGAAAAGAAAGAATTTAAAATATTTATTCAACCCCCCTTCTAGATAACTATTGTGCCTTTGGGAACTAACTCTATTACTTTTGGATCTTCTTCGACGTTGACCCCTCTCGCTATGGCGAGAATACTCAAGGTGAGGCGCCTTCTTTGTATTCTCGGGAGTACGTCCTCTTGACCTACTTCTTCGTCTGCTCTTACCATGATCCCGAGAATCCTTAGGGTGGGTAACCTATTTGGATCTTCGGGAGTATGGTTCCTTGCTCTTCTTCGGTCATGAGAATGACTTCGGGACACACTTTCAAACTGCATAGGCTCTTTACCTCTTCGGGTTTATCTTTCTAGGGATCGACCACTCTTCTTAGGTTGAACATAGTTAGACGCCTCGTCCTCCATTTCAGCCATCAGAATAATTTGTTTGGAGATCTCTTCCCTTTGCTGCAGAAGCACTTTCATAGCTTTATCATTCTCCTGTGCCATCTTGGCCAATTTGGATGCTCTGTGTACCTGAACTTCTCAGTATTGGGTTCTAGGCGGTGTGCCTTCTACCCTTCTCAGATCCTTGTAAGGTCCTTTACTTGCAGTAGAAAATAACCTTCTTTTGGTATCACCATGGTCTCTTGCATGAGACCCTTCTGAAACATCTTGTGATCCAATCCTGTCATAAATACTTTTTGAAGGACCCAACCTATCCTTAACAGAAATTCTTTGTATAGAGGAACTTACAGTCGTCGGCTGTCCTTCAGCAGTAACTATCTTACTTTTCACCATAATTTCCGATGTAGAACAATCACAATTTGTGATTGAAACCCAGAAACACTAGAAAAAAGGCCCCTCCTTCTAGCGCCAATGATAACGCCAGGATCTTTCTAAGCGCCTCAATCATCGAAAAAGCGTCTAACCTCAAGACAAGAAACATGTCGACCGGAGGGAGCTTCGGCTTGATCTGTCGGGGATAGCTCCGTGAGAATCAAGACTGGTAGACACATGGTTAACAATGGAGGTGGTGTATTCTAGTGTTTGAGTAATAAAACTTGCATGTTACCTCCTTAGTGAAGTGATCTGTACCTTCATATATTCCTTCCACCGTCCAACATGCAGCTGATCCAAAATGATCTCAGCTAATTGCATGCAAAATTATCTACTAGTCCCCTCAATGTTCTCTTACTAACCAGGATTATATCAAATCCTTTAATTAAGGTGTTGGGTCATCAGTCAAATACTTATCCTTTTAATAATTACTGGTCCAAGCCCAAATAAAATTATATTTAAATAATGGCCCAGTATTCTAAAGATCCAAATAAAATTAGCTTAATAGGTCCAAATTAATTATGGCTTAACACAAGGATTATTTTCACAAAAGGAAATATGAAAGTGAAAATAGATGAAAACCCATATGTGAGTATTGGCTAATTTCTTTTGTTGCAATTATATCCGGTTATCAAGTAAACTTTATAATAAGTTAGTCAATTAATTAATATAATACTAACACACGCAAAAAAATCACATTCTAACTTACGTATCAATAATATATCAATCAATTGACCAACATTTATTTCATTCTAAGCACTTAGGCTTATCATTTACTTTCAAAATGGGTAAAAGTTCAACACACACATATATCACGTGATACACGCGTGACCTGTTTAATAAGATTAGTGGGGTAGTAGGGAAGCGCGTGAGGGGAAGGGGGGAGAGACTTAAAGTTAAAGGTATATTATTTGTACGGTTGGAGAAGACAACTTGAGTTGAAGATTTGCCAGCAATAAAAGAGGTAAGAGAAAAGTAAAAAACAGCACGCAATGTACTCCTATACTATTATAATTGCAGATAAAAAGACAATATATATATATATATATATATATATATATATATATATATACACACACATGTATTGTATACTTCTTTAACTTTTAAAATTAATTTTAGATATTTTAAATTTTAAAATAATATTTTAAAAGTAATAATTTTTTATAATTAATAGGACACTTTCTGATTTTAATAATAATATTACATTTTATAGATAAATTTATATTAATTTTAAATTTTCTTATATTTTGTTTGAATGCTAGCATTTTTGGCTATACTTTTATTTCGTTCTGTTGGAGATAAAAAAAATTATATTTTTAATCATCTTTTTGGACGAAGAGGGTATTGTTTTTTTGTTTAAAATAAATTATTATTAAATATATAAGGCAAACGCTGTTTACCTAATAATGTATGTATGTATGACTATCTCTATCAATCATCTCGGAATCTGAACTCAGTGCTGTGCCTACTGCCTAGTGCCTAGTGCCTACCTTATTAGATTAAGAATAAGTCGGTTAATGGACCGAAAAATTAGATATTTTTATTTTTTTTTAATTGTGACTCTAAAAAAATATAATAATATTTATTTTAATAAAAATATTTATAAAATATAATATTTTAGATATAATTTAAATATATATATAAAAACAAAATTATATAGACTGTCCCCTTTTCCGATTCCATTAACCGGTCTGTGTAGAAGCACTATAAAATTAAAGAGAGAAGGAAGGAGAAGAGGAGATAAAGAATTTTAGAAAGAGGAGAGAGAAAGCAAAGGGGAGGAAGAGGGGTTGTATATGTACGTACAGTGATGTGGACGTGTCAACGGCACCTGTGGCCCACCAACCACATGGTCCTATTTCAGACGAGTAAGAGAGAAAGACAACGCAAGTACATTAAATACTCCTACGGTCCTACCCCAACCTGGAAGGTATTCACTATTCACTACACTTCTCTCTCTGTATAGTACATGTATACGTACATGTATTTGATTAACTCAATGTGTCTGTCTATACATGCATAATCTTAACCACATAATATGATCGTGATTTGCTTATAAATTATTTTATCTATTTCAAAAATTAGATATATATATTTTCTTCTATTCATTTTGAAATTAAGGATTTATTTTCATAAATATTATAAAATAAAATTAAATTGTTAACGTGTCTTTCTTTTGTTCTAATTAATTAGTTCATTGAGTACTTATTAAACAATCACTACAATATTTTTACTCAATATTATTATCTATACCCGTCACTCTGACACACCACGATATGTGTGCTTTAAAATTTTCTACTGTAATTTTTAAATAATAAAATTAAATATAAATTGGGTTAAAAATAAAACAAAGCGTAGAAGAGAGTGAAAAGAAACATGATTTAATTATATATGTAAGAGAGGTTAATAGAGAGAGATTAGGGGAGATAAAATAGGATATTGAATTATGTTTTGTGACACAAAATCATCAAAATGGTAATTATAAAAGCTAGAGGCTTTATATATAGAGATGTATAAATACTATGTAATTCCTAAACGCACAAAAGATTTAGTGGGTTGAATAGATTTTGATTATGCACACAACGGAATGAAACGCAGAGTGCAAAAAGTAAGTTTATTAAAGTAAATCACACAAAGATTTTTAAGAAATTCAGAACATAAACGTCTTGTCTTCTTTCTTCTTCTTCTTCTTCTTATTATTATTATTATTATTATTATTATTATTATTGCTGTTATTGTTATTAATACACTTAATAATTATTATTGTTGTTTTTGTTTTGTTATTATTTCATATATTAATATCATGCATGTTATTATCATTATTATTATTCAAATTATTATCTAGATCTTAATACTAATAATGGAATGATGTTATATTTTTAGGTAAAAGATGGACATATGAGAATATGGGCCAATTGATCCAAGTGTTCTCTATAATCAACAAGATCATGTATCAGATGACATTTATCATGGGAAAGATAGGGGAAAATTAGGCTCCAGTCAATCTACTAAACAAAAATATAATTAGTAGAATTTGATAAAAGAACAAAAATTCTTTTAGATAAATGTGAATTTGACTTTTTAGTTTTCGAGGTGTTGTACACCAAATTGACCTTGGTCTCATATCTGCCCTCGTCGAGAGATGGCGACCGGATCCCAATACTTTTCATTTAAACTGTGGAGAAATAACAATCACGTTAGAGGATGATCACTTTATTTTTGGGTTACCGGTGGTGGGCAAGCCCTTAATGTGTCCCCTATCTGTCACCAATTTGAATTATTTTTTTTTGGAGATAAATTAGCTGGTGAATATTTTAGTTCAAAAAAGCGCAGTGCAATTATATTAGTGTGGTTGCACGAACATTTTAATAAATGTCCCGAGAATGCAAGTAAAGATGTTGTAGGGCGACACACAAAGGCCTACATGTTGTGGTTGTGTGGGGCAATATTATTCCCAAATAGGAATAGGAATAGTGTGCACCCAAGATATATGTCTTTTGTGACGCCCCCAAAATAGGTATACATCACCTATTCTGAGTCGCCAAATACATGGTACAAAATATAAATATAATCTTAAATATACAACATAAGCTGTGAGTTTTAATACAAATATCGTCTTCTCAGGCAATGATTCAAACTCAAAATAAGTCCTCAATACATTTATTATCACACTATTTTATAGAATAGTGAGGACTACTAATGCTATCATCTGGATCGTCACTCTGTTCCCCGACTAGTCCCTGCTACCTTCTCATTTCCTGAAGAGAACAATGAAAGCGAAAGGTTGAGCTCAACTAGCCCAGTAAGAAATATTATGACTAAGATAATGCAGAATAAATTATCATTAGTCTTCAACAATGATGTTAAGCGATAAAATATAACAAACATCAAGTTTAAGCTGCGGTGAATAAGCAATCCATTAGAAGAGTCAAGTAGAGAATAAAATCTACTATCTTCTATGATTTAAAAAGGTTTTTCATCACTTTTATCATTGGGACTCAGCTCGATAAATTATCCACATCATCCCTGTACTACGGCCAAGGATATTCATTACTATCACAACCACAAATTATTCATGCACTACGGGCCAAGGATATTCGTGTTTTCATCAATGGTCATGATCATGCCAACAACTGTCCATCAATGCACTACGGGCCAATGAGGACTTTTACCACATCATTTATAACATTAAGGTCATGATTATACCGAATAATCCCTGGTTATAATCATACCAAGTCCATCTATGCACTACAGGCCACAGATGACTTTCAACATAATATAAACATGAGGATGATGACAATGATATAAGAATTCAATAAAACAAGTTCAAGAATTAATTTATCCAGAACCAATAACGTCCAAATTGTCAACATGATATCGCTTTGTGAGGTAAAATTCAAGAATGCTCGGAAGAATATTTCCATGAAAAGATCTTTGGATGAAGCCTTAAATATTAAGGATATTCCACTAATTTCATGGAGTATAAAAGCCAAAACTTTAACCAACTAAGTATAATAAAGAATGGAATAACAAAAGAAATCACCGAGGTATGCGATGAATCGCACAGACAAGAGTTATTCCAATAAAATAATAAATAACGGAACCGGTCAGGCAAAATAAACGCATACAGATAAGATATTCCAACGTAATAATAAATAATGGAACAAGTCAAATCGCAGAATGCGATAGCATTACGAGAGGATATTAAACGAATAATAAATAATAGAACCGGTCATGCGTAAAACACAGATAGGATATTAAACGTAATAATAAAGAAACGGAACCAGTCGTGAAAATTCGCGCGCAAGCGAGGATGTTTCAACAGAATAATAAAGAATGGAATAATGAAAGAATTTCACCATGTATGCGATTAATAGACTAGTTATTCCAACATAATGATAAAGAATGGAATAATAGAAGAATTTCACCACCGTGTATGCGGTGCTTGGCATAGGCAAAGTTATTCAACATAATAATAAAGAATGGAATAATGTAAGAATTTTACCAAGTATAGGGTAGTCCGCGTATCTGAGTTATTCCAATGAATAATAAAGAATGGAATAAAGAAGTTCTCTTCATGAATACAAACAAAATAATACCCTTACGAATAAACAAATAATATCCCTTACCTTAGAAAAGCTGGATATAGGAAAAGTGAAGTAGCAGAATACTTTTCTTCTTTCTCTCTATAGTTTCTCTCTCAGAGTTTCGGTGAATTCGTAAGAAATAATGAAGGAATGAGCTTTATTTATAGGAGAATGGACTTGAATAGTAACTAATTCATGAACGGTCAGATTGATTTACTTTTAAGCAGACGATCCATATTGATTTACTATGTAGTATTAATAAAATATTCTAATAAAACAAAATCTTTTAAATAAAATATAATATATTCTATTTATAATCTAATAAAACGAATAACTTTATAAAAGTATTACATTTTATATAAAAAGATTTTACAATGCAAACACTATGCAGTAATTATAAAACACTATCATAATAAAATATAATATATTCTAATTATTATCTAATAAAATAAATAACTTTATAAAAGTATTACATTTTATATAAAAAGATTTTACTATGCAAAAAACTATGCAGCACTTTGCAAATACTATGTATAATAAAATATAATATATTCTAATTATTATCTAATAAAACAAATAAATTTATAAAAGTATTCTATTTTATATAAAAAGATTTTATTATGCAAAATATTATGCATAATAGAATATAATATATTCTATTTATAGTCTAATAAAACAAATAACTTTATAAAAGTATTACATTTTATATAAAAAGCTTTTTTGTTTTATTACATTAATAATACTAATAAAACAAAAATTATATATATATATATATATATATATATATATAAACTTAAAAGTGACTTCATTAAAAGACACCTCAATATATTTAACAACATTTATCATCATTATTATAATTCACAATATTAATCGATCGTGTCGTTCCTGGAAAGAAGGGCTTTCGATAAGGATTTCTCCTATTTGGCGCTTAATTAGGTGACTAAACCTCTCCTTGGCGAACTTCTAGACATCGTTAATATTGCAAATAATAATATTAATAACTCTGTCATCTCAATTATTGATTTAATAATATATAAAATATCGACAATAATTGAATCAAATAACGTGAGATACTATGCAACAATTACTGAAGCAATAATTGAACAAAACTGAGTGACTTCTCACGTAAGCATTAATAATCAATACCGTGTGCTACTATGCAACCATGCGTATTCATGTACTTTTAACACCGGGTGTTTCAACAGTTAACGGTAAAATTTCCGCCGTTATTTTCATAAAAATATTTTTGTCGTTTTCTCAATTCGACAATAATTCTATTGTGGGGTCCACCAATGATTGTGCCGTTGTACGAATATTCCTTGTTAAAACGAATATTTTCCGACCAATCGAATATTATAAAACAACTTGCGTACTTTGCAACATTTATAAATATTATCCAAAACTATAATATTATATCAAATCCACACCATAATATTCAAAAAAATATTTTGAGAAATTTAAATCTTTATTCATAAAATTTGGTGTCTCACAATCTCCCCTCCTTATGGAATTTTGCCCTCGAAATTTAAATACGATACGGTATGTAGAAGAGATGAGGATACTTGACTTCATTTCGATTCTAACTCTTGAGGTATAACCTTTGAGCGTAGAATATATTCCAAGATTTTAATAGATACATCTTCACACGTTAAATTATCCGCTATCTCGTCCGGTTCTAAATCAATAATGTGGTTTGGGTCGTCCATATATTTACGTAACATCGATACGTGAAAAATGTTATGAACACGAGACATACTTAACGGTAAAGCGAGTCTATAGGCCACAATTCCTACTCGTTCGATGATTTCAAATAAACCAATAAAGTCGAGGGTTGAGATTTCCTCTCTTCGTCGATTCTTGATTCTAGAATAACGCCCTCTTGAACCTTCTTCTTCACATTCATCAGCTCTGAGTATGTAGCTTGAGCGGCTTTAACTTTATCGATTAAAGTCGATTCCACTCGTATATTCTCTATCTTCACGTGGGTCTCTAGAGTCTTTAACTCTATCTTCATCATTTGTAAGTTATACGAAATGGGTTTTTGTGTTAACAACATCGCACACGTAAACGCATACGATCTTCTACTCAACGTGTCAGCTACCACGTTCGCTCTTCTATAATGATATTGAATGGTATAATCGTAATCTTCAACAACCCGAGCCAACTTCTTTGGCGCATTATACGTTCGTTTTGGTTGAAGAAACACTTGAGGGTTTTAAAAATGGGTTTTGTACCGGGGTCAATACAAAATTTGATTTCACGCTCTTGGTAGGCTAGGAAGTTCTTCGAGAATACGTCAGGAAATTTATTAACAATAGAAATATCATTCAAAATTTTGACTCTCATCCAAGACTTGGATAGCACGGCACATTGATACTTATCAACTTGTCATCGTCATTCACGACGTCACCTACAGAAAGTCTGGCTTTGGTGCATTCCATATAAGGAAGTCACTAGTGAAAGGCTCGAGGCTCTTTATTTATGACTTGATATGAAAATGATTGACTTTAGTGGTTTGGTTGCTTGAATTCGCATAACAGGTTGGTTAGAAATATGAAAGCTAACAACCTTACAAAAAGCTTGATCAGTAGTTAACCAATCAATTCCTAAAATCAGATCAAAGGCAAGTATTTTCAAAGAGATAAGATCGACAGATAACATGAAAGTGTCGATTTGAATCAACAAGATTTATAAACAGTGGAGGTAACGAAGGTTTCTACTATCGAAGTTTCAACCAATAAGTCAAAGTCTAATTTCTCCGGAGTTAAATTTAAACGTTGAGCGCAAGCAAGAGAGATAAAAGAAATGGGTAGAATCAGTATCTAATAAGGTATAGACTTCGCAAGAATTTATAATTAACTAACCCGTGCTAACTTCGTTCGAGTTCCTCGACAAACGCTCTCACTTAAACTACCGGCATTGACTTGTCTGAAACATCCTTTGGCATCACTATACCAGCTGGACTTGACTTCACTACACGACAAAATCGAGCTAGGTGACCCTCTCTTCCGCAATTGAAACACGCTTTGGATTGCTACGTACAGTTTGGACGGATGTGTCCCTCCTGTCCGCATTTGAAACATACGACCGGTGGTCGTTCTTCTTCCTTTGAAACAAAAATGATGTCTTTCTTTGTCTTTCCATCATTATTGAACCTTCTCTTCTTGAAATTTCCACTTCTATTATCTTGGCCATGATTACCACCGAAGTGGTTACCATTCTTGGCATGATAATTTCCCCCACGATGGTTATCATTTTTTCGATGGTCGTTGCCACCGGTACGATTATCATCGTGTTGTTGGTTGTTGCCTTTTGGTTGTGCTGACTCATTATCGCGCTTCAATAACTGAGCCCTATTCACAACATCTGAATATAAACAAAGTTTGAAAGAAATGAGGTATTGTCGTATATCGGGTTTCAAACCTCGCAGAAACATTCGCGTCATTCGCTCCTCATTATCGACCAAATGGGATGCAAACCGGGATAACTCCGTAAACTTAGCCTCGTACTACGACACAGTCATATTGTTTTGCTCCAGCTTGATAAATTCCACTTCCTTCATGTGATGAATACTTTCAGGAAAGTACTTGTCATTGAACAACACTTGGAACTTCTCCCAAGACATCTTTAGTGCGTCAGGCTGGGTACGTTTTACAGATTTTCACCAGTAATCTGCCTCTTCACGCAACATAAAGGTGGCGAAGGGAACCTTTTGCTCCTCTGAGCATTCCAAGACATCAAATATCTTGGTGATCTGCTTTAAGCACGTCTCCGCCTTAAGTGGGTTTGGCTTTCCCAAAAACTCCGGTGGTCCCAGCTCCTTGAACTGCTTAGCGGTGACCGAGCGTGGGTTGCCATTATTTCCACCTATATTTTGAACAGGAGTCTCTCTTACCTGATGTTGCATAAATTGCATAAAGCCTCTGAACATTCCATCGTTTATCATTTGGTCAGTGTTGTTGTTTGCATGAGGATTGTCGCCTTCCTGATGCACATTATCCTGATTATTGATCTGTGGAGACTCAACGGTCTCCTGTGCTCCATTGCTATTCTTAACATTCTCGGATGTCATTTTCAAATACTGCCACAAAATAAGGGTTAATTAACATATCACATATTATCTCTACACTTTGACCGACCAATTAAATACCAAACAAACTTAGGTAGGTCATACTAGCGAAGGAATTCTCCGTCTCTCCCCTCCTAGTTCTTGTCTCACATCTCAGCCAAGGATAATATCCCTCAGCTTTGATACCAACTGTGACGCCCCCAAAATAGGTATACATCACCTATTCTGAGTCGCCAAATACATGGTACAGAATATAAATATAATCTTAAATATACAACATAAGCTGTGAGTTTTAATACAAATATTGTCTTCTAGACAGTATTCAAACTCAAAATAAGTCCTCAATACATTTATTATCACACTATTTCATAGAATAGTGAGGACTACTAATACTATCATCTGGACCGTCACTCTGTTCCCCGACTAGTCCTTGTTACGTTCTCATTTCCTGAAGAGAACAATGAAAGCGAAAGGGTGAGCTCAACTAGCCCAGTAAAAAATATTATGACTAAGATAATGCAGAATAAATTATCATTAGTCTTCAACAGTGTTAAACTGATAAAATATAACAAGCATCAAGTTTAACTGCAGCGGAACAAGCAATCCATTAGAAGAGTCAAGTAGAGAATAAAAGCTACTATCTTCTATGATTTAAAAAGGTTTTTCATCACTTTTATCTCTGAGACTCAACTCAATAAATAATCCACATCATCCCTGCAGTACGACCAAGGATATTCATTAGTATCACAACCACAAATTATCCATGCACTACGGGCTAAGGATATTCGTATTTTCATCAATGGTCATGATCATGCCAACAACTGTCCATCAATGCACTACGGGCCAATGAGGACTTTTACCACATCATTTGTAACATTACGGTCATGATTATACCGAATAATCCCTGGTCATAATCATACCAAGTCCATCTATGCACTACAAGCCACAGATGACTTTCAACATAATATAAACATGAGGATGATGACAATGATATAAGAATTCAATAAAACAAGTTCAAGAATTAATTTATCCAGGAACCAATAACGTCCAAATTGTCAACATGATACTGCTTTGTGGGGTAAAACTCAAGAATGCTCAGAAGAATATTTCCATGAAAAGATACTAGATGAAGCGCAGATATCAAGGATATTCCACTAATTTCATGGAGTATAAAAGCCAAAATTTTAACCAACTGAGTATAATAAAGAATGAAATAACAAAAGAAATCACCGAGCATGCAATAGACCCTATGCATGAGTTGTTCCAATGTAATAATAAATAACGGAACCGTGTGGAATGCGTAAACGCACAGATAGGATATTCCAACAGAATAATAAATAATGGAATTGTGTCACGCGAAACGTTACGCAGAGAGGATATTCCAAGCGAATAATAAATAATGGGAATTAAGTCATGCGAAACGCATGTGATAGGATATTAAGCGAATAAAGAATAATAATAAGAATTTCGGAACCAGTCATGCCAAACGCACGTAATAATGTGATATCCCTTACCTTAGAAGAAACTGGATATAGGAGTAGTGAAGTAGCCGAATACTTTTCTTCTTTCTCTCTATAGTTTCTCTCTCTAGAGTTTCAGTGAATTCATAAGAAATAATGAAGGAATGAGCTTCTATTTATAGGAGAATGGACTGAATAGTAACTAATTCATGAACGGTCCAGATTGATTTACTTTTAAACAAACGGTCCATTTAATTTACTATGCAGTATTAATAAAATATTCTAATAAAACAAAATCTTTTAAATAAAATATAATATATTCTATTTATAATCTAATAAAACGAATAACTTTATAAAAGTATTTTGTTTTATATAAAAAAGATTTTACTATCTGCAAAACACTATATGTGCACTATGCAAACACTATGCATAATAAAATATAATATATTCTAATTATTGTCTAATAAAATAAATAACTTTATAAAAGTAATGCATTTTATATAAAAAGATTTTACTATGCAAAATACTATGCATAATAGAATATAATATATTCTATTTATAGTCTTATAAAACAAATAACTTTATAAATGTATTATGTTTTATATAAAAGCTTTTACATTTTATATTACATTAATAATACTAATAAAACAATATATATATATATATATATATATATATATATATATATATAAACTTCCGTGACTTCATAAAAAGACACAATATATTTAACAATATTTATCATCATTATTATAATTCACAATATTAATCGACTGTGTCGTTCCCGTGAAAGAGGGCTTTCCAATAAGGATTTCTCCTATTGGCAAGGCAATTAGGTGACCAAAACTCTCATTGGCAGAACTTCTAGACATCGTTAATATTGCAAATAAAAATATTAATAACTTTGTCATCTCAATTATTGATTTAATAATATATAAAATATCGACAATAATTGAATCAAATAACGTGAGATATTATGCAACAATTACTGAAGCAATAATTGAACAAAACTGAGTGACTTCTCACGTAAGCATTAATAATCAATACCGTGTGCTACTATGCAACCACACGTATTCCTGTACTTTTAACACCGAGTGTTTCAACAGTTAACGGTAAAACTTCCGCCGTTATTTTCATAAAAATATTTTTGTCATTTTTTCAATTCGATAATAATTCCATTGTGGGGTCCACCAATGATTTTGCCATCATACGAATATTCCCTGTTAAAATGAATATTCCCCGACCAATCGAATATTATAAAGCAACTTGCATACTTTGCAATATTTATAAATATTACCCATAACTATAACATTATATCAAATCCACACCATAATATTCAAAATTTTTCTTTGAGAAATTTAAATCTTTATTCATAAAATTTGGGGTCTCACATCTTTTATTGCCAACGCTGAAGATTATGTCACTTACTCTTAGGGCGCGGTAGTGTTAGCATATGTGTACAAGTCTTTATATACTGCTACTAGGAAAGAAGTTAAATACATTAATGGTTGTGTAACATTGTTACAAATTTGGGCCTATGAGCGTGTAAATATTGGAAGGCTAAAACCTTGGCCACAATCATCCGTATGGTTACCTAGGGCTTTAGCATGATCATATTTTGGAATCCACAGTTACCCTGGTAGACGTGAGAATCCCCATCACCATTTGTCATTTTACCGAGGGTAGTTAGATATTAATTCTATGTGGGATGTGGTTTGGCGGCCTTACATGATATGGGATGATGTAATCAGTGGATTTAATTTTGAAGGGAGGTTGTTGGGATCTGGTAGGGTCTCCTCGATCCATTTTGATATTGTGAAATTCTAGATGCCGGACTGTGTGATGAGACAGTTCGGGTTCATGCAAGGCATACCATCCCCAGCCAAAAACCACGGTGACCTTAGGAGGGAGAAAAAAAATTAAATTTATTGATGTTGAGGATTGCATGGCCTTGAGAGGGGAATACATCTCGATTTGGGAGGCATACATGGATCATCTCGAAGGACAACAATATGAAATTTCTAATTATGTGTAAGTAGATGATTACATGGCCTGTTATAAGAAAATTACACGTTGGAAAATTTACTGACCTCGATGGGTAAGGGACCAAGACAGTTCTTATGAGCCTCGGGCCATCTACAACCAACAACACCTTATTCAAATGGTATAAAATTATAGTCTGGTTTAATTTATTTATATTAAAGTATATACTTAATATTATATTTATTGAGATTTAGTGTTATTGATATTTACTTGTGTTCATCTTACATGACAGGTTGAGAGTGCAAAGTCTTTACTTGATAAATTTTCAGCACTTGCTCAGATGCCTCCCGAGTTGGTTCTGTACAAACATAGTTGGGATTACCAATACAGTCTATACAACTTTGAAGTAAGAGGGAAACAAATACCTCGACAGGGGGTCCCACAATTTTAGGACCACAGTCCCAATTCTCCCAATTCAATGAAGGGCTTGGGAAATAAATTGATTATGCGGTACAAGAGAGCTACATACCCACCACACAAGCATATGAGGAGAGCTCCATTCCCACCATCCAAGCCTACGAGGAGAGCTACATTTCAACCTCCCAAGCCTATGAGGAGTGTTACATTCCGACACACAAAGCCTATGAGGAATGTTATATTCCAACCTCCTAAGCCTATGAGGAGTGTTACATTCCAACCACCTCTGACTTTGCGGGACTTTCTGACCTCATAGGAGCTGGTTCACTTAAGGTATATATAACGATGGTTTTAATTAAAGCATATTAATTATTATTATATTTATATTTATAAAAAAATAATGGCATATATAATAATAATGTACATTTGGGTCTCAATCAGGTACAAGATGCGGGAGATCACATCTCTTATGGACCAAAAGGGTCGTTAACCAAAAAATTAAAAGATTGGAAGGAGGCATTCATAAATAAACATATGTTTGGAAACGTGGTGGCTGCGGATGCGAATTTATATTATTTGTCACATCTGCGTGGGTTATATGATTTAGACCACAATACATTGCATTCCTTAGGGTCTGGAAATTGGATTTTTGAGCTTATCCTCGACGCTTATATGTTTTTACTATGAGACAGAGAGGAATAATACAAGTCGCGGGGAATAAAAATGTGGGCCCAATTTGCTTTCATGAGTTCATTTTTCATGCATCTTGGGCAGAGCTATGTGCCCCCAACTGAAGAGAATCATGCATGGAGTTTTTGCAGTCCGTATGTGAACCAAGATGTTGGCCCACCTTTACACAAATGCCAGTATATATTCATGCTAGTGTGTAGTACACATCAAAGCTATTTCGTTTCGTTGCTATTCTCAGTTGTTGATTGGATGGTTACCATCATTGACCCGTACTACAATGTTACCAAACATATGAAGTTACGGGAAATGTACTCAGAATTCGTTAAAGTTGTGGTATGTGTAGTTTTAAAATATTTTACTTTTATAATGTCAAATATATTATAAAATTATTAGCCAACTACTTTTTACATGAAGGAACATTTGATACCATTTTGTTTGCGAAATGGTAATCCGATGCTTGAGTGGCCCAACGTTAATCCTAATGTTCAGGTAATAAAGAGCCGACCGAAATAACACAACAACTCAGACTGTGGCATTTTTGTATGCAAGTATGTTGGCGCTTTCGTTAGGGCCAATGCTGATCTTTGCGAAGAGAAGTGGTCCTTGGAAGATGTAATGGTCTTTTGTTACCACATCGTGTGGGAGCTCTACAAAAAATCCGCAAGATTACTTCTGACCTCTGAGATATAAAAAATGTTCTAGCGTTATCTCATGTACACTATATGAATAAAAATATCTATTTGGTTGAACTGTATGGGATTTTCAAATTCACAGCATGGTCATATTAATATAATTTAATCACGTAAAACCACTTCATATAATTAATATGAATATGAATATCTATTTGGTTGAACTGTATGGATATTATGATTCGAATTAATATTAATAATCACATTATTAATATTAATATTAAAAATAATTATTATGGATATATTTTATAAAATTAATTCATGAATATCATACTCTCATACTTAAATAATAATAATAATTTAGAAAATAATAATAATAATAATATACTTAATCGTTATTATTATTATTATTATTATTATTATTATTATTATTATTTATTAATATTATTATTATTATTATTATTAATATTAATATTAGAAGACAATTTCCACTTTTTCTTAAAAGATACTTAACTGTTTCAACGAGTATAAAATTAAAAATTTAAAAAAATCTTAAAAGGGATAACAATAATAACAATTAACGTTTTTCTATTTTAACAAACCCACTTTATTATTAATATTAATATAAAAATAAATCGTAATACAATAGAAAATGTCTTTTTGGGGGAAATATAAAGTTTTAATATAAAGACTAATCCTTGCGAGAAATGAACAGCTAGGCCCGTGGTGCTCGGGTGGTCATATAATGAGGGTTTGAAGCGGGAGGTTGCGGGTTCAAATCTAGTTAGGAGCGAATAGTTGAAAACAATTCTTTTAAAGGCCAAGGGAATTTTTTTCAATTTTTTATTCCAAGATGGCACCGCTTGTCTTCTATTTGAAAATTTTATATTTTTTAAATTACTGTAAACATGATACTTTGTCTTCGTGGGGTATTATTTATATTTTTTATGTGATTTTGATGTGGTGAGTAATGACTATATAATGGAGAAATGCATTAAAAAAATACCCTGCCGATACAAGCTGTGCCGGTTGGACTTTTTTAATATTAAAAATTCGTTTTGTTTAACCAAAATGACAACAGTTAACCATGTGGGGCCCTTATATTAAAATAAAAATCGGTACAACCTGTTATTTAGGCACAATAAGTTGTGCCGGCTGAGCAATTTTTATGTTTCAATCTAAGCCTTTCAATAAGTTGATAGTGTCCATGGCAAATCGGTTGCCATGGATGAAATCCCATATATATATATATATATATATATATATATATATTTAAAACTTTCTTTTCGCTTTCATAAAGTTTTATAAAATCATTTTGAAAAAGAAATAGTAATCTCTTTCGTTCATTTGAAATTTTACTTTATGAATTCATTTCATTAAACACTTGATATGAGATTTATCAAGGTCGGAAAATAAATTCAAACAGAGTTTTGAAAATAAATATTTTTGGTCAAAATAAATTTATTTTAATATTTTAATCCTATGAAGAGGATATTACCCTTTTGATGAAAATAAAACTACTAGTTTTGGAGATATATCAATCTCCCTTTTTTTTGATGATAACAATAAGTAAAAATATTTTTTATAAGAACTCCCCCTTAATTCATGATGCTCCTCCTCGGTCCATGAATCGGTTTTTAAAATTAGTTTCAAATTTTTGAAAAACCATAAGACAGTAAGATATAGCAGTTATAGCTGTTTATATCCATCACATTGATTACTATCCATCTCATTAGTATATACCAGTTAGTATATACAATAGATTGAATATTTTTCTCTCCCCCTTTGTCATTAACAAAAGTGGTAGGGGTACAGAAATTTTGATTCCAAGCACTTACAGGAACAGTTAGTTAAAACATAAAGTATACCTCCTGCAGAGTCAGAATAAAAAGCAAACAATATAGATAAAGCCTAAGTAGTAGTGGTTAGGTTAGTATATAAGTACATTCTTCCCAAATAGTTAGTGAATATATATATAATCCTCCCAAATAGTTTGATTTCATCTAAAGAGACAGGGGAGAAATGCAAACCCTGAGTTGGAAGATGAAGATCCGAAGGGTTTTGATTAATTGGATCAACCTATGCTAAGCTTGTTGTAGTTGTGAAGTAGTAAGGGGGAATGGACACTGTAAGACCCCAACTTATTATTAATTGAATTTCCTCTATTTATTATTTTGAAATAGTAAGGGTTGATTTGATTAATGTGGTTAGTTATTGGTAAAATGCGCAAATATTTCAAATAAGCAAGTGGTTATAAAATATTCATTGTTGTCGGGGAATATTAGTTTGGTCGTGGAATATTCTTACTGTCGGGGAATATTCGTACGACGGCTCAACTTTGTGTGGGCCCCATAATGAAAAGCGATTGGATGAAGAAAACGACAAGTATAAGTTGTTTATAAATAACGGCGTAGTTGTTACCGTTAATACTGTTGGAATACCCGGTGGTTAAAACACAGTAGCACACGGTATTGCACCAATTATTGATTCTTACGTAAGAAGGCACTACTCAATAATTGTTACAGTAGTTACTGTTCAATATTTTATTTTATTAATTCAATAATTGCTACGTTGATATTATTGTGGTTTCAATAATTGTCACTACATAGTATTTTCATTATCAGATCAATAATTCATATTATTTGAATAATATTATTAGATAACATTATTGGCAATGTCTAGAAAGTTTTGTCTAAGGAGAGGTTTGGTCACCTAATTGCGCGCCAGTAAGGAGAAATCCTTATTGAAAAGCCCCCTCTTTCCTAGGAACGGCCTGGTTGCCAGTATTGTGATTCTATAATATTATTTGTGAATAATTAATTATTGATTTATATGATAAGGAAAATATTCATTTTTTGTGGATATAGATGGAGAAAATTTTAAAGTGACAATTGTTGAAAAATTGATATTTTATCTTTTCTGATAAATAATTCATTTAAATATATTATTATATTTTAATAATATAATAATAGTGATATTTTTACAATGAATTTGTGATATATGAATAAATGAGGAGGAAGAGTATTTTTGTTACAATTAATGTTTAAAACATGTTAAAAATGTCGGTGGACCCCATTTCTTGACTGAAATTGGATTATAGCCCGTAAAATCGTTCTTTTGTGGATTTCGGTCAACTTCTGCTTGGAATTTGGAAAAACTTAAACTTACAAAATTGTAGAGAATTAATTTTTCTATGGAATGGACATAAGATTTGAATTTTTCTGATAAAAGGGATATTTATTATGAATTATTGAAGTTTCGGTATTTCGGGTCTGAATTGATTTTTGGAGTTTTAAATGATTTTATTAACAAAAACATTTTTGTGACATTTGGTGAGTTGGTGGCTAATGTTTTTGACCAAAGAAGGCTGCTAAGGAAATTAAGAAAAGTATATTAATATTTTATTAAATTTTCTAATTTGGTGTTCTAAGCATTTTCCTATAAATAGGGTACTTAGGTTAGAATTGAAAATCATACCAGAAACTGAAGTTTTCTCTCTTTTTCTCTCTCTCTATATTATCGAGCGTATTCTTGTGAGTATTTTGATACTTTAGGTGTTGCTATACGTTGCAAGTTCCCTTCAACACTATATCAAGTATTCCAGTCAGAAGTACTGTCTTTTCGAGGTAAGGGATGTTATTTTTTTATAAATGATATTATTTCTTCTAATATCATTATCTTAGGAATATTGGTAAGATTTTTCTTGTGAAATTCTTGTCTTTTAGTGCCGGGAGTTACTATTCACGATATCTGACACTAATTATTCACGAATACGACACTATTCACAGAAAAATTAAATTTTTCGTTTTTTTTCCAAAATATCGATTATGGATACTAGCTTTGATTGTATCAATGTTTTGATCATTCTTGAATTTTACTTCACTATGGTTATTTATGAAGTATTTTTGAACTTGAACTGTTTAAAGAACGAATCCTTAATATTTGTTCTTTTGTTTCACTGGATTCGTTTTCTTTAAAATATTTTTCATCATCCTCAGTCCTAAATGATGATATTACTAAATATCTTTGGCCTGTAGTGCAAAGATGGTTGATTTTCTTATGAATATCTTTGGCCTATAGTGCAAAGATGTACAGGTGTTGAGATTAACATGACCGACTGATGAATATCTTTGGCCTGTAGTGCAAAGATGAATATTTGATTCAAGATGAATATTGATTGATGTTACAGGGATATAATATTGACGATGTACTTTTAAATTCATAGATTATAGTAAATTTCATTCTCTACGTAACTCATCTATGAATTATTATTTCCGCTGTGAATATTGATCTGAAACTTGTTGTCTATTATATTTTATCAGATTTTTCCCTGTTGAAGACTAACGATAATTTGTTCTATATTATCTTAGTCATAATATTCTTTACTGGGCTAGTTGAGCTCACCCTTTTCCTTTTGTTCCATTTTTCTTCTCAGGAGGCAAGAATGTAGCGAGTACTAGTCGGGGTATGGAATGAAGGTTCTTAGAAAGTTATTTTAGTAGTCCTCACCATTTTGTAAAATAATGTACCAATAATTGTAATGAGGACTTATTTGGGTGTGAATATTGTCTAGATGACAATATTTGTATTTAAACTCACAGTTTTTATGTGGTATTAATAAAGTTATATTTATTTCTATACCATGTTATTGACGACTCAAAATGAGTGATGTATACCTATTTTGGGGGCGTCACAGACACCTTTTGATGTTCCATCAACACACACAACATATCTTGAAGACGATGCACATATGTTTGGAAAACCTCTAACTGATCCATTATAGCACTTTAATTTTTCAAAGAAAGTTTATTCATATTATTTAAGGTATCAATTTGAGAAAGCAGGTTTAGATGAGATTCAATATGCTTAGTGTCATTTGGTTTGAAAATGATTAAAGGTTTAGGAGGAAGATTTAGATGGGAGATAATACTGCCATTTTGTACCAGTTGAGCCTTATGATTATTAACTTGAATCCTAAGATGTTATTCGAGTTAACAGAAGACCAAATCCCATACAATTGTTATGATAACAGAACTCAAAAGAAGGTAGAAAAAGTATGGTATACATTCATTTAAAACACATTTCATGAGCTTTATATCAAAGGGATGTAGGATTTTATCATTTCTGACAGGCATAAAATTGTGTCGAGTAATTTTTCCCAAAAATTGACAATCAGCAGTGAAAAAATCAAGACCTACTTTGCAAGAATAATCAAATAAGTTTGCAGGTACAAATTGACCAGTAATAACAAATAAATTATGTTTGAAAGTGAGACTATCACTCGTGGACATCCTTATATGATAAATGTATTCATTGATTTTTGGAAAATCTATCATGCAATTTCTGATATACAAGGCATGTAGAATGTGCAGTTCATTAATGACAAAATCCTGACCTTAAATGTAAGTGTTAATGCAAGTCAAGAGACTAGTTGAATCTCGAACAAAAGTCATATGGGCATAAAACTCAACAATCGAACGGTTTTCAAGCTTGATCCGTGTGTTTTGTTTAGAATGCTCCTGATTGGTCGATGTTAAGAGACACCAATTGATAGTGATCTGATCGTTAGATGAGTTTCTTAATCAATGGCTCAAATAAGATCTGATATAATTATATATAAATATATATGATAGGTCTCATTTTATTTTATATTTTGATGATAACAATTATGTAATAATAAATAAAAATGTAATTATTTAATTATTTTTATATTTATTTTTAAACTACTTTCTGATTTTATTTGAATTAATTTTTATTGACCTTGATGATTTAAATGTCAAGTGTTGAATAAATTGATTCAGATAAATATTTAAGGCAAGGAGACCCTATTTGTTTTCAAAATCAAAGTTGGGTAAAAATATTTTTTGCATGCATGAATAGATATATCATATGTATATTTATATATCTTATATATTATACCTATATATCAATATATATATATATATATCAGTTTTATTCGGAGAGGATCTAAAGCGGACCAAAAGAACGGACCAAGGAGCGGACCAAGGCAAAAACACACTAAGTTTCAGGGGTGCAGGTCGGAAAAACACGCGGCGGGTTGACCAAGAGCAGCGTGTTTTTGCCTTGGTCCGCTTCATTGGTCCGTTCTTTTGGTCCGCTTTAGATCCTTCCCGCAGTTTTATTTGTATAAGGTTTGAATGCATGTGCTTTATATGTATTATATATAAATCATGCATACTAAGTATGCATATGTTGATAATTTTTTTAAAAGGAACTATATGGGACATTCATTTGGGACCATGTTTGAAACCGTGTATATAGTATATAGGTTATAATGTTTGCAGGCATGTAAATCATCATATATATATATATATATATATATATATATATATATATATATATATATATATAAACGAGTATGCATGCATGTGTTGGCAAAACCGTGTTCTCCAACACTTGGTCAAAATGAATATTAAATATTAAGTGTATGAATTTTGGCCCGGGTGAAATTATAAGTTCTTCCACGTAATTTTTTTTTATCTGGACCATGAATTCAAAAATACATCATCCAAACCATACATTCAAAATCAGTTTTTATAAATTATCTTTTTGCCCCCGACTTCAAAAATCTATAAATATGGAGTCTTTCATTCATTTGGTTTTTACCAATTCAGTGAAAAGTAAAGCATACTCTCCTTGCCTACATTCTCTCTAAAGGCTACGGAGATACACCTCTACGGAGAGGAATTCGAACCGTACGATTCCTTATAGTCTTCAGTAATCTTTTATCGATATTATTTATATAAATATCATAAAATAGATACGACACTTGATAGCTCTAAACGACATTGAGATATTTCTCTAAAAAGAGGAGTCATCCGAACTGGATTTGAGAATCGTAGTGATCTATTAAAAATATTTATATAAATATCAATTGTAAAATTATAAATTTTGTCGTACTTAGACGCCGTAAGGCTACGAAGATATTCCTCTTAAGTGAGGGTATCGAACAGTACGATTCCTTGTAGTACTAAGTGACATTTTTTATAAAAAATCACATAATAGATAAAATATTATTATATATTATTTGAATTAAACAATAATATTCTTATTTCATTCTCTACGTAACTCATCTATAAATTATTATTTTCGCTGTGAATATTGATCTGAAACTTGTTGTCTATTGTATTTAATCAGATTTTTCCCTGTTGAAGACTAACAATAATTTTTTTTATATTATCTTAGTCATAATATTCTTTACTGGCTAGTTGAGCTCATACTTTTCCTTTTTGTTCTATTTTTCTTCTCAGGAGGCGATAATGTAGCGAGTATTAGTCGGGGTATGGAATGAAGGTTCTAGAAAGTTATTTTAGTAGTCCTCACCATTTTTGTAAAATAATGTACCAATAATTGTAATGAGGACTTATTTGGGTGTGAATATTGTATAGATGGCAATATTTGTATTTAAACTCACAGTTTTTATGTGGTATTAATAAAGTTGTAGTTGTTTTTGTACCATGTTATTGACGACTCAAAATGGGTGATGTATACCTATTTTGGGGGAGTTACAGTTGGTATCAGAGCTTAGGGATATGATCTTTGGCGGAGATCGGGGAATAGAACTAGGAGGGGAGAGACGAGTAAAACCTTCGTTAGTGTGTCTTACCTAAGCTTATTTGTTGGTTGGTCAGTATATAGGGATATTATGTGATATGTTGATTTCTTTAATTAACCCTTGTTTTATGGCAGTATTTGAGAATGTCGACTGAGAATGTTAACAATGGAGTAAATGAGATCGTGGAGACACCTTTTACTCACCAACGAGGAGAACGCAACAGTGGCAATGTTCCTCCCGTGAACAACACCACCGAAAGCGAGATGATGAACGACGGATGTTTAGAAGCTTTTTGCGGTTCATGCAAAATCAAACGAGGGAGACTCGTGCACAAAATACGGTGTGGAAATGATAATAACGCACGGTTTGTCACAAATACCAAGCGATTAAAGATTTGGGACCGCCATAATTCTGGGGAAAGCCGGATCCGATTAAGGCAGAAACGTGGGTCAAACAAATTACCAAGATATTCGATGTCTTGGGATGCACAGAGGAACAGAAGGTTCCATTCGCCACCTTAATGTTCCGTAATGAAGCGCAGACATGGTGAGAATCGTGAAGCGCACTCCATCCAACAAGACTTCAAAGATGTGTCTTGGGAGACGTTTCAGAAACTGTTCAATGATAAGTACTTTCTTGAAAGTATTCATCATATGAAGGAAGTGGAGTTTATTAGATTGGAACTAAAAAACATAACAGTGTCCCAGTACAAAGCGAAGTTTGTAGAGTTATCCAGGTTTGCACCTCATTTGGTAGAGAATGAGGAACATATGATGCGGATGTTTCTGAGAGGTTTGAAACCTGATATACGTCAATATCTCATTTCTCATAAATTTTCTCTCTATTCAGATGTTGTCAACAGGGCTCAATTATTAGAGCGAGATAACGAGTACATTTAACCGAGGGACCACAACCAGGATCATATCGGAGATAGCAGTCATCAAAATAATGATAACTAGTAGAGAAAGAAAAATACGGACAAAAATGGTAACCACTCTGGTGGTAATCATGGCCATGAAAATAGAAGAAGCGAGTCGGGAGTAGATTTTAAAAAGAGGAGATTCAACAATGACCATGTGAAGAAGTCGGCACCAGTAACAACTGGTTCTAAGGGAGGAGAACGACCACCGGTCATATGCTATAAATCTGGGAAAGAGGGACATATCAGCCCAAACTGCCCACAACAGTTCAAGGTATGTTATAATTGTGGAAAGGAAGGACGTATATCGCCGAGATCAGACAAGAGCGAAACCAAGTCCAATGGGGATGGTGAATCAAAAGGTCGTCAAGAAAAGTCAAAGTCAACGGTTCTCGGAAGAAGCGTTTGTCGTGATCGGTCAAAATATCGAGGAACCCAAACGAGGTGATCAGGTGTAAGCTAATCATAAATTCTTGCGAAGTTTATACCTTACTAGATAATTGGTGCTACCCATTCATTTATCTCTTTCGCTTGTGCTCAACGTTTAAACTTAACTCAAGAAGAAATTAGACTTTGATTTATCTGTGGAGTCTCCGTTAGAGAAACTTTCATTACATCCTTTGCTTATAAATCTTGTTTGATCCAAGTTGGCACCATCACATTACCATTGACCTTATCTCTTTAAAGATACTTGCTTTTGATGTGATTTTAGGGATTGATTGGTTAACTACTCATCATGCCAAAATTGATTATTTTCGTAAGGTTGTTAGTTTTCATATTCCTAACCAACCTGTTGTACGAATTCAAGCGACTAAACCATTAAAATCAATCACTGTCATATCAAGACATAAAGCTATTCGTTTATTGAAAAACGGATGTCAAACTTTCTAAGCCCATGTTATGGATTTGAATAAAGACACGTTGTGAGACCCCAGATTTTATCAATAAAGATTTAAATTTTGTCGAAATAATTTTTAATATTATGGTGTGAATTTGAGATAATATTATAGTTGTGGGTAGTATTTATAAATTTTGCAAAGTATGCAAGTGGTTATATTATATTCGATTGGTCTGGGAATATTCGATTTAGCGAGGGAATATTCGTACAACGGCTCAATCATTGGTGGACCCTAATGTAATTATTGTCGGATTGAGAAAACGACAAAAATATTTTATTGAAATAACGGCGGAAGTTTTACCATTGATCTTGTTGAACTACCGGTAGTAAAAGTACGATGAATACGTGTGGTTGCATAGTAAAGACACCGGTATTGATTATTGATGCTTATGTGAGAAGTCACTCGGTTTGATTCCATTATTATCGATTAATAATATGAATTATTATAGCGATAATGACGTTTTGTTTTATTCAGTATTATTAACGTAATAAAAAAGTAAACATCATTTTTATATAAAATGTAATACTTTATTAAAGTTATTTTATAAATAGAATATATTATATTTTATTATGCATAGTGTTGTATAGTGTTTTTGCATAGTGTTTGCATAGTAAAATGTTTTTATATAAATAGAATATATGATATTTTATTTAAAAGATTTTGCTTTAAATATGGACCGTCCGATTAAAGTAAATCAATCTGGACCGTTCATGGATTAATTACTATGCATTCTATTTTCCTAAAAATAAGCTCATTCCTTCATTATTTTTTATTTAATTCACCTTTGAAACTCAGAGAGAGAATTATAGAGAGAAGCTATAGAGAGAAAATCTATAGAGAGAAAGAAGAAGAGTATTCGGTACTTCACTACTTTGATATCCGGTGTCTTTTACTAGTAGGGGTATTATTTGTTGTACCCGTAAGGGATATTATTCGTTTGTATTCATGAAGAGAACCTCGTTATTCCATTCATTATTATTACATTGGAATAACTTTTGTAAAAAGTGGTATATCCTATACATAACTTTGTATATGCGGCATACCCTATACTTGGTGAAATCCTTATGTTATTCCATCCTTATTTATTACATTGGAATAACTTTGTATCATGAATCCCCTATACTTGGTGATCTTCTTACATTATTCCATTCTTTATTATTCTCATTGGAATATCCCGCATCGTGTGTTTTAGAATAGGACTGGTTCCATTGTTTATTATTCCGCATTTATTATTACATTGGAATATCTCATGCTCGTGTGTTTTACACCGCACTGGTTCCATTGTTTATTATTCAACATTTATTATTCATTGGATCATCTTGTCGATTGTGAATTTCACCGACTCGGTTCCGCTTATTATTATTATTCATTTGAATAACTTATATCATGCCAAGTACCGCATGCATGGTGATTTCTTTTGTTATTCCATTCTTTATTATACCCAGTTGGTTAAAACTTTGACTTCTATACTCCATGAAATTAGTAGAATATCCTTGATATTTGCGTTTCATCCAAAGATCTTTTCATGGAAATATTCTTACGATCATTCTTGAATTTTACTCTACAAAAAAAGATATCTTGTTGACAATTTGGACGTTATTAATTCTCGGATAAAATAATTTTGAACTTGTTTTATTGAATTATTATGTCATTGTCATCATCCTCATGATATATTATGTTATCTTTGGCTTACGTGCATAGATGAACTTAGTATGATTATGACCGAGGATCATTCTTATAATAATCATGGCTTGGTATAAATGATGTGATAAAAGTCCCTCGGTGGCTGTAATGCAAATGATGGATAGTTTTGGTATGATTATGACTGGGGTGATTCTAAGTATAGTCATGACCATTGATAATTTGATGAAAATCCTTCGACGTAGTGGTACATGGATGATTAGATGTGGTGGTTTATTTATTGTCGAGTCTCAACGATAAAAAATTGATGAAAACCTTTTAAAACCTAAAAGATAGTAGATTTTATTCTCTACTTGACTCTTTTAATGGATTCGTATATTCTGCCGCAGATTAAACCTGGTTGTCTATTGTATTTTATCGCTTAACATCACATGTTGAAGGCTAATGATAATTTATTCGCATTATCTTAGTCATAATATTTCTTATCGGGCTAGTTGAGCTCACCCTTTCTTTTTCACCGTTTTTCGTGAAATGAGAACATATATTTGGGATAGCAGTCGGGAACGAAGTAATGGTCCAGAGGATAGCATTAGTAATCCTCACTATTCTCGTGAAATAGTGTGATAATAGTTGTAATGAGGACTCCTTTTGAGTTTGTATAATATCTAGTAGACAATATTTGTATTCAAACTCACAGTTTATGTCGTATGCATACACGGCAGCTTATATTAGTAAGTTGTATTTGAATTTATGTACCATGTAAGTGGCGACCCAAGATGGGTGACGATACCTAATTTTGGGGCGTCACGGTTGGTATCGAGCTTAGGATATGATCCCGGCTAAGATCTTGTAGATAAGAACTAGAAAGGAGAGACGAGGAATTCCTTCGCTAGTATGACCTACCTAAATTTATTTGGTATTTAATTGGTGGCCGTAGAGTATAGGGATAATATGTGATATGTTAATTAACCCTTGTTTTGTGACGGTGTTTGAGAATGGCATCCGAAAATGCTTTGAGATAAGCAATGAAGCACATGAGAGTGTTGATTCAACTCAAACAAAAGGTAACGACCAATCAACAACACGATAATAATCATAATTTGGTGGCAACGGTACCGTCGTAACAATGATAACCATCGTGGGGAAATTATCATGCTAAGAATGGTAACCACACTTGATTGGTAATCATGGCAAAGATAATAGATGTGGAAATTGCAAGAAGAGAAGGTCATTTAGCTCAATTTTGTTGTGCACCAAAGTCAAGTCTATTTGGGACGGTGGCACCAAAGGTGGATATGGACAAAACAAAGTCGTTGGTTTTAGGAAGTGCATTTTTCACGACTTCTCAAAAGCTTAGTAAACCGAACGAAGTTAGTATGGGTTAGTTAATTATAAATTGCGAAGTCTATACCTTATAAGATACCGGTTCTACACATTATTTTATCTCTCTTTCTTGCGTTCAACGTTTAAATTTGACTCCGGAGAAGTTAGACTTTGACTTATTGGTTGAAACTTCGTTAGTAGGAGCCTTCGTTCATCGCTTACTATTTTTAAATCTTGTTTGGTTCAAATAAACATTTTCACGTTACTCGTCGATCTTATCTTTTGAAAATATTTGCCTTTGATGGGATTTTGGGAATCAATTGGTTAACTACTCATCATTCTTTTCGTAAGGTTGTTAGCTTTTATATTCATAAACAACTTGTTGTGCGAATTCAAGTAACCAAACTACTAAAGTCAATTATTGTCATATCAAGCCATAAGTAAAGAGCCCCGAACCTTTTCGTTGTTAACTTCCTTGTATGGAATGCACAAGCCGGACTTTTTCGTAGGCGACATCGTGAATGAAGATGGCAAGTTTATAGGTATCATTGTGAGGTGCTATCTAGGTTAAGGGATAGAAGTCACGGTTGGTATCAATGTGACGACTTATCCAAGTCTTGGATGAGAGTCACAGATTTTGAATGATATTTCTATTATTAATAAATTTCTGGCGTATTCATGAAGACTTCTTAGCCTACTTAGAGCGTGAAATCGAATTTTGTATTGACCCCAGTACAAAACCCATTTCTTAAACCCTCAAATATTTCGTCAACTAAAAGGATCTGTTTACGAGGATTATGATGAAAGTCATAATAAAAGCATTGGACTAATGAAAATTATGGGTATATGAAGTATTAGTAAGTGTTATGATGAGTTATGTGGTTATTATGTGAAAACATGAAAGTTTCTTAGAAATCACAAAGGGTTGAAAAATCAGATTTTGGTGAAAAACGTAACATGAAATTCAATTGACCATATCTCCTATTATATTTTGAATTTTTGAGTGTGGTCAAGTCCTAGAGTTAGATCTATGAGTTACCTAACTAATCCAAGTGGAATTACTGGAAAAGGTGTTGTAGATTTTTGTGTGGACTGATTTTAGCAAAGGAGTGCAAAGCTGCAAAAACCGAAAAAAGCTTCTGCCATGATTTTAGAGAGGCTGTTTCGGCCACTTAAATTATGAGAAAAATTCTGGCCTTTTGGGACATTAAGGTATATGGTATAAAGTACCTCCTGTCCAAAAATGAGCTCATTCTGACTTAAAATGAGCAAGTTATGACTATTTCAATATTTAGGTTTTTCCGAAAAAAACGCTATAGGAGTTCTATAATTCCGATGACCATGAAATTTAAACTAGAAGCTCACGTTAACATGTGTAAGGTCCTGCCAAGATTTGGGATTTTTGGAGTTAAACTTGAGGTAGCTAATTTCTTAAGAAATTAATTAGAAATTAATTTTGAAAAATAGTAAATGAATTTTAAAAATTCGAGAGAAAATATATTTTCATCATGGGACTATATTATGCTAAATCCCCTTAAAAAAATATTTTTGGGACTGATTTGGTATTTTTCATGAAAATAGTTTAGTTACTGAACATATGAGTTAAATATGTTATGTGAAGTAACAAAGTTGAAAATAGGATTTTATGGCTAGAGAATCCTATATAGAGTATATGCATATTTTTTGAGAGATTTGATAATTGGTGATGATATCTTATGAGTATGGCATTTTGAATGATTAAATGCATTATATGGTAAAAGCGTAAACAATTAAGATAAATTGTTTATAAATTTAAGAAGTGATTAAAATATTGTTATAATATTAATGATATTAGATTATGAGATTATTAAGTGATTGATAACATGGGGATATTCTTGAATCTCGGATAAATTATATTATAAATGTTTAATATTTATCCTTTATCTCATTTGATTGATTCTTTATATCATTATCCTCATGCTCATATTATGTTGAAAGTCATCTACGTGGCTCACGTGCATAGATGGACTTGGTATGATTATGACGTGGATTGTTCTTTATAATCATACTTAGTAATTGAAAACACAATTATCTTTGGCAGTAGTGCATGGATAATTTGTGGTCGTGATATTAATGAATACACAATTATCTTTCGTCAGTAGCAGTGCATGGATAATTTGTGGTCGGATACTAATGAATACACGATTATCTTTGGTAGTAGTGTATGGATAATTTGTGGTCGTGATACTAATGAATACACGATTATCTTTGGCAGTAGTGCATGGATAATTTATGGTCGTGATACTTAATGAATACACGATTATCTTTCGTAGTAGTGCATGGATAATTCGTGGTCGTGATACTAATGAATATCCTTGGCCCAGAAAGTGCGTGGATGATTCGATGATGTGGATTAATTATTGAATTTGAGTCTCAAAGAATGAAATATTAATTCATGGATGTGGTAAAAGTCATCTTTGGTCAGTAGTACATTGATGGACTTGGTATGATTATGACTGAGGATTATTCGGTATAATCATGATCAGTAATTAAAAACACGAATATCCCTAGCCAAGAGTGCATGGATAATTCATGGTCGTGATACTATTAATTCGAGTCTCAAAGATTATTTTTCTGATTGTATACCTTTCATTCGTAGTGCAAAAAGATGAATTGTTAATGAATATCTTTTCGTAGGATTGCGAAGATGAATTTAATATTTTTAACGATAAAGGTATTCAAGGTATCCTCACCTCTTATTATACCAGTACGTACCCTAATTTCGAGGGCTAAATTCCATAAGGAGGGAGATTGTGAGACCCCATATTTTATCAATAAAGATTTAAATTTTGTCGAAATAATTTTTAATATTATGGTGTGAATTTGAGATAATATTATAGTTGTGGGTAGTATTTATAAATTTTGCAAAAGTATGCAAGTGGTTATATTATATTCGATTGGTGGGGAATATTCGATTTAGCGAGGAATATTCGTATAACTACTCAATCATTGGTGGACCCTAACGTAATTATTATCGGATTGAGAAACGACAAAAATATTTTATTGAAATAACGGCGGAAGTTTTACCGTTGATGATCTTTGTTGAACTACTTTCAGTAGTAAAAGTAATGAATGAATACGTGTGGTTGCATAAGAAAGACACCGGTATTGATTATTGATGCTTATGTGAGAAGTCACCGGTTTGATTCCATTATTGTCGATTAATAATATGAATTATTATAGCGATAATGACGTTTTGTTTTATTCAGTATTATTAACGTAATAAAACGTAAACATCTTTTATATAAAATGTAATACTTTATTAAAGTTATTTTATAAATAGAATATATTATATTTTATTATGATAGTGTTGCATAGTGTTTTTATAGTGTTTGCATAGTAAAATGTTTTATATAAATAGAATATATGATATTTTATTTAAAAGATTTTGCTTTTAAATATGGACCGTCCGATTAAAGTAAATCAACTGGACTAGATTCATGGATTAATTACTATGCATTCTATTTTCCTATAAATAGAAGCTCATTCCTTCATTAATTTCTTACGAATTCTTTGAAACTCTAGAGAGAGAAATTATAGAGAAGTTTATAGAGAGAAAATCTATAGAGAGAAAGAAGAAGAAGAGTATTCGGTACTTCACTACTTTGATATCCGATGTCTTTTTACGGTAAGGGTATTATTTGTTGTACTGTAAGGGATATTATTCGTTTGTATTCATGAAGAGAACCTCTCGTTATTCCATTCATTATTATTCATTTGAATAACTTTTGTAAAAGTGGTATACCCTATACATAACCTTGTATATGCCAGATACCCTATATACTGGTGAAATCCTTATGTTATTCCATCCTTATTTATTCTCATTGGAATAACTTTGATCTGTGGAATCCCCTATACTTGGTGATCTTCTTTCGTTATTCCATTCTTTATTATTTCATTGGAATATATCTCGTCATGTGTGTTTTAAATAGGACTGGTTCCATTGTTTATTATTCCGCATTTATTATTACATTTGGAATATCCACATCTCGTGTGTTTTACAGGACACGGGTTCCATTGTTTATTATTCAAAGATTTATTATTCGTTGGATCATCCTTGCCGATTGTGAATTTCACCGACTTCGTTCCGCTTATTATTATTACTGTTGAATAACTCATTTATGCAATCGCATGCATGGTGATTTCTTTTGTTATTCCATTCTTTATTATACCCAGTTGGTTAAAACTTTGACTTCTATACTCCATGAAATTAGTAGAATATCCTTGATATTTGCGTTTCATCCAAAGATCTTTTCATAGAAATATTCTTCCGATCATTCTTGAATTTTACTCTACAAAAAAAAGATCTTGTTGACAATTTGGACGTTACTTAATTCTCGGATAAAATAATTCTTGAACTTGTTTTATTGAATTATTATGTCATTGTCATCATCCTCATGATATATTATGTTATCTTTGGCTTACGTGCATAGATGAACTTAGTATGATTATGACCGAGGATCATTCTAAGATAATCATGGCTTGTTATGAATGATGTGATAAAAGTCCTCAAAGTGGCTCAGAATGCAATGATGGATAGTTTTTGGTATGATTATGACCGGGGTGATTCTAAGTATAGTCATGACCATTGATAATTTGATGAAAATCCTTGACCGTGGTATGCGGGGATGATTAGATGTGGTGGTTTATTTATTAAAAGTCGAGTCTCGGCCGATAAAAAAATTGATGAAAACCTTTTAAAACCTAAAAGATAGTAGATTTTATTCTCTACTTGACTCTTTTAATGGATTGCATATTCAGCTATTTGATTAAACCGGTTGTCTATTATATTTTATCGGTTTAACTTTGTTGAAGGCTAATGATAATTTATTCTCGCATTATCTTAGTCATAATATTTCTTCTTCGGCTAGTTGAGCTCACCTTTTCTTTCACCGTTGTTCTTCTTGAAATGAGAACATAGCCGGGACGTAGTCTGGGGAACGTAAGTAATGGTCCGAGAGGATAGCATTAGTAGTCCTCACTATTCTCGTGAAATAGTGTGATAATAGTTGTAATGAGGACTCCTTTTGAGTTTGTATAATATCTAGTAGACAATATTTGTATTCAAACTCACGCTTAGTCGATTGCATACTACGCTTATATTAGTAAGTTGTATTTGAATTTATGTACCATGTAAGTGGCGACCCAAGATGGGTGACGATACCTAATTTGGGGGCGTCACACACGCCGATTTGAATAATATTCTGTTGTTAGTAAATTTCGACGTATTTCTCAAGAACTTCCCGATCTACCCCGTAACGTGAAGTTGAATTCTTTATTGATCTTGAACTTTGGTACAAAGCCCATTTCTAAAACCCCATATCGAATAACTCCTATTGAACTTCAAGAGTTAAAGGTCCAACTATGAGAGTTGTTGGACATCGGTTTTCATCTGGCCCCTAGTACATCTCCTTGGGGTGCTCCTATTTTATTTGTAAAGAAGAAAGACTAAGTATGCGACTTTGTATCGACTATCCGAGAATTGAACCATGTCACCATCAAGAATAGGTATCCTCTACCTCGTTTTGATGACCTGTTTGACCGATTTAAGGAGCACAATTCTTCTCAAAGATCGATCTTCGATTCGGATATCATCGCCAGAAGATTAGAGGCGAGGATATTCGAAAGACTACCTTTAGAACTTCTAAGACGGGCATAATGAATTCTTAGTCATGTCTTTTGGATTGACTAATGCTCTCATGGCTTTCATGGATATGATGAACCGGATATTCAAGGAATATTTGGATCGGATCGTTGTTGTCTTTATTGATGACATCCTCATATGTTCCAAAAGTGAAGATCATGAGCACCATTTGAAGTCGGTACTCCAAAGGCTTCGTGAAAACAAGCTATATGCCAAGTTGAAGAAATGAGAGTTTCGCTCGAGGAAGTAGCATTCCTTGGGCACGTGGTGTCAAAACATGGAGGATCTGTTGACCGACGAAGATTGAAGCAATACAAAGTTAGAGCAACCAAAGTCGGTGGATCAAGACGTAGCTTTTCGGGCATAATGGTTATTATCAGAGATTCGTGGAAGGATTTTCTCGAATCGCTACTCCTTTAACTCAGCTAACTCGGAAGGATACAAAATTCGTATGGAGCGAGGAATGCGAGAAGAGTTTCCAAGAGCTTAAGAGGAGACTTATTTCGGCATCTGTTCTGACAATACCATCTGGTTCGGATGGATTTGTTATCTACAACGATGCTTCAGGCAAAGGGTTAGGATGTGTTCTCATGCTACATGGGAAAGTCATAGCCTATGCCTTGCGACAACTTAAAGAGTATGAGAGGAATTATCCTACTCATGATCTAGAGTTGGCAGTAGTTGTTTTCGCGCTAAAGATCTGGAGGCACTATCTATATGGAGAGAAAATGGAGATATATTCAGATCATAAAAGCCTCAAATATTTCTTCACCTAAAAGGAACTCAACATGCGGCAACGACGTTGGCTCGAGCTGTTAAAAGATTATGACCACACCATTCAATACTATCCTGGAAAAGCAAACATGGTAGCTGACGTGTTGAGTAGAAGATCATATGCAGGAACGAGTGCGATGATGTTAAGTATACACATAGAACCAACTTTAATCGATGAAGTTAAAGTTGCTCAAGCCACGTAATCTTGAGCCGTGCGTATGAAGAAGAAAGTACAAGAGGTGCTATTCCGTAAGCAAGAATCGATGAAGAAAGAATACTTCGAGTTCACTCCAGACTTTGTGTTCCTAACGATTCTGATTTAAAGAACAAGATCATGATGGAGGCACACAATACACCATTTGCAATCCATCCTGGAAGTACCAAAATGTATCGTGATCTTCGATATACATTTTGGTGGAACAATATGAAGACAGATATTGCAAAGTTTATCTCGAGGTGTTTAACTTGTAAACTTGTAAAGGTGGAGCATCAAGTGCCTAAGGGTCCATTGCAACCACTTGAGATTCTGAAATGGAAGTGGGAACACATTACCATGGATTTCGTTACAGGTCTTCCCATGGTTTCTCAAGGCATAAATGCTATTTGGGTTATTGTTGATAGATTAACCAAGTCTGCTCATTTCTTGCCGATACGGGAGACTTATTCCCTTGAACGTCTTGCTCATATGTATGTAAATGAGATTGTGAGATTGCATGGCATGCCAGTATCCATAGTTTCAGATCGTGACCCACGATTTACTTCACGATTTTGGGTTAGTTTACAAAAAGCTATGGGCACGAATTTTCGATTCAGTTCGGCATACCATCCTCAAACGGACGGACAATCAGAGAGGACTATTCAAACTCTTGAAGATCTATTAAAACTTTGTGTCCTAGACTTCAAAGGGAGTTGGGATAAGTATTTACCATTGGTGTAATTCTCTTACAACAACAGTTATCAGGCAAGTATAGGTGTGGCTCCATTCGAAGCATTGTATGGACGAAAGTGTCGCCTCCAATATGTTGGGATGAGGTGGGTGAAGCAACATTGTTGGGACCAGAGTTGGTATGTATGACTACAGAAAAGATCCAAATGATTTGATAACGTATACAAATGGCACAGGATCGACAAAAGAGTTATGCGGATCTTCATCGAAAGGACGTGGAATTTAGTATTAGGGATCATGTATTGTTGCGTGTTGCTCCATGGAAGGGAGTTACAAGATTTAGGAAGAGAGGAAAGCTCAATCTACGATTTATTGGTCCATTTCAGATTCTTGACCGAGTAGGAAATGTAGCATATAGACTCGCGTTACCTCCAAGTATGTCTCGTGTTCATAATATTTTTTATATATCTCTGCTACATAAATATGTGAAAGACCCGAACAACGTTATTGAGTTAGAACCTGACGAGATTGCCGAAGACTTAACGTACGAAGAGGTACCTATCAAGATCTTGGATAGGAAGGAGCATGTCCTACACACAAAGGTCATACCACAAGTCAAAGTTTTGTGGAGGAACCATGCTATAGAGGAAATGACCTAGGATTTGGAAACGGAAATGAAAGCGAGGTATCCTCACCTTTTCGAAACACCAGGTACGTATGTCAATTTTGAGGACGAAATTTCATAAGGAAGGGAGGTTGTAAGACCCCAACTTATTATTAATGAAATTGAATTTCCTCTATTTATTATTTTGAAATAGTAAGGATTGATTTGATTAATGTGGTTAGTTATGGGTAAAATACGCAAATATTTCAAATAAGCAAGTGGTTATAAAATATTCATTGTTGTCGGGGAATATTAGTTTGGTCGTGGAATATTCTTACTGTCGGGGAATATTCGTACGACGGTGCATCTTTGTGTGGCCCCATAACGGAATGCGATTGGATGAAGAAAACGACAAGTAAAGTTGTTTATAAATAACGGCGTAGTTGTTATCGTTAATACTGTTGGAATACCCGGTGGTTAAAATACAGTAGCACACGGTATTGCACCAATTATTGATTCTTACGTAAGAAGGCACTACTCAATAATTGTTACAGTAGTAACTGTTCAATATTTTATTTTATTAATTCAATAATTGCTACGTTGATATTATTGTGGTTTCAATAATTGTCACTACATAGTATTTTCATTATCAGATCAAGAATTCATATTATTTGAATAATATTATTAGATAACATTATTGGCAATGTCTAGAAAGTTCTGTCTAAGGAGAGGTTTGGTCACCTAATTGCGCGCCAGTAAGGAGAAATCCTTATTCGAAAGCCCCCTCTTTCTTGGGAATGGCCTGGTTGCCAGTATTGTGATTCTATATTATTATTTGTGAATAATTAATTATTGATTTATATGATAAGGAAAATATTCATTTTATGTGGATATAGATGGAGAAAATTTTAAAGTGCTAATTGTTGAAAAATTAATATTTTATCTTTTTTGATAAATAATTCATTTAAATATATTATTATATTTTAATAATATAATAATAGTGATATTTTTACAATGAATTTGTGATATATGAATAAATGAGGAGGAAGAGTATTTTTGTTACAATTAATGTTTAAAACATGTTAAACATGTCGGTGGACCCCATTTCTTGACTGAAATTGGATTATAGCCCGTAAAATCGTCCTTTTGTGGATTTCGGTCAACTTCTGCTTTAAATTTGGAAAAACTTAAACTTACAAAATTGTAGAGAATTAAATTTCCTATGGACTGGACATAAGATTTGAATTTTTCTGATAAAAGGGTTATTTATTATGAATTATTGAAGTTTCGGTATTTCGGGTCTGAATTGATTTTTGGAGTTTTAAATGATTTTATTAACAAAAACATTTTTGTGACATTTGGTGAGTTGGTGGCTAATGTTTTTGACCAAAGAAGGCTGCTAAGGAAATTAAGAAAAGTATATTAATATTTTATTAAATTTTCTGCTTTGGTGTTCTAAGCATTTTCCTACAAATAGGGTACTTAGGTTAGAATTGAAAATCATATCAGAAACTGAAGTTTTCTCTTTTCTCTCTATATTATCGAGCGTATTCTTGTGAGTATTTTGATACTTTAGGTGTTGCTATACTGATTGCAAGTTCCTTCAAAGACTATATCCAAGTATTCCAAATGTAAGTCTTGTCTTTTCGAGGTAAGGGATGTTATTTTTTATAAATGATATTATTTCTTCTAATATCATTATCTTAGGAATATTGGTAAGATTTTTCTTGTGAAATTCTTGTCTTTTAGTCTTAGGGTTACTATTCATGTATACGACACTATTCAATTTATCATCGACACTATTCACAGAAAAATTAAATTTTTCATTTTTTTTCCAAAATATCGATTATGGATACTAGCTTTGATTGTATCAATGTTTTGATCATTCTTGAATTTTACTTCACTATGGTTATTTATGAAGTATTTTTGAACTTGGACTGTTTAAAGTACGAATCCTTAATATTTGTTCTTTTGTTTCACTGGATTCGTTTTCTTTAAAATATTTTTCATCATCCTCAGTCCTAAATGATGATATTACTGAATATCTTTGGCCTGTAGTGCAAAGATGGTTGATTTTCTTATGAATATCTTTGGCCTATAGTGCAAAGATGTACAGGTGTTGAGATAAACATGACCGACTGATGAATATCTTTGGCCTGTAGTGCAAAGATGAATATTTGATTCAAGATGAATATTGATTGATGTTACAAGGATAAAATATTGATGATGGACTTTTAAATTCATAGATTATAGTAAATTTCATTCTCTACGTAACTCATCTATGAATTATTATTTCATTTGTGAATATTGATCAAAACTTGTTGTCAATTGTATTTTATCGATTTTTCCTCTGTTGAAGACTAACGATAATTTGTTCTATATTATCTTAGTCATAATATTCTTTCTTCGGGCTAGTTGAGCTCACCCTTTTCCTTTTGTTCCATTTTTCTTCTCGGGAGGCAAGAATGTAGCGTAGTACTAGTCGGGGTATGGAATGAAGGTTCTAGAAAGTTATTTTAGTAGTCCTCGCCATTTTTGTAAAATAATGTACCAATAATTGTAATGAGGACTTATTTGGGTGTGAATATTGTCTAGATGACATTATTTGTATTTAAACTCACAGTTTTTATGTGGTATTAATAAAGTTGTAGTTATTTCTATACCATGTTATTGACGACTCAAAATGGGTGATGTATACCTATTTTGGGGGCGTCACAGACACCTTTTGATGTTCCATCAACACACACAACATATCTTGAAGACGATGCACATATGTTTGGAAAACCTCTAACTGATCCATTATAGCACTTTAATTTTTCAAAGAAAGTTTATTCATACTATTTAAGGTATCAATTTGAGAAAGCAGGTTTAGATCAGATTCAATATGCTTAGTGTCATTTGGTTTGAAAATGATTAAAGGTTTAGGAGGAAGATTTAGATGGGAGATAATACTGCCATTTTGTACCAGTTGAGCCTTATGATTATTAACTTGAATCCTAAGATGTTATTCGAGTTAACAGAAGACCAAATCCCATACAATTGTTATGATAACAAAACTCAAAAGAAGGTAGAAAAAGTATGGTATACATTCATTTAAAACACATTTCATGAGCTTTATATCAAAGGGATGTAGGATTTTATCATTTCTGACAGGCATAAAATTGTGTCGAGTAATTTTTCCCAAAAATTGACAATTAGCAGTGAAAAAATCAAGACCTACTTTGCAAGAATAATCAAATAAGTTTGCAGGTACAAGTTGACAAGTAATAGCTAATAAATTATGTTTGAAATTGAGACTGTCACTCGTGGACATCCCTATATGATAAATGTATTCATTGATTTTTGGAAAATCTATCATGCAATTTCTGATATGCAAGGCATGTAGAATGTGCAGTTCATCAATGACAAAATCCTGACCTTAAATGTAAGTGTTAATGCAAGTCAAGAGACTAGTTGAATCTCGAACAAAAGTCATATAGGCATAAAACTCAACAATCGATCGATTTTCAAGCTTGATCCGTGTGTTTTAGAATGCTCCTGATTGGTCGGTGTTAAGAGACACCGATTGATAGTGATCTGATCGTTAGATGAGTTTCTTAATCAGTGGCTCAAATAAGATCTGATATAATTATATATAAATATATATGATAGGTCTCATTTTATTTTATATTTTGATGATAACAATTATGTAATAATTAAATAAAAATGTAATTATTTAATTATTTTTATATTTATTTTTAAACTACTTTCTGATTTTATTTGAATTAATTTTTATTAACCTTGATGATTTAAATGTCAAGTGTTGAATAAATTGATTCAGATAAATATTTAAGGCAAGGAGACCCTATTTGTTTTCAAAATCAAAGTTGGGCAAAAATATTTTTTGCATGCATGAATAGATATATCATATGTGTATTTATATATCTTATATATTATACCTATATATCAGTATATATATAGATATATATATATATCAATTTTATTCGGGGAGGATCTAAAGCGGACCAAAAGAACGGACCAAGGAGCGGACCAAGGCAAAAACACGCGTGTTTCAGGGTATGGGTAGAAAAAACATGCGGGTTGACCCTGAAACCCTCGTGTTTTTGCCTTGGTCCGCTCATTGGTCCGTTTTTTTGGTCCGCTTTAGATCCTTCCCGCAGTTTTATTTGTATAAGGTTTGAATGCATGTGCTTTATATGTATTATATATAAATCATGCATACTAAGTATGCATATGCTGATAATTTTTTTAAAAGGAACTATATGGGACATTCATTTGGGACCATGTTTGAAACCGTGTATATAGTATATAGGTTATAATATTTATGAGCATGTGAATCATCATATATATATATATATATATATATATATATATATATATATATATATTAAGAGAGTATGCATGCATGTGTTGGCAAAACCGTGTTCTCCAACACTTGGTCAGAATGAATATTAAATATTAAGTATATGGATTTTGGCCCGGGTGAAATTATAAGTTCTTCCACGTAATTTTTTTTTCATCTGGACCGTTGAATTCAAAAATACATCATCCAAACCATACATTCAAAATCAGTTTTTATAAATTATCTTTTTGCCCCCGACTTCAAAAATCTATAAATATGGAGTCTTTCATTCATTTGGTTTTTAGCAATTCAGTGAAAAGTAAAGCGTACTCTCCTTGCCTACATTCTCTCTAAAGGCTACGGAGATATACTTCTACGGAGAGGAATTCAAACCGTACGATTCCTTATAGTCTTCAGTAATCTTTTATCGATATTATTTATATAAATATCATAAAATAGATACGACACTTGATAGCTCTAAACTATTAATCGAGATATTTTCTAAAAAAGAGGAGTCATCCGAACTGGATTTGAGAATCGTAGTGATCTATTAAAAATATTTATATAAATATCAATTGTAAAATTATAAATTTTGTCGTACTTAGACGCCGTAAGGCTACGAAGATATTCCTCTTAAGTGAGGGAATCGAACCGTACGATTCCTTGTAGTACTAAGTGACATTATTTATAAAAAATCACATAATAGATAAAATATTATTATATATTATCTGAGTTAAACAATAATATTCTTATTTCATTCTCTACGTAACTCATCTATGAATTTTTATTTTCGCTGTGAATATTGATCTGAAACTTGTTGTCTATTGTATTTAATCAGATTTTTCCCTGTTGAAGACTAACAATAATTTTTTTTATATTATCTTAGTCATAATATTCTTTACTGGGCTAGTTGAGCTCATACTTTTCTTTTTGTTCTATTTTTCTTCTCGTGAGGCTTATAATGTAATGAGTACTAGTGGGTATGGAATGAAGGTTCTAGAAAGTTGTTTTAGTAGTCCTCACCATTTTGTAAAATAATGTACCAATAATTGTAATGAGGACTTATTTGGGTGTGAATATTGTATGCAGATGGCAATATTTGTATTTAAACTCACGCTTTTTATGTGGTATTAATAAAGTTGTAGTTGTTTTTGTATCATGTTATTGACGACTCAAAATGGGTGATGTATACCTATTTTGGGGGAGTTCTGATTGGTATCGAGCTTAGGATATGATCTTTCAATGAGATTGGGGAATAGAACTAGGAGGGGAGAGACGAGTAAAACCTTCGCTAGTGTGTCTTACCTAAGCTTATTTGTTGGTTGGTCAAGATATAGGGATATTATGTGATATGTTGATTTCTTTAATTAACCCTTGTTTTATGGCAGTATTTGAGAATATCGACTGAGAATGTTAACAATGGAGTAAATGAGACCGTGGAGACACCTTTACTCACCAACGAGGAGAACGTGCAACAGACTGGAAATGTTCCTCCTGTGAACAACACCATTGAGCAGATGATGAACGACAGGATGTTTAGAAGCTTTTTGCAGTTCATACAAAATCAAGCGAGGGAGACTCGTGCACAAAATACAGGTGGAAATGATAACAACGCACGGTTTGTCACAGCCAAGCAGTTCAAAGAGTTGGAACCGCCATAATTCTGGGGAAAGCCGGATCCGATTAAGGTAAAAACGTGGGTCAAACAAATTACCAAGATATTCGATGTCTTGGGATGCACGGAGGAACATAAGGTTCCATTCGCCACCTTTGTAAGACCCCAACTTATTATTAATGAAATTTAATTTTCTCTATTTATTATTTTAAAATAGTAAGGGTTGATTTGATTAATGTGGATAGTTAGGGGTAAAATACGCAAATACTTCAAAATAAGCAAGTGGTTATAAAATATTCATTGTTGTTTGGGAATATTCGTTTGGTCGTGGAATATTCATGCATCGCTTTGGGAATATTAAATGCGACGACAGCAGTACCATGTGTGGGCCCCATAACTGAAAAGCGATTGGATGAAGAAAACGACAAATATAAGTGGTTTAAAAATAACGGCGTAGTTATATCAAGTTATCATCGTTAAAATACCCGTGGTTAAAACACAAGAAAGATTACTGCAGTATTGCACCAATTATTGATTCTTACGTAAAAAGGCACTACTCAATAATGGTTACGTGAATTAATCGATCAAGATTTTATTTTATTGATTTAATAATTCTTTGCGTTGATATTTTATATTATTGTTGTTTCAATAATTGTCATTACACAAGATTTTTCATTATCGAAGCAATAATTTATATTATCCGAATAATATTATTAGATAACATTATTGGCAATGTCTAGAAAGTTACGTCTAAGGAGAGGTTTGGTCACCTAATCATGCGTTAGTAAGGAGAAATTCTTATTGGAAAGCCCCTCTTCCTGAACCCGTTGTCATTAATATTGTGATTCTCGTAATATTATTTATGAATAATTAATTATTGATTCATATGATGAGGAAAATATTGATTTTATGTGGATATAGATGGAGAAAATTTTAATGTGACAATTGTTGAAAATTAAAATTTTATCTTTTCTCGATAAAATAATTCATTTAAATATATTATTATATTTTAATAATATAATAATGGTGATATTTTACAACGAATGTGGGATATATGAGTATACGAGGAGGAAGAGTATTTTTGTTGCAATAAATGTTTAAAACATGTTAAACATGTCGGTGGACCCCATTTATCGATCGAAATTTGATTATAAACCGTAAAAATCACCCGTTTGTGGATTTGGCCAATTTCTATTTGGAATTTGAAAAACTTTCTTCCGCAAAGTTGTAGGAATTGAATTTTCTATAAAACTCTCGAGATTGAATTTTCCGATGAAAGGGCTATTTATTATGAATTATTGAAGTTCAAGTTCAAATAATTGATTTTGGAAGTTTAAAATATTTAAAATTAGAAAAACGTTTTTTCTTACTTTTTCTAGAATGTGGCATGTGTTTGATTGCTGAAATCGATTCTAGGCACGCGAGGAAATTTATATAATTATATTATTAATTTATTAAATTTTCGCTTTGGTGTTCTAAGCAATTTCTATAAATAGGGTGCTTAGGCTAGAATTGAAAATCACACCGTAAACTCAAGTTTTTCTCTCTATATTATCGAGGCGTATTCTTGTGAGTATTTTGAGTATACTTTGAGTATTATTTGATCTGCAAGTTCCTTCAAAGACTATATCCCAGTATTCTCGCTAGAAGTACTAATCTTTCGAGGTAAGGGATGTTATTTTCTTCTCAAATGATATTATTTCTTCAATATCATTATCTTTGAAATATTGGTTGAAACTTTTTATCAAATTTGGAACTTTTCCATGTCCGGGTTACTATTCATGAGTTACTATTCACACGAGTTACTATTTATGAGTTACTATTCACGAAGTTACTTATTCACGAGTACTATTCATGAAGCGTGAAGATGTTTTTTGGGAAATTTCTATCTTTTGGTGTCTGAGTTATTATTCACGATATCTTGCGCACTATTCACGATATCTGACTATTCACCAAAAATAAAATTTCTTCTTTTGTCCAAAATATCTATTCGGATACTAGCTTTGATTGTATCCATGTTTTGATCATTCTTGAATTTTACACCACTATGATTATTTTTGAGGTATTTTTGAACATGGATAAAACAAAGTACTAATCCTTAATCCTTAATCCTTGTCATTTTGTTTCATCGATTCGTTTTTTAAAATATTTTTCATCATCCTCGCCTTAAATGATGATATTATTGAATATCTTTGGCCCGTAGCAAAGATGGATGATTTCTGAAGAATATCTTTGGCCTGTAGTGCAAAGATGAACAGGTGTTTAGATGAACATGACCAACTGATGAATATCTTTGGCCTGTAGTGCAAAGATGAATATTTGATTCCAGATGTATATTGATTGATGTTACGGGGATAAAAGATAGACGATGAACTTTTAAATTCATACATAGAAGATAGTAGTTTGCATTCTCTACTTAACTCTTCTAATGAATTATTATTTCATTCATGAATATTGATTTAAAATTTGTTGTCTATTGTATTATATTAGATTTTTCATTTGTTGAAGACTAACGGTAATTTGTTGTATATTATCTTAGTCATAATATTATTTTACTAGGCTAGTTGAGCTCACCCTTTTCCTTTTTGTTCCATTTTTTCTTCTCGGGAGGTGAGAATATAAGTAATGCAGCCTGGGTATGGAATGAAGGTTTTAGAAAGAATTGTTTAGTAGTCCTCACCATTTTTGTAAAATAATGTATCAATAAATGTGATGAGGATTTATTTGAGTATAGATATTGTCTAGAAGATAATATTTGTATTCAAACTCACGCTTTTCTTGTTGTAATAATAAAGTTGTAGTTGTTTCGCACCATGTATTGACAACTCGTAATAGGTGATGTATACCTATTTTGGGGGTCACAACCTTTATGTTCAGAATGAAGCGAGACATTGGTGGGAATCGGAAGCGTACTCCATCCAAACTTTTCAAAGCATGTATTGGGAGACGTTTTAGAAACTATTCAATGATAAGTACTTTCCTGAAAGTATTCATTATATGAAGGAAGTGGAGTTTATTAGATTGGAACAAAAAAACATGACGGTGTCCCAGTACGAGGCGAAGTTTGCAGAGTTATCCAGGTTTGCACCTCATTTGGTAGAGAATGAGGAACATATGACGCGGATGTTTCTGAGAGGTTTGAAACCCGACATACGTCAATATCTCATTTCTCATAAATTTTCTCTCTATTCAGATGTTGTCAACAGGGCTCAATTATTAGAGCGAGATAACGAGTACGTTCAACCGAGGGACCACAACCAGGATCATACCGGAGATAGCAGTCATCAAAACAATGATAACTAGCGGAGAAAGAAAAATACAGACAAAAATGGTAACCACTCTGGTGGTAATCATGGCCATGAAAATAGAAGAAGCGAGTCGGGAGGAGATTTTAAAAAGAGGAGATTCAACAATGACCATGTGAAGACGTCGACACCAGTAACAACTGGTTCTAAGGGAGGAGAACGACCACCGGTCGTATGCTATAAATTCGGGAAAGAGGGACATATCAGCCCAAACTGCCCACAACAGTTCAAGGTATGTTATAATTGTGGAAAGGAAGGACATATCGCTCGAGATTGTACAGTAGCGAAACCAAGTCCAGCGGGGATGGTGAATCAAAAGGTTGTCCAAGAAAATTCAAAGTCAATGGTTCCTGGAAGAGATTTTGTCGTGACTGGTCAAAATGCGAGGAACCCAAACGAGGTGATCACAGGTAAGCTAATCATAAATTCCTGCGAAGTTTATACCTTACTAGATACTGGTGCTACCCATTCATTTATCTCTTCTGCTTGTGCTCAACGTTTAAACTTAACTCCGAAGAAATTAGACTTTGATTTATCTGTGGAGACTCCGTTAGGAGAAACTTTCATTACATCCATCGCTTATAAATCTTGTTTGATCCAAGTTGGCACCATCACATTACCTGTTAACCTTATCTCTTTAAAGATACTTGCTTTTGATGTGATTTTAGGGATTGATTGGTTAACTACTCATCATGCCAAAATTGATTATTTTCGTAAGGTTGTTAGTTTTCATATTCCTAACCAACCTGTTGTACGAATTCAAGCGACTAAACCATTAAAATCAATCACTGTCATATCAAGTCATAAAGCTATTCGTTTATTGAAAAATGGATGTCAAACATTCTTAGCCCATGTTATGGATTTGAATAAAGACACGTCAGATTTGAATAATATTCCTGTTGTTAGTAAATTTCCGACGTATTTTCAAGAACTTCCCGATCTACCCCGTAACGTGAAGTTGAATTCTTTATTGATCTTGAACCGTATAAAAGCCATTTTCTAAAACCCCATATCGAATGACTCCTATTGAACTTCAAGAGTTAAAGGTCCAACTACAGAGTTGTTGGACACATCGGTTTCATCTCGCCCCAAGACATCTCCTTGGGGTGCTCCTATTTTATTTGTAAAGAAGAAAGACGAAAGTATGCGACTTTGTATTGACTATCCAGAATTGAACCATGTCACCATCAAGAATAGGTATCCTCTACCTCGTATTGATGACCTGTTTGACCAGTTGCAAGGAGCACAATTCTTCTCAAAGATCGATCTTCGTTCTGGATATCATCACCAAGATTAGAACCGAGGATATTCCAAAGACTACCTTTAGAACTCGGTACGGGCATTATGAATTCTTAGTCATGTCTTTTTGATTGACTAATGCTCCTGCGGCTTTCATGGATATGATGAATCGGATATTCAAGGAATATTTGGATCAGTTCGTTGTTGTCTTTATTGATGACATCCTCATATATTCCAAAAGCCGTGAAGATCATGAGCACCATTTGAAACTGGTACTCCAAAGGCTTCGTGAAAACAAGATATATGCCAAGTTGAAGAAATGCGAGTTCTGGCTTGAGGAAGTAGCATTCCTTGGGCACGTGGTGTCAAAACATGGAGGATCTGTTGACCCGACGAAGATTGAAGCAATACAAAGTTGGGAGTAACCAAGAAATCCCATGACCAAGAAACGTAGCTTTTCGGGCTTATTTGGTTATTATCGAGATTCGTGGAAGGATTTTCTCGAATCGCTACTCCTTTAACTCGCCTAACTCCTCGGAAGGATACAAAATTCAGTATGGAGCGAGGAACGCGAGAAGAGTTTCCAAGAGCTTAAGAGGAGACTTATTCCAAGATCTCGCTTCGACAATACCATCTCGTTCGGATGGATTTGTTATCTACAACGATGCTTCGTGCAAAGGGTTAGGATGTGTTCTCATGCAACATGGGAAAGTCATAGCCTACGCCATGCGACAACTTAAAGAGTATGAGAGGAATTATCCTACTCATGATCTAGAGTTGGCAGCAGTTGTTTTCGCGTTAAAGATCTGGAGGCACTATCTATATGGAGAGAAAGTGGAGATATATTCAGATCATAAAAGCCTCAAATATTTTTTCACCCAAAAGGAACTCAACACGCGGCAAACGACGCTGGCTCGAAGTTGTTAAAAGATTATGACCACACCATTCAATACCATCCCGAAAAGCAAACGTGGTAGCCGACGCGTTGAGTAGAAGATCATATGCGTGAACGAAAAGCGATGATGTTAAATATACGATAGAACCAACTTTAATCGATGAAGTTAAAGTTGCTCAAGCCACGAACCCTTGAGCCGACGCGTATGAAGAAGAAAGTACAAGAGGTGCTATTCCGTATAAGAATCTATGAAGAAAGAATACTTGAGTTCACTCCTGCACTTTGTGTTCCTAACGATTCTGATTTAAAGAACAAGATCATGATGGAGACACACAATACACCATTTGCAATCCATCCTGGAAGTACCAAAATGTATCGTGATCTTCGACATACATTTTGGTGGAACAATATGAAGACAGATATTGCAAAGTTTATCTCGAGGTGTTTAACTTGTCAAAGTGTAAAGGTGGAGCATCAAGTGCCTAAGGGTCCATTGCAACCACTTGAGATTCCGAAATGGAAGTGGGAACACATTACTATGGATTTCGTAACAGGTCTTCCCACAGTTTCTCAAGGCATAAATGCTATTTGGGTTATTGTTGATAGATTAACCAAGTCTGCTCATTTCTTGCCAATACGGGAGACTTATTCCCTTGAACGTCTTGCTCATATGTATGTAAATGAGATTGTGAGATTGCATGGCATGCCAGTATCCATAGTTTCGGATCGTGACCCAAGATTCACTTCACGATTTTGGGTTAGCTTACAAAAAACTATGGGCACGAATTTACGATTCAGTTCGGCTTACCATCCTCAAACGGACGGACAATCAGAGAAGACTATTCAAACTCTTGAAGATCTATTAAAACTTTGTGTCCTAGACTTCAAAGGGAGTTGGGATAAGTATTTACCATTGGTGGAATTCTCTTACAACAACAGTTATCAGGCAAGTATAGGTGTGGCTCCATTCGAAGCATTGTATGGACGAAAGTGTCGCTCTCCAATATGTTGGGATGAGGTGGGTGAAGCAACATTGTTGGGACCAGAGTTGGTATGTATGACTACAGAAAAGATCCAAATGATTCGACAACGTATACAAATGGCACAGGATCGACAAAAGAGTTATGCGGATCTTCATCGAAAGGACGTGGAATTTAGTATTGGGGATCATGTATTGTTGCGTGTTGCTCCATGGAAGGGAGTTACAAGATTTGGGAAGAGAGGAAAGCTCAATCTACGATTTATTGGTCCATTTCAGATTCTTGACCGAGTAGGAAATGTAGCATATAGACTCGCGTTACCTCCAAGTATGTCTCGTGTTCACAATGTTTTTCATATATCTCTGCTACATAAATATGTGAAAGACCCGAACCACGTTATTGAGTTAGAACCTGACGAGATAGCCGAAGACTTAACGTACGAAGAGGTACCTATCAAGATCTTGGATAGGAAGGAGCATGTCCTACGCACAAAGGTCATACCATAAGTCAAAGTTTTGTGGAGGAACCATGCTATAGAGGAAATGACCTAGGATTTGGAAACGGAAATGAAAGCGAGATATCCTCACCTTTTCGAAACACCAGGTACGTACGTCAATTTTGAGGACGAAATTTCATAAGGAAGGGAGGTTGTAAGACCCCAACTTATTATTAATGAAATTGAATTTCCTCTATTTATTATTTTGAAATAGTAAGGGTTGATTTGATTAATGTGGTTAGTTATGGGTAAAATACGCAAATATTTCAAATAAGCAAGTGGTTATAAAATATTCATTGTTGTCGGGGAATATTAGTTTGATCGTGGAATATTCTTACCGTTGGGAATATTATTATTTACGACGGTGCATCTTTTGTGTGGCCCCATAACGGAAAGCGATTGGATGAAGAAAACGACAAGTAAAGTTGTTTATAAATAACGGCGTAGTTGTTATCGTTAATACTATTAGAATACCCTAGTGGTTAAAAAACAAGAAGAAGCATTACAGTATTGCACCAATTATTGATTCTTACGTAAGAAGGCACTACTCAATAATTGTTACAGTAGTTACTGTTTAATATTTTATTTTATTAATTCTATAATTGCTACGTTGATATTATTGTGGTTTCAATAATTGTCACTACACAGTATTTTCATTATCAGATCAATAATTCATATTATTTGAATAATATTATTAGATAACATTATTGGCAATGTCTAGAAAGTTCTGTCTAAGGAGAGGTTTGGTCACCTAATTCTTGCGCCAAGAAGGAGAAATCCTTATTGGAAAGCCCCTCTTTCCTGTAGAACTACCGGCACACAAGATTGTGATTCTATAATATTATTTGTGAATAATTAATTATTGATTTATATGATAAGGAAAATATTCATTTTATGTGGATATAGATGAATAAAATTTTAAAGTGACAATTGTTGAAAAACTGATATTTTATCTTTTCTAATAAATAATTCATTTAAATATATTATTATATTTTAATAATATAATAATAGTGATATTTTTACAATGAATTTGTGATATATGAATAAATGAGGAGGAAGAATATTTTTGTTACAATTAATGTTTAAAACATGTTAAACATGTCGGTGGACCCCATTTCTTGACTGAAATTGGATTATAGCCCGTAAAATCGTCCTTTTGTGGATTTCGGTCAACTTCTGCTTGGAATTTAGAAAAACTTAAACTTACAAAATTGTAGAGAATTGAATTTCCTATGGAATGGACATAAGATTTGAATTTTTCTGATAAAAGGGCTATTTATTATGAATTATTGAAATTTTGGTATTTCGGGTCTGAATTGATTTTTGGAGTTTTAAATGATTTTATTAAAAAAACATTTTTGTGACATTTGGTGAGTTGGTGGCTAATGTTTTTGACCAAAGAAGGCTGCTAAGGAAATTAAGAAAAGTATATTAATATTTTATTAAATTTTCTGCTTTGGTGTTCTAAGCATTTTCCTATAAATAGGGTACTTAGGTTAGAATTGAAAATCATACCAGAAACTGAAGTTTTCTCTCTTTTTCTCTCTCTATATTATCGAGCGTATTCTTGTGAGTATTTTGATACTTTAGGTGTTGCTATATCGCAAGTTCCTTCAAAGACTATATCCGAAGATTCACAAAAGTACTTGTCTTTTCGAGGTAAGGGATGTTATTTTTTTATAAATGATATTATTTCTTCTAATATCATTATACCGGAATATTGGTAAGATTTTTCTTGTGAAATTCTTGTCTTTTAGTGCCGGGGTTACTATTCACATATACGACACTATTCACGAATACGACACTATTCACAGAAAAATTAAATTTTTCGTTTTTTTTCCAAAATATCGATTATGGATACTAACTTTGATTGTATCAATGTTTTGATCATTCTTTAATTTTACTTCACTATGGTTATTTATGAAGTATTTTTGAACTTGGACTGTTTAAAGTACGAATTCTTAATATTTGTTCTTTTGTTTCACTGGATTCGTTTTCTTTAAAATATTTTTCATCATCCTTAGTCCTAAATGATGATATTACTGAATATCTTTGGCCTGTAGTGCAAAGATGGTTGATTTTCTTATGAATATCTTTGGCCTATAGTTCAAAGATGTACATGTGTTGAGATAAACATGACCGACTGATGAATATCTTTGGCCTGTAGTGCAAAGATGAATATTTGATTCAAGATGAATATTGATTGATGTTACAGGATAAAATATTGATGATGGACTTTTAAATTCATAGATTATAGTAAATTTCATTCTCTACGTAACTCATCTATGAATTATTATTTCCGCTGTGAATATTGATCTGAAACTTGTTGTCTATTGTATTTTATCAGATTTTTCCCTGTTGAAGACTAACGATAATTTGTTCTATATTATCTTAGTCATAATATTCTTTACTGGGCTAGTTGAGCTCACCCTTTTCCTTTTTGTTCCATTTTTCTTCTCAGGAGGCAAAATGTAGCGAGTACTAGTCGGGGTATGGAATGAAGGTTCTAGAAAGTTATTTTAGTAGTCCTCACCATTTTTGTAAAATAATGTACCAATAATTGTAATGAGGACTTATTTGGGTGTGAATATTGTCTAGATGACAATATTTGTATTTAAACTCACAGTTTTTATGTGGTATTAATAAAGTTGTAGTTATTTCTATACCATGTTATTGACGACTCAAAATGGGTGATGTATACCTATTTTGGGGGCGTCACAGACACCTTTTGATGTTCCATCAACACACACAACATATCTTGAAGACGATGCACATATGTTTGGAAAACCTCTAACTGATCCATTATAGCACTTTAATTTTTCAAAGAAAGTTTATTCATACTATTTAAGGTATCAATTTGAGAAAACAGGTTTAGATGAGATTTAATATGCTTAGTGTCATTTGGTTTGAAAATGATTAAAGGTTTAGGAGGAAGATTTAGATGGGAGATAATACTACTATTTTGTACCAGTTGAGCCTTATGATTATTAACTTGAATCCTAAGATGTTATTCGAGTTAACAGAAGACCAAATCCCATACAATTGTTATGATAACAGAACTCAAAAGAAGATAGAAAAAGTATGGTAGACATTCATTTAAAACACATTTCATGAGCTTTATATCAAAGGGATGTAGGATTTTATCATTTTCGTGTGCATAAAATTGTGGTCGAGTAATTTTCCCAAAAATTGACAATTAGCAAATGAAAAATCAAGACCTAATTTGCAAGAATAATCAAATAAGTTTTGCGGTACAAGTTGACCAGATAATAACAAATAAATTATGTTTGAAAGTGAGGACCATCACCGTGGACATCCCTATATGATAAATGTATTCATTGATTTTTGGAAAATCTATCATGCAATTTACGATATGCAAGGCATGTAGAATGTGCGATTCATCAATGACAAAATCCTGACCTTAAATGTAAGTGTTAATGCAAGTCAAGAGACTAGTTGAATCTCGAACAAAAGTCATATGGGCATAAAACTCAACAATCGAACGATTTTCAAGCTTGATCCGTGTGTGTTTTGTTTAGAATGCTTACGATTGGTGGGTGTTAAGAGAGACAATGGATTGATAATGATCGATCGTTAGATGAGTTTCTTAATCGATTGGCTCAAATAAGATCGATATAATTATATATAAATATATATGATAGGTCTCATTTTATTTTATATTTTGATGATAACAATTATGTAATAATTAAATAAAAATGTAATTATTTAATTATTTTTATATTTATTTTTAAACTACTTTCTGATTTTATTTGAATTAATTTTTATTGACCTTGATGATTTAAATGTCAAGTGTTGAATAAATTGATTCAGATAAATATTTAAGGCAAGGGAGACCTATTTGTTTTCAAAATCAAAGTTGGGCAAAAATATTTTTTGCATGCATGAATAGATATATCATATGTGTATTTATATATCTTATATATTATACCTATATATCGTATATATATATATATATATATATATATATATCAATTTTATTCGGGGAGGATCTAAAGCGGACCAAAAGAACGGACGAGGCGGACCAAGGCAAAAACACTTGGTTTGAGAGTGCAGGTGGGAAAAACATACTGGTTGACCACGAAACCCGCGTGTTTTTGCCTTGGTCCGCTCTTGGTCCGCTTTTTTTGGTCCGCTTTAGATCCTTCCATGATTTTATTTGTATAAGGTTTGAATGGATGTGCTTTATATGTATTATATATAAATTATGCATACTAAGTATGCATATCTTGATAATTTTTTAAAAGGAACTATATGGGACATTCATTTGGGACCATATTTGAAACCGTGTATATAGTATATAGGTTATAATGTTTGCGAGCATTTCATCATCATCATATATATATATATATATATATATATATATATATATATATATATATATATATATATAAACCACGTATGCATGCATGTGTTGGCAAAACTGTGTTCTCCAACACTTGGTCAAAATGAATATTAAATATTAAGTGTATGGATTTTGGCCCGGGCGAAATTATAAGTTCTTCCACGTAATTTTTTTTCATCTGGACCGTTGAATTCAAAAATACATCATCCAAACCATACATTCAAAATCAGTTTTTATAAATTATCTTTTTGTCCCCCGACTTCAAAAATCTATAAATATGGAGTCTTTCATTCATTTGGTTTTTACCAATTCAGTGAAAAGTAAAGCATACTCTCCATGCCTACATTCTCTCTAAAGGCTACGGAGATACACCTCTACGGAGAGGAATTCGAACCGTACGATTCTTTATAGTCTTCAGTAACCTTTTATCGATATTATTTATATAAATATCATAAAATAGATACCACACTTGATAGCTCTAAACGACACTGAGATATTTCTCTAAAAAGAGGAGTCATCCGAACTGGATTTGAGAATCGTAGTGATCTATTGAAAATATTTATATAAATATCAATTGTAAAATTATAAATTTTGTCGTACTTAGACGCCATAAGGCTACGAAGATATTCCTCTTAAGTGAGGGAATCGAACCGTACGATTCCTTGTAGTACTAAGTGACATTATTTATAAAAAATCACATAATAGATAAAATATTCTTATATATTATCTGAGTTAAACAATAATATTTTCTATATCAGTTTGTGCTTAACTGATTTAAATATTATACGTAATAAAGATTGTTTGAATTGATTTATTCTTTTTATATACAAGTGTTGATACATAAAAACAATTCATATAATACTTGTTAAAGATTATCTGAGAAATAATTTTATCCATAGAAAAACACTCTTTATTTTAAAGAGTTAATAATTCTTTATAACTTGCATTAAAATTATATATCTGCTAACACCGAAGCATTGTTAAGCTAAAAGCATCTCTGAAAAACATAAAAGTTACTTGAACTTTTATAACTGTGCATATTTTACATATTTGCTTAATCAGAAGCATCATTTGATCTAAACATAAATTTCTATCTGCTTTCAAAGAAGCATATTTTTTAAATATAAAAGTCTTCAAACTTTTATAAATATATATTTGTTCTTAAATTAATATCTGCTTATTTGAGAAACATCATTCTGTACTAAATTTTTATCTTCTTATTTGAGAAGCACATTGTTGTAAATTTATTTATAAAAAGAGAAAAGGTCAGAGTTAGTTTATTTTATGTACCTGTGAGAAAGACGAGTAAATCTTCGACCAAGATCAGAGTCTTAGAGAGGTCAGCGGGAAGTTGGGCCTCTAGTGTACTTGTGAGGTGAGGAAGAGGTTGTTGTTTCAAGACCAGATCATAGAATAAAACTGAACTCAAAAGGAGGAACAACTAAACTTGAGGAGGTAGCGGGGAGCTTGTTGTCCAAGATAGAATAGTTGAAAAGTTGGAAGTTTGTCTATAAAATTTTGTAAAGGCTTCTCCGCCTGTTGAATGAGTTTTTATTACAGATAGTAATAGGATCTCAAGTTCCAAATAGGGACTTGAGACTGGACGTAGCAACATACCAAGGAGTGTATGTTGTGAACCAGATAAATCTCTGTGCATTGTGTGAGTGAATTTTTATCTTGCATGCTAATTTCTAAAACTGCAAATTAACTATTAAAAATTCAAAAAGGCCTAATATAATTTTTAAGCTGTAATACTCTATTCAACCTCCCTTCTAGATTATTATTGGACTTTAAATATAATATATGTTTTAAAAAGTATTTTTGATAGTAATAAAATTAATAAATATCGAAATATTTATAAAATATATAAATTAATAATTTTAGTTGTTTTATAAATATATAATTATAATATAAAACCTAAAATATTTTAAGGAAAATATTTTATTAATAATATATATTTTTCTAGATAAAGGTTCAAAGAAAATACATAATGAATATAATATATAAATATATTTAATGAATACTGAAACAATTATATATATAGTATATTGTATATATATAAGATATTTTAACAAAAATTTATAACTATATTGATAATTTATATGTAAATTATATTATCTAATTGTATTTGCTAAATATAAGTTAAAATTATATTTATCTTTTAATGATAATTGTATTTTTTGTATAATATGTAGTAAGAGAATTTGTAAAATATTTATAAGAAAATGACTAACATTCCTAAATCCAAACGTAATTTACAAAATCTATCCGAGCTTAATGGTTTAGTAAATATATTAGCAATATTTAATTATGTGTCAATATGTTCTAGCTTAATTATGTCACTGTTTACATGATCACGTAAGAAATGATGTCTGACATCTATGTGTTTTGATATAACATGTAATATATAAATATATTTAATGAATACGAAACAATTATATATATAGTATATTGTATATATATAAGATATTTTAACAAAAATTTATAACTATATTGATAATTTATATGTAAATTATATTATCTAATTGTATTTGCTAAATATAAGTTAAAATTATATTTATACGCAATGATAATTGTATTTTTTGTATAATATGTAGTAAGAGAATTTGTAAAATATTTATAAGAAAATGACTAACATTCCTAAATCCAAACGTAATTTACAAAATCTATCAAAAGCTTAATGGTTTAGTAAATATATTAGCAATATTTAATTATGTGTCAATATGTTCTAGCTTAATTATGTCACTGTTTACATGATCACGTAAGAAATGATGTCTGACATCTATGTGTTTTGATATAACATGTAATACAATATTTTTACTCAAGTTTATAGTGCTTGTATTATCACATAAGATTGAGACACAATTAAATTTTATATTGTAATCAGCGAAGGTCTGTTTCATCCACAATATCTGTGCATAGCAACGTGCCGCAACTATATATTCAACTTTGGTGGTTGAAATAGATACTGAGTTTTGTTTCTTAGAGAACCAAGAAACTAAACATCGGCCTAAAAACTGACAAGTGCCAGTTATACTTTTTCGATCAACATGATGACCGGCATAGTCAGAGTCTGAAAAATAAACAAGATCAAATGGATGACCTTTAGGATACCATAGACCCATGTCTGTAGTACCTTTAAGATATCAAAATATTCTTTGTACAACAACCGAATGTGACTCCTTGGGATTTGATTGAAATCTGACACATTTGCAGACACTGAACATAATGTTAGGTCAACTAGCTGTGATATATAGAAAAATACCAATCATTCCTCGATACTTCTTCGTGTCAACACTTTTTTCATTTTCATCAGTAGTTAGTTGATCAGTAGTTGACATAGGAGTATTAAGAGGTTTCATAGATTCTAAAATAAATTTCTTAATCATTTCTTTGCAGTATTTAGATTGAGAGACATGAATACGTTTTTCTCCTTGCTTGATTTGTAGTCCTAGGAAGAAATTTAATTCTCCCATCATGCTCATTTTAAATTCCTTACTCATGCTTTTAGAGAAATTATTGCACATAGTTATCTTAGTAGACCCAAAAAAGATGTCATCAACATATATTTTTAAAATAAGGATATCATCATTTTTATATTTAGTAAAAAGAGTAGTATCCCTTTAAAAATGTAGACTTGACATCCATTTGAAATAGTTTAAAATCTTTATGGCATGCAAAAGCTAATGACATACATATAGACTTGATTCTAGCAATAGGGGCATATGTTTCATCATAGTCAATACCTTCAAGTTGATTGTACCCTTGGACAACTAATCTTGCCTTGTTACATATAACCTTTCCACTTTCATCTAATTTGTTACGAAAAACCCATCAAGTTCCAATAATAGAGGTTTCCTCGGGTTTTGGAACTAATTCCCAAACTTTGTTTCTTGTGAATTGTTCAAGTTCATCCTGCATAGCTATAATCCTATCTTCGTCAAGCAATGCATATTTTATATTTTTAGGCTCAATTTCGGATAGAAAAGACAGATGACCAGCTAGATTTTGTGCTTGTGATCTAGTAAGAATTCCTTTATCAGTATCACCAATTACATTTTCTAAAGGATGATTTTTGATTACATATGATTCTTTGGGTAAGTCAGTTAACTGAAGATTATGATTCTTAAGGGAGTTAATATTGACAGGTGGAGATGCATTATCTAGTTTAAGTTTTTTAATATTTATGAGGATGTCCTCAATGACAACATCATTATCTACTAGCTCTTTATACTTAGGAGGGGGTTTAGACTCAGCAAAGGTTATATTAATTGATTCTTCAACAATTAGAGTTCTTTTATTGAAGACTCTTTATGTTTTACTATTGAGTGAGTATCCAAAAAATATTCCTTCATTAGATTTGGGATCAAATTTCACTAAGTGTCCTTTAGTGTTTAAAATAAAACATTTACTTCCAAAGACACGAAAATAATTTATTTTTTGTGTTCTAATGAAATAGAGCTCATACGGGGTCTTTAAGTAGAATTGGGCTTAATAAGACTCGATTTAAAAGATAACATGAAGTTGCTACGACTTCAGCCCAAAAATATTTAGGAAGACGATATTCATTTTAGCATAGTATTGGCCATTTCTTGTATGGTTCTATTTTCCTTTCAATCCCACCATTTGATTGTGGTGTATAGGGAGCAGAAAAGTTATGGCTTGTATAGTGCTCATCACAGAACATAATGAAATTAGAATTCTCAAATTCTCTTCCATGATCAGACCGAATATAAACAGTTGAGCTTCCTTGTTGATTTTGAATTATCTTGCATAATGCAGATAAGAAGTTTATCGCTTTATTTTTAAATTTTAGAAAATCAACCCATGTGAATCGAGAATAGTCATCAACTATGACTAGAATGTAAACAGTACCTCCCATGTTGTGTTTAGGGATTGGTCCTACTAGATCCATATGTAAGAGTTCTAAAGATCGAGAGTAGACACTGTAAGTTTAGGTTTATGAGATGCATGTATTTGATTTCCTAATTCATAGGTAGACTTGGAAAACGGGCCAAGCCAAACCATTGGCGGGGAGGGCCAAAATGACCAAAGTTTTGATGGGCTGAAAAAGTGAAGCCCAAAGCCCGCTTTTTGATGGGCGTGTCGGGCTGGCCCGCAGGTTTAAACTGATTTCTGACCATATTTTGACACATTTCTGGGCTTGGCCCAAATGGGTCGGGCCATTGGCGGGTCGGGCCAAAACAACCCTGGTTTTGATGGGTTAAAAAAGTGAATCCCAAAGCCCGCTTTTTGATGGGCGGGCCAGCCCGGCCCGCGGACTTAGGTTTATTTTGCCAGGTCTATTTACAAGCTTCACACACATGGTCTTTGTAAGACCCAAATTTTTATGAATAAAGATTTAATTTTTTCTAAATATCATTTTGAGTAATAAGGTGTGGATTTGATATAATGTTATAGTTGCGGGTAATATTTATAAATTTTGCAAAGTAAGCAAGTTGTCATAAAATATTCATTTGGTCGGGAAATATTCATTTTATCAAGGATTATTTGTACGACGACACAATTATTGGTGGACCCCATAACAAAATTACTGTCGAAGTTAGAAAACGACAAAAATATCTTTTTATAAAAATAACGGCAAAAGTTTTACCGTTAACTGTTGAAATACCCGGTGATAAAAGAAAAATGTCTGGCGTGGTTTACGATGTAGAAGACAAGGTATTGTAGAATATCTATGATTATTGATACTTACGTAAAAAATCGCTCAGTTATATTCAATTATTATAACAGTAGTTGCTGCACAGTATCTCATATTATTGATTCAATTATTGTCACAGTATCATCTACACAAAATTTTATATTATTAAATCAATAATTGAGACGACAACGTTATTCATATTATTATTTGTATTATCGACAATGTCTAGAAAGTTCTGTATAGAAAGTCCTGTCGAGGAAAGGGGTTTGGTCATCTCATTGCGCGCCAATAAGGAAAAGTCCTTATCGAAAAGCCCCCTCTTTCTTGGGAATGATCTGGTTGTTAATATTGCGAGTTATAATATTAATGATGAATAAATGTTATTAAAAATGTATTTACTGAAGCCAAGTGATTTGAGATAAATAGAGGGGTTTTTTTTATGAAGTATTTATTGTAAATTTGGCTTATTACATGGAATCCACTTACTCATTTTTCAAAATTGTTGGTAGAAAGTTATCTCAGTTTTTATTTTATAGCAATAAAGCAGAAAAGTATTTATATAAAATAGAATACTTTTTATAAATAGAAATATTTTATTATGTTGCATAGTATATGTAAGACCCCGAATTTTATGAAATGAAAGTATTCAGTTTTCTTATAATTATTATTTTAGTTAGTAAATAGTTAAATTGAGAAAGGGTTAAAGTTAAGGGTGATATGTGAAAATTTTGCAAGAATGCAAGTTGATATAAAATATTTGTTGTGTCGGGGAATATTCGTTTTAACAGGGAATATTCGTACGATGACACAATCATTGGTGGACCCCACAACAGAGGTACTGTCGTGGTTAGAAAATGACTAAAATATTTTAAAAAATAACAACAAAAGTTTTACCATTAAACTGTTAAACTACCCGGTAGTAAAAGTACAGTAATACGCGTGATTGCATAGTAGCACACGGTATTGATTATTGATGCTTACGTGAGAAGTCACTCAGTTATACTCAATTATTGCTACAATAATTGCTGCATAATATCTCTCATATTATTGATTTAATTATTGTCACAGTATCATCTGCATAATATTTATTATTATTAAATCAATAATTGAGACGACAAAGTTAATCATATTATTATTTGCAATATTAACGATGTCTAGAAAGTTCTGTCGAGGAGAGGTTCGGTCACCTAATTGCGCACTAATAGGGAGAAATTCTTATTGGAAAGCCCCCTCTTTCTTGAGAATGATCTGGTTGTTAAATATTGTGAGTTATAATATTAATGATGAATAAGTCTGTGTTGATTGAAGATGAAATTGATACTTTTATTGTGTTGGGATTATTAGTGTTAGTGGAAATTGACATCTATTTTGATAATAATTGATGTCTGGAGGTTATATTGACTAATCGGGTAATGAATCGGATAAATGAGCAATTAAATGCTATTAACTCACATGCTTATAACTATTTATTCACATGTGTGTGCTATTGATTCACATGCATGTACTATTAGGGGAGGTTGTGCAAGATTGATAATACTTGCATGACTAAATTAAAAATAGAGGTATAGATGAAGGTACTATACTGTAATTATTTTTTTCACATGTATAGAACTATTGAGTCACATGATTGTACTATTGATTCACATGATGTACTATTAGGGGAGGTGGTGCAAGTTTGATAATACTTGCAGGACTAAATTAAAAATGAAGGAAAAGATGAAGGTGTTATACTGTAATATTTCAAGCCCCAAAACGTGCAATTATCAAAACTATATTTTCCTATAAATAGAATCTCATTCTTCCTTCATTCTCACCAATTTACTAAGACTCACAAGAGAAATTATAGAGAGAGAAGCTATAGAGAGATAGAAGAAGAGAAGTCTGCTACTTCACAATTCTAATATCCAGTCTTCTTCTGAGGTAAGGGGTATTATTTATTTCATATTCTGAAGAGATATTATTTTTCGTATTCGTATGAATATTATTTTCGTTCAATATTCGTAAGGAACATCATCTTCGTTCAATATTCGTAGGAATATTATTTTCGTTCAACAGTCGTAAGGGGTATTATTTATTCCATATTTTGAAGAGATATTATTTTTCATATTTGTATGAATATTATTTTCGTTCAATATTTGTATGGAATATCATCTTCGTTCAATATTTGTAGGAATATTATTTTCGTTCAACAGTCGTAAGGGGTATTATTTCTTTCGTATTCGTAAGAGATATTATTTTTGTTCAGTATGCATAAGGAATAATATTTTCTTCCATACTCTGTAGTATGTGAGTAATATTATTTCGTCTCATATTTCTGATTATACCCTCATTCTGTTAAAGTATTGCTTCTATACTTCGTGAAATTAGTAGAATATCCTTGATATTTGCGCTTCATCCAATATCTTTTCATGGAAATATTATTCTGAGCTTTCTTAATAATTATTGATCTTTTTATGTCAGAATACTATTCATGAGTTACTATTTACGGGTTACTATTCACCCAGTTATTATTCACTTGAATATTATTCACTCAGGTATTTGGGGCACTTTTCATGCCGGGGTACTATTCACAGGGTACTATTCACATGGTACTATTCACGTGGTACTATTCACCCGAAAAATATATTTCTTTTCTGTCCAAATTATTTTTGATACATGAATATTATTCTTGAATTTTACTCCACAAAGCGGTATCATGTTAAAAATTTGGATATTTTTAAACTCTGGATAAATTTAAAGTCTTTAATATTTATCCTTGATTTCATTTAATTAATGCTTATATCATTGTCATCATCCTCATGCTTATATTGTGATGAAATTCATCTTTGGCTTACGTGCATAGATGGACTATTGATTGGTATGATTATGACCAGGGATCATTCCGTATAATCATGACCCATAGTGCTACAAATGATGTGGTAAAAGTCATTATTGGCCCGTAGTGCATTAATGGACAGTTGTTTGTATGATTATGACTAGGGATTATTCAGTATAATCATGACCATTGATTATTACATGAATATCCTTGGCCCATAGTGCAAGGATGATTCGATGATGTGGTTTATTTATTAAGCTGAGTCTCAACGATAAAGTTGATGAAAAACTTTTTAAATCATAGAAGATAATAGATATCATGCTTTACTTGACTCTTCTAATAGATTACTTATTCCGCTGCAGTTGTTGATCTAAAACTTGTTGTCTATTATATTCTATTAGTTGTTATACTATTGAAGGCTAAGGATAATTTCTTCTGCATTATCGTAGTCATAATATTTCTTACTGGACTAGTTGAGCTCACCCTTTTCTTTCACTGTTCTCTTCAGGAAATGAGAACGTAGTTGGGACTAGTCGGGGAATGGAGTGACGGTCCGAGATGGTTATTTTAGTAGTCCTCACTATTCTGTGAAATAGTGTGATAATAATTGTAATGAGGACTCCATTGAGAGTGGATACTGTCTAGAAGGCAATATTCTTGTTTAAACTCTCGGTTATGTTTTGTCATTATTTTTACAGCAGGTTGTATAATTAAGTTTGTATTTGATTTATGTACCATGTATTTGGCGACTCAAGATGGGTGATGTATAGTACTTCATAGTGTTGCATAGTAAAAATCAAATTATTAGTTCAAATTTTTCTACGCCCTTGATTTTTCTTACTGTGCAGTCCGTGATTTTTCCTAAATAGTATTCTGCCATTCTCCTATAAATAGGATGCTTAGTTTAGAAATTAAAACCACACCAGAATCAGAGAATTCTTCTTCTATAATATTGAGCGTATTTCTTTTAAGTTTATGAAAATTTTGAGTGTTGCAAGTAGTGCAAGTTTTCTTCAAGAATATCCCCGCTATACCAGTCAGAAGTACTCTCCTTTTAAGGTAAGGGATATTATTTTGTTCAATATTCGTAAGAAATTATATTTTCTTCCATACTCTATAGTATGTAAGTAATATTATTTCATTTTATATTCCTGAATCTACACTTATTTTGATAAGTATTGCTTCTACACTCCTTAAAATTAGTAGAATATCTTTGAAATTTGCGCTTCATCTAGTATCATTTCACAGAAATATTTTTCTAAACATTCTTGTTAAATTTTAAACTTTTCATGCCGGAGTACTATTCATGGGCACTATTCATACATACGATACTATTCATATATACGGTATTATTTACGGGGTACTATTCACCCATGCCAGGATACTATTCACGATAAAAATTAATTTCTTTTCTGTCCAAATTATTTTTGATACATTAATATTATTCTTGAATTTTACTCCACAAAGCAGTTATCATGTTGACAATTTGGACATTCTTAAACTCTGGATAAATTGAATTATAAATCTTTAAAATTTATCCTCGATCTCACTTAATTGAATTCTTATATCATTGTCATCATCCGCATGCTTATATTGTGATGAAAGTCATCTTTGGCCCATAGTGCATAGATGGACTGTTGATTGGTATGATTATGACCAAGAATTATGTATCGGTATCATCATGACCTGTAATGATATAAATGATGTGGTAAAACTCATCATTGGCCCGTAGTGCATTGATGGACAGTTGTTTGGCATGATCATGACCGGTGATAATAATAACGAATATCCTTGGCCCGTAGTGCATGGATAATTCGTTGATGTAATACTAACGAATATCCTTGGCTCGTAGTACATGGATAATTCGATGATGTGGATTATTTGTTGAGATGTGTTAATAGAGATAAAATATTGATGATGAACTTTTAAATCATAGAAGATAGTAGACATCATGCTCTACTTGACTCTTCTAATGGATTGCTTGTTCCACTGTAGTTAAACTTGTTTTCTATTGTATTCTATTAGTTTTACACTTTTTAAGGCTAATGATAATTTATTCTGCATTATCTTAGTCATAATATTCTTTACTGGGCTAGTTGAGCTCACCCTTTTCTTTTATTATTCTCTTCAAGAAATGAGAATATAGCTGGAACTAGTCGGGGAACGGAGTGATGGTCCAAGATGGTGGCTATAGTAGTCCGTACTATTCTATAAAATAGTGTGATAATTGTAGTGAGGACTTCATTTGAGTTTCGATATTATCTACGAGACAATATTCGTGTTAAAACTCTCAGCTTACATTTTTTGTATTGTGTAAACTAAGTTTGTATTTGATTTATGTACCATTTATTTGGCGACTCAGAATGGGTTGTGTATACCTATTTTGGGGGCGTCACAGTCTTTTAGAAATCTCAATTTTGGAAGACCTCGAACATGTTCTTTTGAAGATATGTTATTTATTAGTTTTATGTTAATGTGTCCTAGTCTACGATGCCAAAGCTATGAATCGTCATTTGCAGATACAAGACACCCATTTTCTAGGTGAGAGAATGCATCTAGGTTACACGTGTATAAATTTTGATTTCTAGGACATAATAAGACTAGCTTACTAGATTGATAAAATATTGAACAGTTATGAGGACTAAAGGATATTTTAAAACCACTATCACATAATTGGTTGATAGAAAAAATATTGTGCCCGAGTCCTGTGACTAGTTGTACATTGAATTTTTTATGTGTTTATTACCAACACTTTCAATTCCAATTACTTTACCTTTGTTGTTGTCTCCAAAAGTTACTTCACTGTAGTCTATAGCTTGTAAATTATTTAATTTTGATTTGTCTCCTGTCATATGTCTTGAACAACGGCTATCAAGAAATCATATATTCTTGCTAGATTCGACTGCAAGACATACCTGTAATATATAATGGTTTCACAAACTGGTACCCTTTAAAAGAAAGGGTCCATTGGGTGAGTTTTCTATTTTGTCTATAAGATGTAGACGTTTTGATAGGTTTTTCTAGAAGATCTTTCATTTTTCTGATAATGAAGTTCCCTTTTTGTAATGACAGAAGTAGCATAAGTTCCTTTTGGTACCTAAATCATTTTCCTTAATTTACAGTTTCCTTCAAGATTTTCTATTACAATAAGAACATTTAGTAAAAGGAGATGTATGACTTTCTTTTTCTTTACTTTTAACATGATATAGTCCTTTATATTTCGTTTTACTAGATTCTCCAATATATCCTAATCCATCTTTATTAAATCAACATCTTTTTTGATTGAGCATAACATCAAGATTTTCTTTCCTTTTTGTGAATTTAATAACTTTTGAGTTTAAATCATCACGTTCGATAGTCAACATTTTGATTTGATCTAACAAACAAGATTCTTCACTTTGTTTTTCTAAACTTATTTTTAGAGATGAATTTTCAACCTTGAGTGTTTTGATCTCTTTACTCAACTCTTGACTTAGTGTTTGAGAGTCTTCGATAAGAACAGTGAGTGTAGAATTTTTGACTTCAAGATTTTCAAGAGATAATAAGTGTTGAATTTTCTATTTCAAGATCTCTATTTATTTTTCTTAGTTTTTCTAATTCTTTTTTTAACATAAGTTTTTTTCAAGAATCATTCACTAGTTTCTCATTTTCCTCTTTAAGGTTTCATTTATTATGATTAAATTTGAATTTTTTATTTCAAGATTTCTATTAGTCTTAATTAATTTTTCTAATGAAATTTTTATTTTAATAAAGTCTTCTTTAATAATTTCATTATCTTCATATAAATAGTTATATGCTTCTTGTAATTGATAATGTTTTTCATTTATATTATCTAAACTATGTGTGGTAAATAAAGTACTAGTTAATTGATGTTTGAATTTACCTCAGATTTAGGTGATGACTCATTGTCTACCATTAAACATAGATTTGCGATTTTCTCGGTTTGTTCGACAATTCCTTCTTCATCACTTAGATCCCAGCTTTCTTCAGATACTAGTACTTTGTTGTTGACTAGTTTTGGACAGTCCTTTTTGAAGTGTCCATGTTGATTGCATTCAAAACATGTATTTGAATTTTTATTGCAGCCAACATTTCTGAAGTTGTTGTTGTTTTCTTTGAAATTATTTCCTCTTGGTGCTTTTGGTTTAAAGGCTTGTTTGTTTCTGAAGTTGTTGAAGTTGTTATTTGTTTTCATAAAGCCTTTTCCATATCTTCTTTATTTGCTTTGGATTACTTTCCTGAGTTGTCAAGATAATAAAGCAACAACGTTATTATCTAGACTCAGGAGTTCTTCATTCAACTCCTCATCATCGCTTTCTTGATCAACTAGTAAGGCTTTGAAAGTGATTCCTTTATTTTTATGATCTGTATCTGATCCTACTTTTTTGACTACCATGTCGACTTCTTGGGCACGAAAATTTCCAATAAGGCTATCAAGAGGATATGCAGTTAGATCTTGCATTTCTTTGATGGCCGTAACCTTCATTTTCCATATAGATGGAAGGGCTTTGAGAATTCTTCTATTTTTCTAATTTTTTGTGTAAGCTTTTCCCAGTTGTTCCAGTTCATCAAAGATTCTAGAAAAACTTGTTTCCATATAAATGAGTTTTCACCTTCTTCTAACTTGAAGCTTTCATACTCTTGGATTAGAGCATCTTTTGTGGTTTCTTTGATTGAATGATTCCTTCATAGGTTACAATCAATTTTTCCCAGATTTCTATAGCATTCTTGTAGTTGCTAAATCTTTTGTATTTTGTTCTATGAGAGCACTGGTCAACACTTGTTCGGCTTTGGAGGCTATATTCATAATCTCCTCATCTTCGGTGGTGAATTCACCAGCATCTTTTTCAACGATCTTTTCACCTTTAATTTTTGTGGGAATTTTTACTAGCCATATTTTGATTCCTTTTGACTTGATATAGATTTTAAATCTATTTTTCCATGTGGCAAAATTTGTGCCATCAAATAGTGAAAGTCTAGACATTGACAGTCCTTCTCCGCAACTAGTAGCATTATAGGCCAAAGATGGATCTACTATTAGATATGTCTGTATTCACTTAACAAACAAGTTAATGAGCATCGCTCTGTTACCAATTGAAAGTCCAATAATAATCTAGACGGGGGGTTGAATAGATTATCACCGTTTAAAAATTATCTTTGGCCTTTTTCAATTTTTAGTAGATTAACTTGCAGTGTTAGAAAGTCAACAACAGGTTAGTAAAAATTCAATCACGCAATGCACATATATTTATCTTGTTCACAACATACAGCTAGGGTATGTTGCTACGCCCAGTCTCAAGCTCCTCTTCAAGACTTGAGATCCTATTACTCCCGGTAATAAATACTAATTCAATATGCGGAGAAGCCTTTACAATGTTTTATCGATAAACTAACAACTATCCATAAATGACTATCTCGTACAACGAACTCCTAGCTCATTCCTCAAGCTTAGTTGTATTTTCCTTTTGAGTTCAGAACTATTCTATTATTTGGTCTTGAAACAACAATCTCTTCCTTACCTCACAAGTATACTAGAGACCTAAGTTGAGTACATATACTTCTAAAGTAAGCACATAAATTTTAGTACATATACTTCTCAAATAAGCATATATATATATATATATATATATATATATATAAGATCAAATATTTAAATAAAAGTTCAAGACTTTTATGTGTTAAGCTTCGTGTATCTGAGATATAAAACTTGATACACTTTATAATGATTTTCATTTTCTTTTTTAAACAAATGTAAATGATGATTTTGAATCACAGTTTAAATCACTTATATAATGCAACAAGTAATTTATAAATAAGTAAGTTTGTGTAAAAATGACTTATGATTACAGTTATCAAATATAACAGATTAATCAGTTAAATAATACTTGATATATCAAATAAGTTTGTTGCACTTAAAGATATATAGTTTTGTATATTTGATCTACGTTGTGAAAATTTGGCCACTTGGGATTTCAAAGACCGTTCAGATAATACCCTTTGTTAAGAAATATCTCCGAATATCGGTATCCAAGTACTGACTAAATTATTCGTTTCATAATCTGATAATTATATATATATTATGTAAAAATTATATAATGTATCTATATCAAAAAATGCCAATTAGGATTTTAAAGACCGTTCGGAGAATTTCAGAGAAATTACTTCCGAATTATATCGGTATCTAAGTACTAACTTTTTAATTGATAGATGATATATATATATATATGTGTGTGTGTGTGTGTGTGTGTGTAACAATTTATATTTGAATATCTATATATTTAAACAAGTATGAGATAATGTAAGCAATAATAAATTAATAACTTATCTCAAATACTTTGACCAATTTTTCTCTTCCAAGTAGAATTACAACTTTGGTTAGAAGAGAGAGTGAAAGCTTAATTTGACAGAATGTAGGCAAGAAGAGTAAGCTTTTCTGATTTGTAAATTGGTAAGTTGTAATGAATGATAAGCTTCATATTTATAGATTTTTAGAAGTTAGGGCAAAAATGCAATTTGGTAATTCATTTTTAAAATTGAAGGTCCAGATTATAAGATGAATTTTTGAAAGGTTCGAATTAATTTGTAGCACATGGATTGGGAAAGGTTTGATAAACCAAAAGAATTGTCAGCACATGCCATGTTTCATTTTCAAAATCTCAACATGCCCAAGGCCTTAGCCTTTTTCTTATGACTTGGGCACATAATAATACTAAACCTTAGCCCCTTTTCTTTTGCAACATATATGTAATACCCGCGAATTTGAAATAAATAATATTAATATTAAGAATAATGATCGTTTGAATATTTATTTGAATATAAATATATATAGTGATGGCATGAGTTGTGGTAATTTGTTTAATTGAATAAACATGTGAAAATTGAGTAATGTGATAGAAGTAATGAGGAGCTTAATTTAAGCTTATGAAATTATGCCTAGTGTGGCAAGGTGGTGGAATGAGAAAGTTACTAATTAAATTAATGATGAAATGAATGAAATTAATTAGTACTAAGTCGCCAAATACATGGTACCGAATTTAAATACAAACTTCCTTTATACAATACGATAAAAACGTAGCTGATAGTTTTAACACGAATATTTTCTCGTAGACAGTATCTAAACTCAAATAGAGTCCTCATTATAATTATTATTACACTATTTTATAGAATAGTGAGGACTACTACAGCCACCATCTCGGACCGTCACTCCATTCCCCGACAAGTCCCGGCTATGTTCTCATTTCCTGAAGAGAATAATGAAAGCAAAGGGTGAGCTCAACTAGCCCAGTAAGAAATATTATGACTAAGATAATGCAGAATAAATTATCGTTAGCCTTCAACAATGTTAAACTGATAGAATACAATAAACAACAAGTTTAACTGCAGCAGAACATGCAATCTACTAGAAGAGTCAAGTAGAGCATGATATCTACTATCTTCTATTATTTAAAAGTTCATCATCAATATTTTATCGCTGTAACATAGCTCAATAAATAATCCACATCAATGAATTATCCATGCACTACGGGCCAAGGATATTCGTTATTATCACTAGTTGTCATGATCATGCCAAACAACTATCCATCAATGCACTACGGGCCAATGAGGACTTTTACCACATCATTTGTAACATTACAGGTCATGATTATATCGATACAAAATTCCTGGTCATAATCATACCAACCAACAGTCCACCTATGCACTATGGGCCAAAGATGACTTTCCTCACAATATAAGCATGAGGATGATGACAATGATATAAGAATTCAATTAAATGAGAGTAATGATAAATTTTAAAGATTTATAATTCAATTTATCCAGAATTCAATAATGTCCAAATTGTCAACTTGATACTGCTTTGTGGAGTAAAATTCAAGAATAATATTGTATCAAAAATAATTTGGACAGAAAAAAAATTAATTTTTGTCATGAATAGTACCCCCAATGAATAGTACTCGAGTGAATAATACCCCATGAATAGTACTTCGTAAATAGTACCCCATTATGAAAAGATTAAAATTTAACAAGAATGTTCAGAAAAATATTCTTGTGAAAAGATACTAGATGAAGCGCAAATTTCAAGGATATTCTATTAATTTCAAAGAATATAGAAGCAATACTTAACAAAATGAGTGTAGAATTCAGAATCTGAAATGAAGTAATATTACTTATATACTACAGAGTATGGAAGAAAATGTAAGACCCCAACTTTTATGAATAAAGATGAATTTTCTGTAATTATCATTTTTGAATGAATTTGATATAATGTTATAGTTGTGGGTAATATTTATAAATTTTGTAAAGTACGCGGGTTGTTATATAATATTCGATTGGTCGGGGAATATTCGTATGACGGCACAATCATTGGTGGACCCCACAAAGGAATTATTGTCAGATTGAGAAAACGACAAAAATATTTTTATGAAAATAACGGTAGAAGTTTTACCGTTAACTATTGAAACACCCGGTGTTAAAAGTACATGAATACGCGTGGTTGCATAGTAGCACACGGTATTAATTATTGATGCTTACGTGAGAAGTCATTCAGTTTTATTCAATTATTGTTGATATTTTGTATATTATTAAATTAATAATTGAGATGACAGAGTTATTAATATTATTATTTGCAATATTAACGATGTCTAGAAGTTACGCGAGGAAAGGTTTGGTCACCTAATTGCGCTTGATAGGGAGAAATCTATTGGAAAGCGCCTCTTTCCAGGAGCGACTGTGTCGATTAATAGTGTGAATAATAATAATAATGATGAAGTTTTGTTTTATTAGTATTATTAACGTAATAAAAAAAAAGCTTTTTATATAAAACATAATACTTTTATAAAGTTAATCGTTTTATTAGGCGATAATAAAAATCTTTTTATATAAAAGCAGAATACTTTTATAAAGTTATTCGTTTTATTAGACAATAATTAGAATATATTATATTTTATTATCATAGTATTTTTCAGTAGTCTTGGATAGTGTTTGCGATAGTAAAATCTTTTTAAAAGTTATTCGTTTTATTAGATTATAAATAGAATATATTATATTTTATTGTAAACCAACTGGACCGTCCGTTTTAAAGTAAATCGATCTGGACCGTTCATGGATTGGTTCTTATTCATCCATTCTTCTATAAATGAAGCTCATTCCTTCATTATTTCTTACAAATTCACTAAAAAACTAGAGAGAGAAAGCGAAAGAGAATTCTTCTTCAATAATCTTAAGCGTAATTCTTTAGCGTTTAAGAAAGATTTGAGTGTAGTCTGAGTTTCTTCAAGTATATCCCCGCCTCTATCAGTTGAATACTCTTCTTTATAAGGTAAAGGGGTATTTTTTTTCATATTCATGAAGAGAACTTACATTATTCCATTCTTTATTATTACGTTGGAATAACAGATATCGCCGATCTACCCTATACTTGGTGATTTCTGTTGTTATTCCATTCGTTATAATTCTGTTGGAACATCTTGTCTGTGCGTTTTACACCGGCCTGGTTCCATCTTTATTATTATGTTAGAATATCACTGTCATGAGTTTTTGCCGGACTGATTCCGTCTTTTTATTATTCATTGGAATATCTTATGCATGCATTTTACGCTGACCGATTCCGTTATTTATTATTACATTGGATTAACTCGTCATGCCAAGTACCGCATGCATGGTGATTTCTGTTGTTATTCCATTCTTTATTATTCTCGTTGAATATCCCGCTTCGGCGCGTATTACGCTTTGACACAGTTTCGTTATTTATTATTACATTGGAATAACTTTTTACGCTGGCATCTACCGCATGCGTACGCCGATTTCTTTTGTTATTCCATTCTTTATTATACTCAGCTGGTTAAAGTTTTGGCTTCTATACTCTATGAAATTAGTAGAATATCTTGGATATTTGGGCTTCATCTCTTTTCATGAAAATATTCTTCTGAGCATTCTTGAATTTTACTCTACAAAGCAGTATCATGTTGACAATTTGGACGTTATTGGTTCCTGGATAAATTAATTCTTGAACTTGTATTATTGAATTCTTATATCATTGTCATCATCCTCATATTTATATTATGTTGAAAGTCATATGTGGCCTGTAGTGCATAGATGGGCTTGGTATGATTATGACCAGGGATTATTCGGTATAATCATAACCGTAATGTTACAAATGATGTGGTAAACGTCCTCATTGGTCCGTAGTGCATTGATGGACAGTTATTGGCATGATCATGACCATTGATGAATACACGAATATCCTTAGCCCGTAGTGCATGGTTAATTTGTGGTTGTGATACTTATGAATATCCTGGCCAGTAGTGTGGATGAGGTAGATTATTTATTGTCGAGTCCCGGTGATAAAAGTGATGGAAAACCTTTTAAATCATAAAAGATAGTAGATTTTATTCTCTACTTGACTCTTTTAATGGATTGTATGTTAGCTGCAGTTAAAATTTATGTCTATTGTATTTTATCGGTTTAAACATGTTGAAGACTAATGATAATTTATTACGCATTATCTTAGTCATAATATTTCTTCTTTGGGTTAGTTGAGCTCACCCTTTCTTTCACCGTTTTCTTCGTGAAAATGAGAGCGAATGGACTAGTCGGGGCGGAGTGATCATCCGCATGATGATAGTATTAGTAGTCCTCACTATTCTGTTAAATAGTGTGACAATAAATGTAATGAGGACTTATTCTGAGAGTGGATATTGTCTAGATGACATATTTGTATTAAAACTCATAGCTTTCTTGTTGTATATTAAATATTGTATTTGTATTTTGTACCATGTATTTGACGACTCAGAATAGGTGATGTATACCTATTTTGGGGGCGTCACAGTTGGTATCAAAGCTTAGGGATATGATCCCTGGCTGAGATGTGAGACAAGAACTAGGAGGGGAGAAACGGGGAATTCCTTCGCCAGTATGACCTACCTAAGTTTATTTGATATTTAATTAGTCGGTCAGAGTATAGGGATAATATGTGATATGTTAATTAACCCTTGTTTTGTGGCAGTATTTGAAAATGGCATTCGAGAATGTTGAGAACATCAATGGAGCACGAGGAGATCGTTGAGTCTCCACGGATCAATAATCAGGATAATGTGCATCGAAGGCGACAATCCTAATGTAAACAACAACACCGCCTAAATGATGAATGATGGAATGTTTCGAGGCTTTATGCAATTTATGCAACATCAAAGTAAAGCGGCTCCTCATCCAAAATGCGGTGGAAACACTGGCAACTCTCGATTGGTCACCGCCAAACAGATTCAATGAGCTTGGACCATCGGAGTTTTTGGAGAGCCAAAACCACTTAAGGCGGAGACGTGGATAAAACAGATCAACAAGATATTTGATGTCTTGGGATGCTCCGAGGAGTAAAAGGTTCCCTTTGCCACCTTCATATTGCGTGCAGAGGCAGATTACTGGTGGGAATCTGTAAAACATACTCAACCTGCCGCACTAAAGATGACTTGGGAGAAGTTCCATGAATTGTTCAACGACAAGTACTTTCCCGAAAGTATTCGTCACATGAAAGAGGTAGAGTTCCTTAAGCTGGAGCAAAACAACATGACCGTGTCGCAGTACGAAGCCAAGTTTGCCGAGTTGTCTCGGTTTGCATCTCATTTAGTTGATAATGAGGAGAGAATGACGCGAATGTTTCTAAGAGGTTTAAAACCCGAGATACGTCAATATCTTATCTCTCATAAACTGTGTTTGTATTCAGATGTTGTTAATAGGGCTCAGTTATTGGAGCGCGATAATGAGTCAACTCAACCAAAAGAGAGCAAAGCGGCAAAAATGATACTACCGGTGATACTTGATCGTGAGCGGTGGATGATGAAGTGTGGAGGGAATCAACATGCCAGAAATGGTAACCACTTTGGTGGTAATCATGGCCAAAGCAATAAGAATGGACATTTCAAGAAGTAGAGATTCAACAATGATGGAAAGACGTCAACATCAGCACTTGTTGTTAAGGAAGGAGAATGACCACCTATCATATGCTTCAAATGCGGAGGGGAGGGACACATCAGTCCAAACTGTGCGATGTCGTCCAAAGCATGTTATAATTATGGAAGAGAAGGTCACCTAGCCCAATTTTTTCGTTCACCGAAGACAAGTTCAGCTAGGATGGAGGCACCAAAGAACGTCCCAGAAAAATCAAAGCCAGTAGTGCAAGGGAGAGCGTTTGTCGTGACCTCCCAGAAAGCAAGGAACCCAAACGAGGTCATCACGGGTAAGCTTATCATAAACTCTAGCGAAGTATATAATTTATTTGATATCGGTTCTATCCATTCTTTTATTTCTCATACTTGCGCTCAACGTTTAAATTTGACTCCGGAGAAATTGGACTTTGACTTATCTGTTGAAGCTCCATTGGGAGAAACCTTCAGTACATCCACTGTTTATAAGTCTTATTTAGTTCAAATCGGTACCCTCACATTACCTGTCGATCTTATTTCATTGAAAATACTTGCATTTGATGTAATTCTAGGGATTGATTGGTTAACTACTCATCATGCAAAAATTTATTATTTTCGTAAGGTTGTTAGCTTTCATATTCCTAACCAACCTATTATGCGAATTCAAGAAACCAAACCATTAAAATCAATCACTGTCATCTCAAACCATAAAGCTATTCGTTTATTGAAAAATGGATGTCAAGCTTTCTTAGCTCATGTCACAGATCTAAACAAAAATACGTCAGTTTTGAATGATATTTCTATTGTTAATGAATTTCCTAACGTATTCCTTGAAGAACTTCCTGGCCTACCCCAGAGCGTGAAATTCAATTTTGTATTGACCTTGAACCCGGTACAAAACCCATTTCTAAAGCCCCATATCGAATAGCTCCTATTGAACTTCAGGAGTTAAAGACCCAACTGCAGGAATTGTTAGACATTGGCGTTATTCGTCCTAGTACTTCTCCTTGGGGTGCTCCTGTTCTATTCGTGAAGAAGAAAGATGGGAGTATGCGACTTTGTATTAATTATCGGGAGTTGAATCATGTCACCATAAAAAATAGGTACCCATTGCCACGTATTGATGACCTGTTTGACCAGTTGCAAGGCACCAAATTATTTTCAAAGATTGATCTTCATTCCGGATATCACCAATTGAAGATTAGAACTGATGACATTCCAAAGACGGCTTTCAGAACTCGGTACGGTCATTATGAATTCCTAGTAATGTCTTTTGGATTGACTAATGCTCCTGCTGCCTTCATGGATATGATGAACCGAGTATTCAAGGAATATTTGGATCACTTTGTGGTCGTCTTTATTGATGACATCCTTATTTATTCCAAAAGCCGTGAAGATCATGAGCAACACTTGAGGCTGATACTTCAAAAGCTTCGTGAATATAAGCTTTATGCCAAGTTAAAGAAATGCGAGTTCTGGCTTGAGGAAGTAGCATTCCTTGGGCACGTGGTATCAAGTCATGGAATATCATTGACCCAACAAAGATTGAAGCTATTCAAAGGTAGAGCAACCTAAATTAGTAACCGATGTACGTAGCTTTCTCGGCTTATTTGGTTATTATCGGAGATTCATAGAAGGGTTTTCTCGAATCGCTACTCCTTAACATGTACGGTGACTCGGGAAGATACAAAATTGATTGGAGCGAGGAATGTGAGAAGAGTTTTCAAGAACTCAAGAGAAGACTCATTTCAGCACCTGTTCTGACAATACCATCTGGCTCGGAGGGATTTGTCATCTACGGTGATGCTTCAGGAAAAGGGTTAGGATGTGTTCTCATGCAACATGGGAAAGTCATAGCCTATGCCTCTCGAAAACTCAAAGAATATGAGAGAAATTATCCTAATCATGATCTAGAGTTGGCAGCCGTCATTTTTGCACTAAAGATTTGGAGGCATTACTTGTATGGGGAAAAAGTGGAGATCTTTACGGATCATAAAAGCCTCAAATATTTCTTCACTCAAAAGGAACTAAACATGCGACAGCGATGTTGGCTTGAACTGTTGAAAGATTATGATCATGCCATCAAATACCATCCTGGAAAAGCGAACGTAGTAGCTGACGCATTGAGTAGAAGATCATATGCGGGTACGAGTGTGATATTGTCAACACAAAGGCCCATTTTGTATGACTTGCAAAGGATGGAGATAGAGATAAAGACTCCAAGGACCCAAGTGATGATGGCGAATATACGAGTGTAACCGACTTTAATCGATAAAGTTAAAGTTGCTCAAGTTACAGACCTGGAGCTGATGCATATGAGGAAGAAAGTACAAGAAGGTGCTATGCTGGAAACAAGAATCGATGAAGAAGGAATACTTCGAGTCAACTCCAGACTTTGTGTTCCTAACGACCCCGAGTTAAAGTATAAAATCATGATGGAGGCGCACAACACACCATTTGCAATCCATCCTGGAAGTACCAAAATGTATCATGATCTTCGACATACATTTTGGTGGGGGCAATATGAAGAGGAGATAAGTATTTATTTATCTCAAGGTATTTAACACATCAACGCAGTCAAGGCGGAACATCAAGTACCAAGGTTTCTCAAGGTCCATTGTAACCACTTGAAATTCGGAATGGAAGTAAAGAAAGACATTACCATGGATTTCAATTCATTGGTCTTCCCAAGGTTTCTCAAGGCATAGATGCAATTTGGGTCATTGTTGATAGATTGACCAAGTCTGCTCATTTCTTACCTATACGAGAAACTTATACACTTGAACGTCTTGCTCGTATGTACATAAACGAGGTTATAAGATTTCATGGTATGCCAGTATCCATAGTTTCTGATCGAGACCCAAGATTCACTTCATGATTTTGGGTTAGTTTGTAAAAAGCTATGGGCACATATTTACGATTTAGTTCAGCATATCATCCTCAAACGGACGAACAATCAGAGAGGACTATTCAAACTCTTAAAGATTTATTAAGACTCTGTGTCCTTGACTTCAGGGGAAGTTGGGACAAGTTCTTACCATTGGTGGAGTTTTCAACAACAACGGTTTATCAAGCAAGCATTGGCATGGCTCCATTCGAAGCGTTGTATGGAAGAAAGTGTCGTTCTCCGGTATGCTGGGATGAGGTGGGTGAAGCAACGTTGTTGGGACCGGAGTTAGTACGTATGACTACGGAAAAGATTCAAATGATCCGACAACATATAAAAACCTCACAAGACCAACAAAAGAGTTATGCTGATATTCATCGAAAGGACGTGGAATTCGATATTGGAGATCATGTGTTGTTACGTGTTGCTCCATGGAAAGGAGTTATGAGATTTGGAAAGAGAGGAAAGCTCAATCCTCGATTTATTGGCCCATTTTTAATCCTCGATCGAGTAGGATCGTAACTTTATGACTTGCTTTCTGCCAAGTATGTCTCGTGTTCATAACATTTTTCATATATCCAAGTTACATAAATATGTGAAAGACCCGAACCACATTATTGAGTTAGAACCCGATGAAATAGCGGAAGATTTAACGTATGAAGAGGTTCCTGTTCAAATCTTGGATAAGAAGGAACATATTCTACACTCCAAGGTTATACCTCAAGTTAAAGTTTTATGGAGGAACCACGATGTTGAAGAAATGACCTGGGAGTTATAATTTGAAATGAAATCAAGGTATCCTTACCTCTTCGACATACCAGGTACGTACCCTAATTTCGAGGGCTAAATTTCATAAGAAGGAGATCAGTAAGACCCCAACTTTTATGAATAAAGATGAATTTTCTATAATTATCATTTTTGAATGAATTTGATATAATGTTATAGTTGTGGGTAATATTTATAAATTTTGCAAAAGTACGCAAGTTGTTATATAATATTCGATTGGTGGGGAATATTCGTTTTAACAGAGAATATTCGTTACGACGGCACAATCATTAGTGGACCCTACAACGGAATTATGTCGGATTGGGAAAAGCGACAAAAATATTTTATGAAAATAACGGCGGAAGTTTTACCATTAACTATTGAAACACCCGGTGTTAAAAGTACAGGAATACGCGTGGTTGCATAGTAGCACACGATATTGATTATTGATGCTTACGTGAGAAGTCATTCAGTTTTATTCAGTATTGTTGATATTTTATATATTATTAAATCAATAATTGAGATGACAGAGTTATTAATATTTTTCGCCGGACTGATTCCGTTATTTATTATTACATTGGAATAACCTTTCATCACGATGTCTGCGTCGCATGGTGGTGATTTTGTTGTTATTCTATTCTTTATTATTACATTGGAATATCTTGTTTGTAAGTATTACGCTTTGACCTGGTTCCGTTATTTATTATTTTGTTGGAATAACCTGCTTCATATGGCACCGCATGCATGGTGATTTCTTTTGTTATTCCATTCTTTATTATACTCAGTTGGTTAAAGTTTTGACTTCTATACTCCATGAAATTGGTGGAATATCTTTGATATTTGCGCTTCATCCAGTATCTTTTTGTGGAAATATTCTTCTGAGCATTCGTAAATTTTACTCTATAAAGAAGTATCATGTTGACAATTTGGACGCTATTAGTTCCTGAATAAATTAATTCTTGAACTTGTTTTATTGAATTCTTATATCATTGTCATCATCCTCATATTTATATTTTATTGAAAGTCATCTGTGGCCTGTAGTGCATAGATGGACTTGGTATGATTATGACCAAGGATTATTCGGTGTAATCATGACCGTAATGTTACAAATAATGTGGTAAAAGTCCTCATTGGCGCGTAGTGCATTGATGGATAGTTGTTGGCATGATCATGACCATTGATGAATACACGAATATCATTGGCCCGTAGTGCATGGATAATTTGTGGTTGTGATACTTATGAATATCCTTGGCCGTAGTGCAGGGATGAGGTGGATTATTTATTGTTGAGTCCCAAATGATAAAAGTGATGAAAAACCTTTTAAATCATAAAAGATAGTAGATTTTATTCTCTACTTGACTCTTTTAATGGATTGTATGTTCCGCTACAGTAAAACTTGATGTCTATTGTATTTTATCAGTTTAGCATTGTTGATGACTAATGATAATTTATTCTGCATTATCTTAGTCATAATATTTCTTACTGGGCTAGTTGAGCTCACCCTTTCTTTCACTGTTCTCTTCAGGAAATGAGAATGTAGCCGGGACTAGTCGGGGAACGGAGTGATGGTCCAGATGATAGTATTAGTAGTCTTCACTATTCTGTTAAATAGTGTGATAATAAATGTAATGAGGACTTATTCTGAGAGTGGATATTGTCTAGAAGACAATATTTGTATTAAAACTCACAGCTTTTTTGTTGTATATTAAAGATTATATTTTTATTATGTACCATGTATTTGGCGACTCAGAATAACTGATGTATACCTATTTTGGGGGCGTCACAGAAAATATTATTTCTTACGAGTATTGAACACAAATAATATCCCTTACCTTAAAAGGAGAGTATTTCTTACTGGTAGGGTGAGGATATTCTTGAAAAAAACTTGCACTGTTTTCTACATTCAAATCTTCTTTAAACTCTAAAGAAATACACTCAATATTATAGAAGAACAATTCTCTGATTCTGATGTGATTTTTAATTCTAAACTAAGCATCCTATTTATAGGAGAATGGAAGGATACTATTTAGAAAAAAAATCACGAACGCACAGTAAAACCATCACGGGCTGCAATCGGCGGAAATTTTTAATTTTACTATTCATTACTGTGCAATAAAATATTCTAATAAAACAAAAACTTTAAATAAAATATAATTTATTCTATTTATAATCTCATAAAATAAAAATTATAATATATATAATACTTAATATATAAATATATATATAACTGAGATAACTTTCTACCGATAATTTTGAAAAATGGGTAAGTGGGGTTCCATGCATTAAGCCAAATTTACAAAAAATACATCATAACATACCCCTCTATTTATCTCAATTCACTTGGCTTCTCAAAACACAATTTTAATAACATTCATCATTAATATTATAACTCACAATATTAACAACCAGATCATTTCCAGGAAAGAGGGGGCTTTCCTATAAGGATTTCTCTTTATTGGCGCACAATTAGGTGACCAAACCCCTTTCCTCGACAAAACTTTGTAGACATTGTCAATAATGCAAATAATAATATGAATAAATTTGTTGTCTCAATTATGAATAAAGTTGGGGTCTTACATAATGCCTCAAGATTTTAAGCGCAAAAACGACTGCTGCCAACTCTAGATCATGAGTAGGATAATTCTCCTCATATTCTTTGAGTTATCGTGAGGCATAGGCTATGACTTTCCAATGGTGCATGAGAACGCATCCTAACCCTCTGCCTGAAGCACCGTTATAGATGACAAATCCCTCAAAACGAGATGGTATTGTAAGAATATGGGCTGAAATGAGTCTCCTTTTGAGTTCTTAAAAACTCTTCTCACATTCCTCACTCCAACCAAATTTTGTATCTTTTCGAGTCAGCTGAGTTAATGGAGTAGCGATTCGAGAAAATCCTTCCACGAAACTCTGATAATAACCAGCTAAGCCCAGAAAGCTACGTACTTTGGTCACTGACTTAGGTTGCTCCCAGCTTAGTATTGCTTCAATCTTCGTCGGGTCAATAGATATTCCGTGATTTGATATCAAGTGCCAAAGGAATGATACTTTCTCAAGCCAGAACTCGCATTTCTTCAACTTGGCGTATAGCTTATTTTCACGAAGCTTTTGATCTTCACGGTTTTTGGAGTATATGAGGATGTCTTCAATAAAGACAACAACAAAATGATCCAAATATTCCTTGAATACTCGATTCATCATATCTATAAAGGCAGCAGGAGCATTAGTCAATCCAAAAGACATGACTAGGAATTCGTAACCGAGTTCTAAAAATAGTCTTTGGAATATCATCAGTTTTAATCTTTAACTGATGATATCCGGAACGAAGATCGATCTTTGAAAAGAATTTGGCACCTTACAACTGGTCAAACATGTCATCAATGCGAGGTAACGGGTACCAATTTGTGATGGTGACATGATTCAACTCCCGATAGTCTATGTAAGACCCCGAATTTTTTTAAATAAAAAGGAATTTCCTTTATTTATTATCTTGAAATAGTAAGGGTTGATTTGATTAATGTGGATAGTTAAGGGTTAAATACGCAAATATTTCAAAATAAGCAAGTGGTTATAAAATATTCATTATTGTCGTGGAATATTAAATGCTTTGTGGGGAATATTCGTTTGGTCGTGGAATATTAAGTCTTGTCGGGGAATATTCGTATGACGCACAATAACCATATGTGGGCCCCATAACGGAAAGCGATTGGATGAGGAAAGCGACAAAGTTTGGGTGGTTATAAATAAGGTAGCGTAGTTAGTGAATTAAAGGATGTTGGAATATCCGGTGGTTAAAATCTGATGTCTGGCGTGGTTGCATAAAGTAGCACACGGTATTACATACAGTATTGTTGAATTATTGATCCTTACGTAAGATGGCACTACTCAATAATTATTACGAGTGAATTCTTTGTTCAATAGTTTATTTTATTGATTCAATAATTGCTGCGTTGGTATTTTATATTATTCTTTGTTTCAATAATTGTCACACGCACAATATTTCCCATTATCGGATCAATAATTCATATTATTTGAATAATATTATTAGATAACATTATTGGCAATGTCTAGAAAGTTACATCTAAGGAGAGGTTTGGTCACCTAATTGCGCTACCATGAAGGAGAGATCCTTATTGGAAAACCCCTCTTTCCAGGAACTACTGGTTGTCATAAATGTGATTACGTAATATTATTTGTGAATAATTAATTATTGATTCATATGGTAAGGAAATATTTATTTTATATGAATATAAATGATGGATTTATTTATGTGGTTATTAATGAAGGAATTAATGTTGAGGTGTTTTATCGGTATTTTATCGGATTGGAGGTGTTAAAAATCAAATCGGGGTTTTGAGATATATCGGGGTTATAATTTTTAATCAAACCGTTGGATTGTGGTAATTTTGGGTATGTTATACATACATAAGTTGAGTATATGTCCACAAATTTTGAACCGTTAAAAATGCACGAATGATTTGTTGTGAATTTTAAGAGGTGTCGATTAGGAAATTAGGTTTATAATTGATTTTGGTGGAAAATTCTAGAATTGAGTGGGCCCCACTTGTGGTTGGTGAAGAAATGTGCTGAATTTTATTTCAAATGTGGTGGGTGGCAATAGTAGCGAGTAAAGCCATCAGTAGCGTGGTCAAAATGCCTTTTACGTGGCTAACATTTTCCTATAAATAGAGGGCTAAGTTAGAATTGAAAATCACACCGAAACAAAGTTTCTCTTTCTCTCTATATTATTGAGCGTATTTTGTGAGTATTTAGATACTTTGAGAGTTGATGTTCAAGACAAGTTTCATTCAAAGACATCACTTGAGCCTTTCCTTAAAATCTTCGATTCTTTGAGGTAAGGGATGTTATTTTCTTCTCAGATGATATTATTTCTTCAATATCATTATGCTTGAAATATTGATTGGAACTTTTATCAAATTTGGAACTTTTTCATGTCGGGGTTACTATTCACGAGTTACTATTCATGAGTTACTATTCACGAGTTACTATTCATGAGTTACTATTCACGAGTACTATTCACGAGTACTATTCATGAAGCGTGAAGATGTTTTTTGTGGAATTTCTACCTTTGGTGTGTGAGTTACTATTCACGATATCAAGGCCTATTCACGATATCTCAAGACTATTCACGAATACGGCACTATTCATAGAAAATGAAAATTTTTCTTTTTCGCCTAAAATATCTATTCTAGATACTAGTTTTGATTGTATCCATGTTTTGATCATTCTTGAATTTTACTTCACTATGATTATTTTTGAGGTATTTTGGACGTGGATAAAACCAAGTACTGAATCCTTAATCCTTGTCATTTTGTTTCCTTTGGATTCGTTTCTTTAAAATATATTTTTCATCATCCTCGGTCTTAAATGATGATATTATTGAATATCTTTGGCTTTGTAAGCAAAGATGAATGATTTCTGAAGAATATCTTTGGCACATAGTAAAAGATGAAGCAGTGTTTAAATGAACATGACCGATCGATGAATATCTTTGGCACTTAGTGCAAAGATGAGCAGTGTTTAAATGAATATGACCGATCGATGAATATCTTTGGCCTTTAGTGCAAAGATGAGAAGTGTGTTGAGATGAACATGACCGATTGATGAATATCTTTGGCTCTGTAGTGCAAAGATGAATATTTGATTTGAGATGAATATTGATTGATGTTACGAGGATAAAATATTGATGATGGGTATTAAATTCATAGATTATAGTAGATTTCATTCTCTACGTAACTCTTCTATGAATTATTATTTCCGCCGCGAATATTGATAACCGAAACTTGTTGTCTATTGTATTCTATCGATTTTTCCTGTTGGAGACTAACGATAATTTGTTGTATATTATCTTAGTCATAACATTCTTTCTTGGGCTAGTTGAGCTCACCCTTTTCCTTGTTGTTCCATTTTTCTTCTCGGGAGGCGAGAATGTAATGAGTACTTAGTCGGGGTATGGAATGAAGGTTCTAGAGAGAGTTGTTTAGTAGTCCTCACCATTATTGTAAAATAATGTATCAATAAATGTGATGAGGATTTATTTGAGTATAAATATTGTCTAGAAGATAATATTTGTATTTAAACTCACATTTTATTGTTGTGATAATAAAGTTGTAGTTGTTTCGTACCATGTATTTGGCGACTCGAGAATGGGTTGGATGGAATGGACCTATTTTGGGGTCGTCGCGGTTGGTATCGAGCTTAGGGATATGATCTCTGGCGGAGATCGGGGAATAAAACTAGGAGGGAGACGAGTAAATCCTTCGCTAGTGTGTCCTACCTAAGCTTATTTGTTAGTTGGTCGTGATTTAGGGATATTATGTGATATATTGATTTCCTTAATTAACCCTTGTTTTATAGCGGTATTTGAGAATGTCGTAATTGAGAATATTAATAGTGGAGTAAATGAGACCGTGGAGATGCATACTTAATAACTTGGGAGAGCGTGCAACAGTGGCAATGTACCTCCGTGAATAACACCCTTTGAGCGGATGATGAAGCGAGGGGATGTTTAAAAGCTTTTTGAGTTCATGCAAAATCGGGCGAGGAGACTCGTGTTCAAAATCTGAGGAGGAGATGATAGCAATTCACGGGTGGTCACAACAAGCGATTCAAAGAGTTGGGGGACCACGAGTGCAGGGAAAGCGGATCCGATCATGGCGGAAACATGGGTCAAGCAAATTACCAAGATATTCGATGTCTTGGGATGCACGAAAGAACAGAAAGTTCCATTCGCTACTTTTATGTTAAAATGGCGAGGCAGACATTGGTAGGAATCGTGAAGCGTACTCCATTCAATTTGCATCAAAGATGTCATGGGAGACGTTTGAAGCAGTTCAATGACAAGTACTTCCACGAAAGTATTCGTCGTATGAAGGAAGTGGAGTTTATTAGATTGGGAGCAGAATAACATGGACGGTGTCCCGAAGACGAGGCGAAGTTGGCGGAGTTATCGAGTTTGCACCTCATTTGGTGGAGAATGAGGAACGATGACGCGGATGTTTCGAGAGGTTTGAAACCCCAAGATACGCCAAGATCTCATTTCTCATAAATTTTCTCTCTATTCGGATGTTGTCAATGAGGCTCGGTTGTTAGAGCGAGATAACGAAATACGTTCAACCGAGGGACCATAACCGAGGATCATCTAGAAGATAGTAGTCAACAAAATAACGATAACCAAACGGAGAAAGAAGAATCTGAGACAAAGGCGGTAACCACTCTGGTGGTAATCGTGGCCATGAAAATAGAAGAAGCGAGTTGGGAGGAGATTTTAAAAGAGGAGATTCAACAACGACCATGTGAAGACGTCGGCGCCAAATGGCAACCGGGTTCCAAGGAGGAGAAAAGACCATCGATCGTATGTTATGTTAAAATGCGGAAAGAGGGATATATCATTCAAACCGCCCACAACAGCAGGTTTTAAGGTATGCTATAATTGTGGAAAAGAAGGACATATAAACAAAGAATATACGATATCGAAACCTAGTACAATGAGGCGGTGACTCAAAAGGATGTCCCAGAAAAGTCAAAGTCAACGATTCCTGGAAGAGCGTTTGTCGTGACCGGTCAAAATGCGAGGAACTCGAACGAAGTTAGCACAGGTTAGTTAATTATAAATTCTTGCGAAGTTTATACCTTACTAGAATCGGTTCTACCCATTCTTTTATCTCTCTTGCTTACTCAACGCGTTTGAACTTGACTACGGAGAAATTAGACTTTGACCTATTTATGGAGACTCGTTAGGAGAAACTTTCATTACATCCGTTGTTTAAAAATCTTGCTTGATTCAAGTTGGCACTATCACATTACCCGTTAACCTTATTTCTACGAGAGATATTTGTTTTGATGTGATTTTAAGGTTAACTACTCATCATGCCAAAATTGATTATTTTCGTAAGGTTGTTAGTTTTCATATTCCTAAGCAACTTTGTTATTCAATTCAAGCAATCAAACCATTGTAATCAAACATTTTCATATCAAGCCATGAAGTCATTCGTTTATTACGGATGTCAAGTTTTCTTAGTCCATGTTATGGATTTGAATAAAGACACGTCGATTTGAATAATATTCTGTTGTTATTGATTTTTCCCGACGTATTTCTGAAGAATTTCTTGGCTTACTCCCAAAGCTCGATATTAAATTTTGTATCAATTTGAACCGGTAGACAAAACTCATTTCTAAAATCTTATATCGAATGGCTCTATTGAACTTCGGGAGTTAAAAATTCAACTATAGAATTTGGTACGAGCCTTTATCTTATGACTTCCTTTGTGGAATTCACTAAGCGGACTCTCTGTAGGGGACGTCATATTCGATGCGATAGTAAAGCGATAGGTGTCATTGTGGACGTCTTATCCAAGGTTGGGATATGAGTTACGATTGAGAGCAACCTAAGTCGAGAATCGAAATACGTAGCTTTCTAGCTTAGTTGGTTATTATCGGAGATTCGTTGAAGGATATTCTCGAATCGCTATTCCATTATCTTGGTGACTCGTAGAGATACAAAATTCGAATGGAGCAAGGAATGTGGGAAGAGCTTGAAGAACTCAAGAGGAGACTCATTTCAAAGACATGTTACGACCATGCCATCACGGAAAAGCGAACGTGGTGGTGGCGCGTGTTGAGTAGAAGATCGTATATATAATCACGAGTACGATATTATCAAAGACTCATTTCAGTATAATAGAGATTGAGATGAAAACTCTAGGTACCCACGTGATGATATACGATGCACGTGATGATATCTGAGTATAATCGACTTTAATCGATAAAGTTAAAGTCATTCAAGCTACCTTGCGGGTGATGAATTTGAAGAAGGAGGTGCAAGAAGTTGTTATTTTAAAAGCGAGAATCGGTGAGGTGAGGAAAGCTCAAACCTTCGATTTATTAATCCATTTGAAATTCTCGATTGAATAGGAACTGTGGCCTATAGACTCGCTTTTACCACCAAGTATGGCGTGTTCATAACGTTTTTCACGTATCGATGTTACATAAATATGTGGACGACCGAAACACGTCATTGAGTTAGAACCAGGACGAGATAGTAGAAGACTTAACGTCACGAGGAGGTACTGTCAAGATTTTGTAGAGGAAAGAACATGACCTATGTCTGAGGTTATACCATAAGTTAAAGTTTTGTGGAGAAACCATCTTTATTGAGGAAATGACACGGGAGTTGGAATCAAAATGAAAGCGAGGTATCTTTACCTTTTCAAAACACCAGTATCGACGTCGATTTCGAGGACGAAATTTCATAAGGAGGGAGGTTGTAAGACCCCGAATTTTTTTAAATAAAAGGAATTTCCTTTATTTATTATCTTGAAATAGTAAGGGTTGATTTGATTAATGTGGATAGTTAAGGGTTAAATACGCAAATATTTCAAAATAAGCAAGTGGTTATAAAATATTCATTATTGTTGTGGAATATTCGTACTGTCGGGGAATATTCGTTTGGTCGTGGAATATTAAGATCTTGTGGGAATATTCGTGTACGGCCTTGACCATGTGTGGGCCCCATGCTGAAAAGCGATTGGATGAGGAAAGCGACAAAGTTTGGGTGGTTATAAATAACTTGGCGTAGTTATTCTGAATTAAGATTGTTGGAATATCCAAATTGGTTAAAATACTGATGTCTGGCGTGGTTGGTTGCGATAGCACTTACGGCGGTATTGCAGTATTATTGAATTATTGATCCTTACGTAAGATGGCACTTTACTCAATAATTATTACGGTGAGTTCTTGTTCAATAGTTTATTTTATTGATTCAATAATTTCTGCGTTGGTATTTTATATTATTGTTGTTTCAATAATTGTCACCGCACGATATTTCCCATTATCGGATCAATAATTCATATTATTTGAATAATATTATTAGATAACATTATTGGCAATGTCTAGAAAGTTACTGTCTAAGGAGAGGTTTGGTCACCTAATTGCGGCGCCAAGAAGAGAGAGATCCTTATTGGAAAGCCCCTCTTTCTGAAGCGGCTGGTTGTCATAAATGTGATTCTGTAATATTATTTGTGAATAATTAATTATTGATTCATATGGTAAGGAAATATTTATTTTATATGAATATAAATGATGGATTTATTTATGTGGTTATTAATGAAGGAATTAATGTTGAGGTGTTTTATCAAGTATTTTATCGGATTGGAGGTGTTAAAAATCAAATCGGGGTTTTGAGATATATTATGGGGTTATAATTTTTAATCAAATGAGTTGGATTGTGGTAATTTTGGGTATGTTATACATACATAAGTTGAGTATATGTCCACAAATTTTGAACAATTAAAAATGCACGAATGATTTGTTGTGAATTTTAAGAGGTGTCGATTCGGAAATTAGGTTTATAATTGATTTTGGTGGAAAATTCTAGAATTGAGTGGGCCCCACTTGTGGTTAGTGAAGAAATGTGCTGAATTTTATTTCAAATGTGGTGGGTGGCAATAGTAGCGTGTAAAGCCATCGGAGTAATTGGTCGAGTCAAGTCTGCCTTGGTGGGCTAACATTTTCCTATAAATAGAGGGCTAAGTTAGAATTGAAAATCACACCGAAACAAAGTTTTCTCTCTTTCTCTCTATATTATTGAGCGTATTTTGTGAGTATTTAGATACTTTGAGAGTTGATGTTCGTACAAGTTTCATTCAAAGATCACTTGAGCCTTTCCTTCCAAATCTTGATTCTTTGAGGTAAGGGATGTTATTTTCTTCTCGAGATGATATTATTTCTTCAATATCATTATCTTTGAAATATTGATTGGAACTTTTTATCAAATTTGGAACTTTTCATGTCGGGGTTACTATTCACGAGTTACTATTCATGAGTTACTATTCACGAGTTCTATTATTCATGAGTTCTTATTCACGAAGTACTATTCACGAGTACTATTCATGAAGCGTGAAGATGTTTTTGTGGAATTTCTACCTTTGGGTGTTGAGTTACTATTCACGATGTCTGGCCTTTATTCACGATATCTGACCTATATTCACGAATCGGCACTATTCATAGAAAAATGAAAATTTTTCTTTTCGTCTAAAATATCTATTACGGATACTAGCTTTGATTGTATCCATGTTTTGATCATTCTTGAATTTTACTTCACTATGATTATTTTGAGGTATTTTTGGACGTGGATAAAACCAAGTACTGAATCCTTAATCCTTGTCATTTTGTTTCATCTTTGGATTCGTTTCTTTAAAAATATTTTCATCATCCTCGGTCTTAAATGATGATATTATTGAATATCTTTGGCACTGTAGTAGTAAAAAGATGAATGATTTCGAAGAATATCTTTGGCTGTAGTGCAAAGATGAGCGGTGTGTTTAAATGAACATGACCGATCGATGAATATCTTTGGCTGTAGTAAAAGATGAGCAGTGTTTAAATGAAATATGACCGGTGATGAATATCTTTGGCCTTTAGTGCAAAGAGATGAGCAGTGTTGAGATGAACATGACCGATTGATGAATATCTTTGGCACTGTAGTGCAAAGATGAATATTTGATTTGAGATGAATATTGATTGATGTTCTGAGGATAAAATATTGATGATGGATTTATTAAATTCATAGATTATAGTAGATTTCATTCTCTACGTAACTCTTCTATGAATTATTATTTCACCTGCGAATATTGATCCGAAAACATTGTCTATTGTATTCTATCGATTTTTCCTCGTTGGAGACTAACGATAATTTGTTGTATATTATCTTAGTCATAACATTCTTCTTTGGGCTAGTTGAGCTCACCCTTTTCCTTGTTGTTCCATTTTTTTCTTCTCGGGAGGCGAGAATGTAGCGAGTACTAGTCCGGGTATGGAATGAAGGTTCTAGAGAGAGTTGTTTAGTAGTCCTCACCATTATTGTAAAATAATGTATCAATAAATGTGATGAGGATTTATTTGAGTATAAATATTATACAGAAGATAATATTTGTATTTAAACTCACAGATTTTATTGTTGTGATAATAAAGTTGTAGTTGTTTCTGTACCATGTATTTGGCGACTCAGAATGGGTTGGATGGAATGGACCTATTTTGGGGTCGTCACAGTCTATACAAAGTAGCATATTTCCATTTTTCTTCTTTACGAATAGAACAGGAGCACCCCAAGGAGACGTACTAGGATGAATAAAACCAATATCTAACAGTTCTTGCAGTTGGGTTTTTAACTCCTGAAGTTCAATAGGATCCATTTGATATGGGATTTTGAAAATGGGTTTTGTATCGGGTTCAAGATCAATACAAAACTCGATTTCACGCTCCGGGGGTAAGCCAGGAAGTTCTTCAGAGAATACGTCAAGAAATTTATTAACAATAGAAATATCATTCAAATTTCACTTATTTTTGTTTAAATATGTGACATGAGCTAAGAAAGCTTGACATCCTTTTTTTAATAAACGAATGGCTTATGGCTTGATATGACAGTGATTGATTTTAGTGGTTTGGTTGCTTGAATTCGTATAATAGGTTGGTTAGGAATATGAAAGCTAAAAACCTTACGAAAACAATCAATTTTAACATGATGAGTAGTTAACCAATCAATCCCTAAAATCACATCAAATGCAAGTATTTTTAAAGAGATAAGATCGACATATAATGTGGTGCCAATTTGAACCAAACAAGATTTATAAACAGTGGATGTAATGAAGGTTTCTCCCAAACAAGTCAAAGTCTAATTTCTCTGGAGTTAAATTTAAATGTTGAGCACAAGTAGGAGAAATAAAAGAATGGGTAGAACCGGTATTAAATACTGTATAGATTTCACAAGATTTTATGATTAGTTTACCCGTGATAACTTTGTTCGTGTTCCTCGCTTTTTGGGAGGTCACAAAAAATGCTCTTCCTTGAACTACCGGCTTTGACTTATCTGGGATAGCCTTTGGTGTCAGTGTCCCAGCTACACTTGACTTCGCTGCATGATAAAATTGAGCTAAATGACCATCCTTTCCGTAATTGTAACACACTCTGGGTTGCTACGTATAGTTTAGACTGATGTGTCATTCCTGTTCGCATTTGTAGCATATGACCGATGGTCGTTCTCCTTCCTTAAAAATGGGTGTTGGTGCTGCTGTCTTTCCATCATTGTTGAATCTCCTCTTCTTAAAATTTCCACTTCTATTATCTTGGCCAGAATTACCACCGAAGTGGTTACCATTTCTTGCATATTAATTTCTTCCACGTTTGTTATCACCGCTTCGATGACTTCCACCACTGGTATTATCGTTTTGTCACCTACTATCTCTTGGTTGGGTTGACTCATTATCGCGCTCCAATAACTGAGCCCTATTCACAACATCTGAATACAAGCAAAGTTTTTGAGAAATAAGGTATTGACCTATTTTAGGTTTCAAACCTCGCAGAAACATTCGCGTCATACGCTCCTCATTATCTACCAAATGGAATGTAAACCGGGATAACTCTGCAAACTTAGCCTCGTACTGCGATACGGTCATATTTTTTTGCTCCAACTTGATGAATTACACCTCCTTCATGTGAAAATATTTTCGGGAAAGTACTTGTCGTTGAATAATTCTTGGAACTTCTCCTAAGACATCTTCAGTGCGGCAGGCTTAGTACGCTTTACAGATTCCCACCAATGATCTTCTTCTCCTCGCAACATGAAGGTGGCAAAGGGAACCTTTTACTCCTTGGAGCATCCCAAGACATCAAATATCTTGGTGATCTGCTTAATCCACGTCTCTGCCTTAAGTGGTTCTGGCTTTCCCAAAAACTCCGGTGGTCCCAGCTTCTTGAATTGGTTAGCGGTGACCATTCGTGAGTTGCCAGTGTTTTTCCCTGCATTTTGAACAAGAGTCTCTCTCTCTTGATGTTGTATGAATTGTAGAAAGCTCCTAAACATTCCGTCGTTCATCATTTGGTTAGTGTTGTTATTTGCATGAGGATTATTGCCTTTCTGATGCACATTATCCTGGTTATTGATCATCAGTGACTCAACGGTATCATGTACTCCATTGCTTATCTTAACATTTTTAAATGCCATTTTCAAACACTGCCACAAAACAAGGGTAAATTAACATGCCACATATTATCTCTATATTCTGATCGACCAATTAAATAACAAATAAACTTAGGTAGGTGTGAGACCCCAGATTTTATGAATAAAGATTTAAATTTCTCAAAATATTTTTTTTAATATTATGGTGTGGATATAATATAATGTTATAGTTGTGGGTAATATTTACAAATTTTGCAAAATAAGCAAGTGGTTTTATAATATTCGATTGGTCGGGGAATATTCGTTTTAATAGGGAATATTCGTACAACGGCACAATCATTGGTAGACCCCACTACGGAAGTATTGTCGTAGTAATAAAATGACATAATTATTTATATGAAAATAATAGCAGAAGTTATACCGTTAAAACTGTTGACCTACTTGGTAGTAAAAGTACAGTAATACACGTGGTTGCATAGTAGCACACGGTATTGGTTATTGATGCTTACATGATAAGTCACTCAGTTATACTCAATTATTGCTATAGTAATTCGATTGCATCATATCTCTCATATTATTGATTCGATTATTGTCACAGTATCATCTGCATTATATGATATATTATTAAATCAATAATTGAGACGATAAAGTTATTCATATTATTAAATTATAATATTTACAATGTCTAGAAGTTCTTCCAAGGAGAGGTTTGGTCACCTAATTGCGCACCAATAGGGAGAAATCCTTATTGGAAAGCCCCCTCTTTCCTGGGAACAACCTGGTTGTTAAATATTATGAGTTATAATATTAATGATGAATTCGTGTTGATTAAAGATGAATTTGATAGTTCTATTGTGTTGGGATTATTTGTGTTAGTAGAAATCGACATTTATTTCGATAATAATTGATGTCTGGAGATTATATTGTTCAATCGGGTATTCAGGGCAGTTTTTGTGTCGGAGTACTATTCACGAGTTACTATTCACTAGTTACTATTCATGAGTTACTATTCATGAGTTACTATTCACGAGTTACTATTGAGTCACATTCACTTACTATTAGGGGAGTTGGTGCAAGATTGATAATACTTGCATGACTAAGTTAAAAATGGAGGTATAGATGGAGGTACTATACTGTAATTAATTTTTTCACATGTTTAGAACTATTGTGAGACCCCAGATTTTATAAATAAAGATTTAAATTTCTTGAAATATTTTTTTTGAATATTAAGGTGTGGATTTGAGATAATGTTATAGTTGGGGGTAGTATTTGAAAATTTTGCAAAGTATTCAAGTTGTTATATAATATTCGATTGGTCGGGGAATATTCTTTTTGTCGGAGAATATTCGATGAATTTATTAACAATCATTAGTGGACCCACAACGGAAGAAGCGTCGTAGTTAAAAATGACAAAATTATTTTATGAAAATAATTACGGAGGTTTTACTGGTTGATCTTGTTGAACTACCCGAAGTAGTAAAAATCATGATGTCTGGCGTGGTTAAGTAGTAGCACACGGTATTGATTATTGATGCTTACGTAAGAAGTCACTTTCGGTTATACTACATTATTGCTACGAAGAATTGCTTTGCATCATATATCTCATATTATTGATTCAATTATTGTCGTAGTATCATTATGCATAATATGTTATTTTATTAAATCAATAATTGAGACGACAAAGTTATTCACATTATTAAATTGAAATATTTACAATGTCAGAAGTTACATCGAGAGGTTTGGTCACCTAATTACGGCATTAATAGGAGAAATCCTTATTGGAAAGCCCCTCTTTCCGGAATGACACGGTTGTTAAATATTGTGAGTTATGATATTAATGATGGATAAGTTCGTGTTGATTAAAGATGAATTTGATAGTTCAATGTGTTGAAATTATTTGTGTTAAACATTTATTTCGATGGTAATTGATGTCCTGGAGGTTATATTGTTCAATCGGGTATTCAAGGCGGTTTTTGTCGAAATTACTATTCACGAGTTACTATTCACGGGTTCTTATTCACCAAAATTACTATTCACTATAGTATTGTTCACTCGAGTATTTGGGACACTTTTTTGTGTCGGGTTACTTATTCATGAGTTACTATTCATGAAGTTACTATTCATGAGATTACTATTCACGAAGTTACTATTCATGAGTTCTTATTCACGATTTACTTATTTATGTGCTAATTTTTGGTCAGTTGGATGAAATTATAATAGTAAAATCAATAAGGATCGTTGATTTAAGATTTTAATAGTAACTTGTCCTTTCGGTATTACCAAGAGTTACCCCTTCACAAATAGTAGTTGTCTCTTCGATATTACCAAGAGTCATTTTGACCCTTCATTAAGACCAAAAGCCACTTTGGGTTTTCTATAAATAGAAGCTCATTCTTCTTCATTTCTCACCAATTCACCAAAGCTTTAGAGCCATTATTATAGAGAGAAATTATAGAGAAGTTATATAGAGAAAATCTATAGAGTGAAAGAAGAAGAGAAGTGCGCTTCCCTACTACTCCTATATCCAGATTTCTTTCAAAGGTAAGGGTATTATTTGTTGTATTCGTAAGTAGGGGTGTTATTCTTTCTTATTCATGAAGAGAACTTCATTATTCCATTCTTTATTATTTTGTTGGAATAACTTTTGTATCTGTGGCATACCCTATACTTGGTGAAATCCTCTGTTATTCCATTCTTTATTATTACATTGGAATAACTCAGATATCTGTGACATACCCTATACATAATCAGTATCGTGGTTTACCCTATACTTGGTGACATTCTTCTATTATTCATTGGAACATCACGTCGATGTGTGTTACACAGGACTGGTTAAAATCTTTATTATTATTCATTGGAATATCCTATCTCGTGTGTTTTACAAGGATCTGGTTCCATCTTTATTATTTTGTTGGAACATCACTGCCGGTGTGAATTTCACTTGACTTTGGTTCCGTTATTATTATTACATTGAAATAACTTTGTCTATGCAGTACCGCATGCATGGTGATTTCCTTTGTTATTCCATTCTTTATTATACCCAGGTTGGTTAAAACTTTGACTTCTATACTCCATGAAATTAGTAGAATATTCTTGATATTTGCGTTTCATCCGGTATCTTTTCATGGAAATATTCTTCGATCATTCTTGAATTTTACTCTACAAAGCGATATCATGTTAACAATTTGGGACGTTATTAGTTCTGAATAAATTAATTAAGTGAACTTGTTTTATTGAATTATTATGTCATTGTCATCATCCTCATGTTATATTATGTTATCTTTGGCTTACGTGCATAGATGAACTTAGTATGATTATGATTGAGGATCATTCGGTATAATCATGGCTTGTTATAAATGATGTGACAAAAGTCCTCGAGTGGCACATGTAATGCGGTGATGGATAGTTTTGGTATGATTATGACCGGGGGTGATTCGGTATAGTCATGACCATTGATAATTTGATGAAAATCCTTGGTAGTGGTACATGGATGATTAGATATTGTGGTTTATTCATTAAACTGAGTCTTAGTGATAAAATTTATGAAAACCTTATAAAACCTAAAAGATAGTAGACTTTATTTTCTACTTGACTCTTTTAATGGATTGCATATTTCACCGCATGATTAAAGCTGGTTGTCTATTGTATTTTATCAATTTAACATTGTTGAAGACTATTGATAATTTATTACGCATTATCTTAGTTATAATATTTCTTCTTTGGGCTAGTTGAGCTCACCCTTTCTTTCTTTTTTTCTCTTGTGAAATGAGAATATAAATTTGGGACGAGTCGGGGAAAAGAGTGATGGTCCAGAAGATAGCATTAGTAGTCCTCACTATTCTGTTAAATAGTGTGACAATAAATATAATGAGGACTCCTTGAGTATGAATATTGTCTAAATGACAATATTCCTATTAGAACTCTCAGTTTATGTATTGTCGTATGTTACACGACAGATGTATAATTAAGTTTGTATTTGAATTTATGTACCATGTAAGTGGCGACCCAAGATGGGTGACGTATACCTAATTTTGGGGGCGTCACAACTATTGATTCGCATGATTTACTATTGATTCACATGATTTACTATTAGGGGAGGTGGTGCAAGTTTGATAATACTTGGATGACTGAATAATAAATGAAAGAAAAGTTGGAGGTATTGTACTATAATTTTTCGAGCCCAAAAATGTGCAATTATAGGAACTATGTTTTCCTATAAATAGAAGCTCATTCTTCCTTCATTTCTCACCAATTTACTAAAGCTTTAGAGCCTTTATTATAGAGAGAAATTATAGAGAGAAAGAAGAAGAGAAGTCTACTACCTCACTATTCCAGTATTCAGCTTTATTCTAAGGTAAGGGATATTATTTGTTGTACCCGTAAGGGGTATTATTCTTTCGTATTCATGAAGAGAATTATTTCTTTCAATACTCGTAAGAGTTGTTATTCCATTCTTTGTTATTCTGTTGGAATAACTTGTTTATACGAAGTACCGCATACATGGTGAAATTCTTCTATTATTCCGTTCTTTATTATTCTGTCGCAATATCCTGTCTATGCGTTTACGCCGGACTTAGTTCCATTCTTTATTATTCTGTTGGAATAACCTTTTTGTGTGGTCTATCGTATGCATGGTGATTTCTGTTGTTATTCCATTCTTTATTATTCTATCAATATCACATGCGTGCATTTATCTTGGGAATTGGTTCCATTATTTATTATTCTATTGGGAATTACATGCATGCGGTCTATCGCATACGCATGGTGAATCCTTCATTATTCCATTCTTTATTATTACATTGGAATAACTTTTGCTGTGTGGATTACCACAAGCATGGTGAATGATCCTTTGTATTTATTCCTTATTAAATTATGGAAATGATCTGTTTACATTGATTATGATGAGAGTCATAATAAAAGCATTGGACAGATGAAAACCATGGGTATATGTAGTATTAGTAAGTGTTATGATAAGTTATGTTGGTTATTATGTGAAAACATGAAAGTTTCTTAGAAATCACAACGAGTTAAAAATCAGATTTTGGTGAAAATTGAACAAGAAATTCAATTGACCATATCTCCTATTATATTTCAAGTTTTTTAGTGTGGTCAAGTCCTAGAGTTAGATCTATGAGTTTAATAACTTATCCAAGTGGAATCAATAGAAAAGGTGTTGTAGATTTTTGTGTGGACTGTTTTTAGCAAAGGAGTCAAAAGCTGGAAAATATCAAAAAGCTACTGCCCATAATTTTGTAAGGGCTGCTTCGGCCACTTAGTTTGTAAGAAAACTTCCGGCCTTTTGGGACATGAAAGTATATGGTATAAGGTACCTCCTGTCCAAAAATGAGCTCATTCCGACTTAAAATGACCAAGTTATGACTATTTCAATATTTAGGTTTTTTCGACAAAAAATGCTATAACCGGAGTTCTATAACTCCGATGACCATGAAATTTAAATTGGAAGCTCACATTAACATGTGTAAGATCCTGCCAAGATTTGGGAATTTCTGGAGTTAACCTTGAGGTAGCTAATTTCTTAAGGAATTAATTAGAAATTGATTTTTAAAAAATAGTAAATGAATTTTCAAAATTCTGAGAAATATATATGTTCATTATGGGACTATATTCTGCTAAATCCCAAAAAAAAAATATTTTTGGGACTAATTTGGTATTTTTCATGAAAATGGTTTAGTTACGAACATGTGAGTTAAATATGTTATGTGAAGTAACAAAGTTGGAAAATAGGATTTTATAGCTTGGGAATCCTATATAAGGTATATGCAGATTTTTGATAAGGGATTTGATCATTGGTGATGAAATCTTATGAGTATGGCATTCTTTGAATGAATAAATGTATTATTTGGTAAAGTGTAAACAATTGAAATAAATTATTTATAAGTTTAGAGGTGATTAAATTTTTTTTATAATATTAATAATATTAGATTATGAGTTTATTAAGTGATTGATAATATATGGATAAATTTAAAGTCTTTAATATTTATCCTTGTTTTAGTTTGATTAATGCTTATATCATTGTCATCATCCTCATGCTTATATGGTGATGAAAGTTATATTTGGCTTACGTGCGAAGATGGACTGTTGTTTATTGAATTATATATCTTTGGCTTACGTGCAAAGATGGATTGTTGATTATTAGTTTTATGGATGTATATCTTTGGCTTACGTGCAGAGATGGACTTGGTATGATTATGACCAGGGATTATTCGGTATAGTCATGACCATTGATGATTTAAAGAATATCCTTGGCCCGTAGTGCAGGGATAATTCGATGATGTGGTTTATTTATTAAGCTGAGAAGCAGCGATAAAAATTGATTAAAACATTTTAAATCATAGAAGATAGTAGATTTTATTCTCTACTTGACTCTTCTAATGAATTGTTTGTTCCGCTGCAGTTAAACTTGATGTCTATTGTATTTTATCAATTTAACATTGTTAAAGACTAATGATAATTTATTCTGCATTATCTTAGTCATAATATTTCTTCTTTGGGCTAGTTGAGCTCACCCTTTCTTTCCTTCATTCTCTTGTGAAATGAGAATATAGTTGGGACGAGTCGGGGAGCGGAGTGGCGGTCGGATGATAGCATTAGTAGTCCTCACTATTCTGTTAAATAGTGTGATAATAAATGTAATGAGGACTCCATTGAGTGTGGATATTGTCTAGATAACAATATTCTTATTAAAACTCTTAGTTTATGTTTTGTCATATTTTTCACGACAGTTGTATTATTAAGTTATATTTGTATTTTTACCATGTATTTGGCGACTCAGAATAGGTGATGTATACCTATTTTTGGGGGCGTCACAGTAGGTCATACTAGTGAAGGATTTACTTGTCTCTCCTCTCTTAGTTCTAGCCTCAAATCTCTGCCAGGGATCATATCCCTAAGCTTTGATACCAACTGTGACGCCCCCAAAATAGGTATATATACACAGCTCATTCCGAGTCGCCAAATACATGGTATAAAATTTAAATACAAACTTCATTTACATAATACGACAAAAATGTAGCTCGAAGTTTTAACACGAATATTGTCTCGTTGACAATATCCAAACTCAAATGGAGTCCTCATTACAATTATTATCACTATTTTAGAGAATAGTGAGGACAACTATAGCCACCATCTCGGACCGTCACTCCATTCCCTAACTAGTCCCTTTTATGTTCTCATTTCCTGAACAGAATAATGAAAGAAAAAGGTGAGCTCAACTAGCCCAGTAAGAAATATTATGACTAAGATAATGCATAATAAAATATCATTAGCCTTCAATAGTGTTAAACTGATATAGAACAATAAACTACACGTTTAACTGCAGCGGAACAAGCAATCCATTAAAAGAGTCAAGTATAGCATGATATCTACTATCTTCTATGATTTAAAAGTTCATCATCAATATTTTATCGTTGTAATACAGCTCAATAAATAATCCACATCACTAAAATATCCATGCACTAAGGGCTAATGATATTCATTAATATCACATCCACGAATCATCCATGCACTACGGGCCAAGGATATTCGTTATTATCACCAGTGGTCATGATCATGCCAAACAACTATCCATCAATGCACTATGGGCCAATGAGGACTTTTACCACATCATTTATAACATTACAGGTCATGATTATACCGATACAAAATTCTTGATCATAATCATACCAATCAACAGTCCATCTATGCACTATGGGCCAAAGATAGCTTTTCTCACAATATAAGCATGAGGATGATGACAATGATATAAGAATTCAATTAAATGAGAGTAAGGATAAATTTTAAAGATTTATAATTCAATTTATCCAGAATTCAATAATGTCCAAATTGTTAACATGATACTGCTTTGTGGAGTAAAATTCAAGAATAATATTGTATCAAAAATAATTTGGACAGAAAATAATCAATTTTTGTCATGAATAGTACCCCGGGTGAATAGTACCTGAGTGAATAGTACCCCATGAATAGTATTTCATGAATAGTACCCCGTGAATAGTACCCCAGCATGAAAAGATTAAAATTTAACAAGAATATTCAGAAAAATTTTCTTATGAAAAGATACTGGATGAAACGCAAATTTCAAGGATATTCTACTAATTTCAAGGAGTATAGAAGTAATACTTAACAAAATGAGTGTAGAATTTGAAATCTGAAACGAAATAATATTACTTACATACTACAGAGTATGGAAGAAAATATTATTTCTTACAAGTATTAAACACAAATAATATCCCTTACCTTAAAAGGAGAGTATTTCTTACTGGTAGGGCAGAGATATTCTTGAAGAAAATTTGCACTATTTTCTACATTCAAAGCTTCCTTCAACTCTAAAAAATACGCTCAATATTATAGAAAAAGAATTCTCTGATTCTGTTGTGATTTTCAATTCTAAACTAAGCATCCTATTTATAGGAGAATGGAATGATACTATTTAGAAAATAAAATCAAGGACGTACAATAAAAATATCACGGGCTGCAAACGACGAAAATTTTTAATTTTACTATTCATTACTTTGCATTAAAATATTCTAATAAAACGAAATTTAAATAAAATATAATATATTCTATTTATAATCTAATAAAAAAACTTGTATATATATATAAAACAAAACTGAGATAATTTTTTACCGATAATTTTGAAAAATGGGTAAGTGAGAGTCCATGTAATAAGCCAAATATATAACAAATACTTCATAACATACCCCTCTATTTATCTCAATTCACTTGGCTTCTCAAAACATATTTTTAATAACATTCATCATTAATATTATAACTCACAATATTAACAACCAGATCATTCTTAGGAAAGAGGAGGCTTTCCTATAAGGATTTCTCCTTATTGGCGCGCATTTAGGTGACCAAACTCCTTTTCTCGACAAAACTTTCTAGACATTGTCAATAATGAAAATAATAATATGAATAACTTTGTCGTCTCAATTATTGATTTAATAATATAAAATATTGTGACAATAATTAAATCAATAACGTGAAATACTATGCAGCAATTACTATGGCAATAATTGAGTATAACTGAGTGACTTCTCACGTAAATATCAATGATCAAAGATACTGTACAATACCGTGTGCTACTATGTAACCACGTGTATTACTGTACTTTTATCATCGGGTAATTCAATATTTAACGGTAAAACTTCCGCCGTTATTTTTCTAAAAAGATATTTCTGTCGTTTTCTATCTCCAACATTAATTTCATTGTGGGGTCCATTAATGATTGTGTCGTCATACGAATATTCCCCGACCAAAATAATATTTTATGATAACTTGCTTACTTTGCAAAATTTAAAAATATTACCCATAACTATAACATTATATCAAATCCACACCTTATTACTCAAAATGATATTTAGAGAAAATTAATTTTTATTCATAAAAGTTAGGGTCTTACAATGAGCAATAGCATGTAAGGTGTAATCCTATATATTAAGGTTTCTTCATTCAATATAAAATGAGGTATGACATTAGAATGTGAATAATTATTATATAAGACTATGTGATAAAAGTTAACTTTAAAGTATGTAAATTGCTAAGTTGTATGAAAGAACCTTTTGTAACATCATGATGTGTGGTGGAGCAATTAAAGGTGTATTTTAAACATATGAGAGAAATTAAATTTGATTAAATAAATATTTATTTAGAAGTGGAATCATAAGGTTATGGAAAATAATGGGGTATTGGTACCCAATTAAATTATATTATAGTCTAATGTAGATATTCTTTGAATTGACCCGATGTACATGAAATATATGATTATATGTACTTGTACTCATAACTTATCACAGTGTTATAATATCAACTCATTAAAATTCATTGTGAGCCAAAAGGTCATTAACCATAGTGCAACTAGTGGCTATTTTAACTAGTGTAATAAGCTAATTAGCCTTGTCCCATAATCATATTCCCATCCTAAGTCTCTGTCGTGTTTTATCAAAAGCCTATGGCTCTATGTTGTTGAAAACCAAGATGGAGATGATGGCTATGGGAATGGAAGGAGATGGAGTTGGTGAAGCTTTTCACAACCTTCTTGTTAAACAATGGTTTCTTCTATCTTCCATTGCTACAATCGTTAGGGCAAAACCCCCAATTGGATAATAATCTATCTATAAATAGAAGTCCCTCCTCTCAAATTTGAGTTGTTGATTTCTCTATGAGGTTCTAATTGGAGTGTGAGTATTGTTGAGGAAGCTGGAAACTGAAGCAAGAGTTAGCATTTCAACTTCGAGAAGGGAATGTCTATTTACATACTCTTAAGTTTAAGTTTTGCAAGTTCTTAGGAATATTCTAGAATAGTTGTTGTTTGATCGAAAATTTGATGGTTGAAGTATGATGTAATCTGTAAATTGATGCTAGACATTGTTAATATGGTCAAATATGAAATCAACGAAAGTTAAACGGAGTAATTTGGTCAAGAAACTAATATGTGATGAAGATAATCTCTAAATATGTTAAACTTTAGAAAAATGACATAAACATTGAATTTGATTCTTGAATTTGGTTGTTTACGTAAATTGAATTGTTAGAATCATGATAGGGATGTTTGGTAGTAAGTTTATGGGTTTTATATCAATTGGGTAACCTTAAATTACTGCCTGTATGAAAAATTTGGGGGTTGGTTCGCAGCAGGGGAGTTAGGAGGTTAATTGTAGTAGCCAAGTCTGGGCATGCCGACCTGGCAGGGGTTCCTACAGCATAAAATTTATGCCCCGACGGTGGTTGGGTAGTGAATTAGATTTCATATTTTTGCTGTTCTACACTAGAAATCATAAAATTAACCTAACTTAACCCAATGAACATAAATACTCTTTAAACATGTATCAATACATATGGTAAGTTGTTCTAGTGGGTTGGGAGTTCGTGGAGGAGTTAGATAGGGGTCGGGAAAGGAGAACCGGTTTGAAGGAATGGTCATAATCCCCGAAGACTGAAGTTGTGTCCAAAGTGTTAGATTCGATTAACTTCGGAAGATGCCTTCGGATTCAAAGACGGGTTTAGATATAGCATCATGACTTCGGGAGATGACTTCGGATTCAGAGATAACATCATAACTTCAGGAGATGACTTCAGATTCGGAGATGGCGTCTTGACTTCAGGAGATGACTTCGGAGTTAGAGATGGTGTCTTGGCTTCGGGAGAGGTCTTCGGGTTCGGAGATAGTGTCATGGCTTAGGAAAAGGCTGGATTAATTAATAAATATTATTAACTAGATATAAACTCATCATACATGAACTAAAATTAGTTTCTAAGTAGAGAGTTATACTAGCTACATGTAAATAAATCTAATACATGCAAGCATGTGTAGGAAAGGTTGTTTAGCATTGTTATATGGTTTAATGAATGCAATGGTTAGTCTTTGACACAATGAACTTTCTTAACTTGTAAAATAGAAATTTTATGAGTAAAACTAACAATTATTGAAAGTAAATAGAAAAGACCAAACCTAGTTTAAAAGTTCCTTAACATGTATGTGTGAAATGATTTGAACTAAATACGTGACTTAAGTAATATTTCACGAGATGAGTATATGGGACTAAAATTTGCTAAAATGATTCTAAGAAATATGTGTGATAAATCCATATTGATATATATGTCAATGTGTGTGAACTAATGAATACCTATACGTACATAAATAGGATAATATAGTTCATTGAAGTGATTTATGCTATAAGTGGTAATTAATGCAAAAGGCAAGTCTCTAACCTTAAACTTCCTACATTATTGCAAGTCTCTAACCTTAAACTTCTTACATTATTGCAAGTTCCCTAACTTCATTCTTATAATTGAATGCAAGTATCTAGACCTTATTTCTTATTGTGAAACTTCGAAATATTGTTATATCAAGCATACTTATACTAAACAAATATCTATATTCATATGATTATTATTCCTAATCGGAAATTGATTTTTATATCTTGATTCATGATTAAGAGAATTGAACTTATTGTTCCTAAGGGTTGTCTAAGCTATTTAATTCGGCTAGACTAATATCATGTCTTTGAAAGCTATCCAAACCAATTGACTTGGTGCGGACTCTTATAAATCTACTGAGATGAACAACCCTCATTGAAGGGGAAATTATATAACTGTTGGAAAATCGACGTGTGCACATACTAGCATGTTTAAATATTATGTATAACATAGGGTACTTTTGGATGATCACCTGTTGTACTCGTTTGTATTGGATTTTCAGTATAATACTGTTAATTCTAGCAAGAGTTCTTTAGTCCCTAGTGACTGCTCAGTGTTCATTCTTATTGAACCTTGAAATGATTAAACCTTTGAATCTTGTCGATACCCTTCAGTCTATAGCGACACTTATTGAGAACTATTGATAATTCTTGTTATTTTTGAACTACCATTTATTATTATACCTTTGAGATTCAAACTTTATAATTGTTAATCTTATTGCTATATTACTTGTTGGGCAAACTTGTTGCTCATTCTTGCTTCCTTAAAAACATTACAGTTAAGGCAGAGCAAGGCGGTACTTTAAGAAAAGACAAAGGAAAGGACAAAGCTATGGAATAACTTAGTCCTTTGAGTGTAGGAGAATTATTATTATTATCATTATTATTATTATAATGATGTATTAAGGGATGATTAAATTATGTTTAAGTCATGTTAAGTTTATATTACTAGAATGTTGTAGTAACGGTCACGAGACCTTGGGACGCGAATATTTATATTATATCAATGTAAATTATTCTATTTTTCCGTTGTTGATGATTTTAGTATGATATTAGAATTAGCACGTGATGCACCCGATTTGAGATATGAGTGTCTGAATTTAGGGGAGTCACAATACACACACAACATTTATATTTTCCCATCACATTCACTCACGGCACACATGCACATGCACTTACCGCACACACACACACACACACACACACATATATATATACAAATATATATAATTATATTTAAAAATTTTATTTTCGCCCATAAAGATTTATTAAATCATTTTGAAAAAGAAATAGGAATCTCTTTGCCTTAGAAAATTTTACTTTATGAATTCATTTCATTAACACTTGCTATTAGATTTATCAAGGTCAAAAAAATAAATTTAAACGGAGTTTTGAAAATAAATATTTTTTGTCAAAATATATTTATTAAAATTATTTTAATATTTTAATCTTATGGAGAGAATTCTACCATTTTGACCTATTTTCCTAATATGTTATCATCAAAATAAAACTACCAGTTTTGGAGACCTATCACCAAGGAATCAACAAAAGAGCTTACAACCATCTTCTCCCCCTTAGATACAACCTTGATTGGTTTTACAGGCTCATGGGCCTTGTTAGCGATTTTCATTTTCTTAGTCATATTCTTTAATCTTATCTTCTTTGGACATGGCTCAGGTTCAGACACCTTCACAACCATCTCTTTTTTTATGGGCTAGGGCTCAGAAGCCTTCCCAACCATTATTTTTTTAGCAGCTTTGTGCTCTATCATCGAAGATCTGGGAGGCTCTACGATCAGCTCAACATTGATGGGATCCTTAATAAAAATAATTCTGCCAGCCATAGCCGTCTTTGCAACTTTTGATTTCTTAACTTGTTTTTTATCCCATTCATCAAGGGTTAGACATTCCTTGGTATAAGTATCAATTTTTCTTCTGAATATATCTTCCCATAATTCTCCAGCTTGTTCTTGAGTGGATTTGGAAAGTGGCTTGACCGTGAACTTTTCGATTCTCTTCACCTTCACCCTCCAACTCCTTTCTTTTACAAGCTAACTCAGAGAGAAAGATTCATTGACTTGATCTTCATCCTTCTTCTTATTTGCATCCCTCTTTTCAGAAACAGTGACTTGACCTGAGAGTTTTTAGAACTATTATTCTTTTTTTTTTCTTCTTCTTCTTCATTAGACCATGTGGTTTGGTCTTGATGTTTATAGGAATCATCTTCATTTTATTCTAAGGTGCCTTTTCTACAATAGAAGCCAATGCCTCTGGTAATTCTAGAGCTTCAGAGCTTATAAATTTTTCTTCAACCTCTGCCAACTTCTTTTTAGACTTCTCCTTGGCAGCCTTCTCAAATTCACTTACAGTCTTCTCGCTTCCTTCAAATTGTTCAAGCTCTCAAAGAGTTTTTGGTTATCTTCTTATTTATGTTTAGAACATCTCCCTCTTTCTCTACAAGGTACTTTTTCATTTTTTTTCTTCAGCAAAATACTGATGAACCTTCCTTTCCTCTACATTTTAAAACCATTTTGGGATCCATATCATCAGAAATTGTGACGACCCAAGAAATAGGATGACCTTGTAATATGTTTTTAATGTGAATATCTACTAAAATAAAATTTTGTTGATAATATTATGTTTTATGTGATTTAGTTCGATTAATGACCTAGTTTACGTTCTACGTGATTACACTACAAGGAAATGGCTTATTTTCGACAGAATCTTCCGTCGAGTTTAAGGATATTCTGTCGAGGATATCTTAAGACCGACGAAATATTCCGTTAGGGATTCGGTCGGGTTTAAGAGCATCGAAATTAAGTCCGTCGATATTTCAGTCGAAAATAAATAACTTCGAAGGACATATTGCCAACCGAATATTTCATCGACAGTAAGATATTCTCGACTGAATACCTTCCGTCGAGAATATTCAGTCGATGTTAATCTGTCACGTGGCACCACCCTGTGATATGTGTACAGGATTAATTTCGACAGAATTTCGTCGAGCTTACCTTATTCCGTCAAGAATAAGGAGTTTTTTTTAAAATGTTTGCTCTATTTTGGTAATATCCAGGGTTTTTACCCACATTTTAATACTTCTAAACCTGTTTATATTTCCAACAGTACAGTCAACATAATAAACCTTCCCACAACATATACAAGTCCATCATATATAACTGACTTTTGTTCACATAAAAGTCCAACAATAATTAAAATACTCTATATGAACTACAATATGTCCAATACTTCATAAGATATACAAAAATACTCTATATGAACTACAATAGTCCATAATATATACAAAAATGACTTTTTCACATAAAATTACAATATGAATTACAAGGTTTAAACTATAAAAATGTCAAATATCAACTAAACTAAGTCAAGGCTGTAGAACTACCCCCGGTATAAGGAGGATCATCGAGCGGGCGTCGACATTGCTAATCTGGAGTATGAAAATCTTCGTCCCCGTCGTCCCTCCGCTCGTGATCGGAATGAGGACCCTGTTAATACAAGTAAAAATATAACTCATTAGTCCATATGATACAATTAAAGATGTAATCAAATAAAAATTAAATAACATGCAGAATACGGGAATTTAAAATGAATAGTATACCTGAGTAGTCAAGGGCTAACTCAACAGCGGCCCAAAAACATCCAAGAGTAAGGTAACCACCATCCGGACCAACTCGTTGTGTATCGTGGCGAACTGCTCCTGAAGGATACTTATACTCTCGGCAGTGACACCAGCTGCGATGTCCTGAGAAAGCCGGCGGAGGCGAGCACGACTAGGCAGGTATACTAAGTCAAGGCTGTAGAACTACCCCCGGTGTGAGGAGGATCATCGGGCGGGCGTCGACGCTGCTGATCTGGAGTATGAAAATCTTTGTCCCTGTCGTCCCTCCGCTCTTGATCGGAATAAGGACCCTGTTAATACAAGTAAAAATATAACTCATTAGTCCATATGATACAATTAAAGATGTAATCAAATAAAAATTAAATAACATGCAGAATACGGGAATTTAAAATGAATAGTATACCTGAGTAGTCAAGGGCTAACTCAACAGCGGCCCAAAAACATCCAAGAGTAAGGTAACCACCATCCGGACCAACTTGTGGCGTATCGCGGCGAACTGCTCCCGAAGGATACTTATACTCTCAGCAGTGACACCAGCTGCGATGTCCTGAGAAAGTCGGCGGAGACGAGCACGACTAGGCAGGTCCCGATGACAAAATAAAGGATTCGTACCATATCGCTCCGACACCGCAACTATAACCCTCTCTAACATAGCGTCGTCTAAGCCAACGGTCGTATGTGATGGTCCCACGGGGGCTCTCGATCACAGATATTGGCTAGTGCCTACAAAAATAAATATAATATGAATAATAATCAAGATCACTTTATTCATGAACGAGAAATCTATACTAAAATATTATACCTCCAGGTAGTGTATAGGCTGGTATCCTCGGCAAACCCAACACTCGATACCGACCGGTAATGCTACTAGGAGGATCCTGAGACGCGACCCAAAGAGTTATCTCCTCATCTTGAGATAAACTAATCTCAGGTGGAGGGATAATGGAATCTAACGTCTCGAGATCGTCTTTAGCTGCCTGCAACTCAGCTACACGCATGTCCCGAAGCTTCTCAAACCGCTCCTGTAATTTTCGACTATGCACATATGAGTTAACTCAGTATCATCATATTAATTACATAATATGACCCTAAGATATAATCATTATAGTAAATGTATCACCCATATAGCTAATGCGGACGACAAAGTAGAATCCTTCGGCTTATGGACTCTATCCCAAAACTCCATCATAGTAGGCGGTCGGCCAAAGCTGTTTTGCATTACTTAAATCATACATTAATTAACATCACTTTACTTTACTATAGATGCAGTTTAATATTAAACTAAACTAAATATAAATACATACCGACTTAACCTCCTAAAACGATTGTGAGCCAAAAGTATGTACAACCCGTAGTTGGCCTCGATTCTTCTTCTTCAAATTGGACTTGGTCTTGAAGGCAACATCATCCCAGTACGTACACATGGTAGCCCATGCCGCATCTAATACTTCCAGCAGCTGATGATCTTGTATAGTAGTCCCGTACGATTCTTCAACTACCCGGGCTGCCCTCTATCGCATCTTATACAGCCAGCCGGCATAGTTCTTCAAAATGTGCAATAATAACAGCGTCGACGTCCGCGTCAGTGATGCCGACCTCATATCTATAATACCTCTATCAAACGGACATAACGTACATATCAATAATTATTTAAACAATATGTAAATAACTATAACCAAATTTTTGATTTAGTATATGTAATTCGACTTACATAAAACTCGCGCAACACTGTCACCATAAAGCTGGGATCGTATCGCGCGTACTAGCTAAATTGCATGCGACGACCGGGAGATGTGTCAGCATATAAGCGTACTGATCATTTAGCTTACGAAACCATAATACTTGAATAAAAAAATTTAATGGATTATTTTAATTTATTAATCACATAATAATATCATTTTAATTGAGAATAATATATTATAGTTGAAACCTACATCGACGAGCCAACATCAACACGAACTATGTCAAGAACTGTTAGTGGACGACCTAATTGACCAAGGTTAGTGTGAGATCCCAAATTTTATGAAATGAAAGTATTCAATTTTCTTATATTTATTATTTTATTTAGTAACTGGTTAAATTTAGAAAGGGTTAAAGTTAAGGGTGATATGTGAAAATTTTACAAAGTAAGCAAGTTAATATAAAATATTCGTTGTGTCGGGGAATATTCGATTGGTCGGGGAATATTCGTTTTAACAGGGAATATTCGTACGACGACATAATCATTGGTGGATCCCACAACGGAAGTATTGTCGTAGTTAGAAAACAACATAAATATCTTTTTATAAAAATAACGGCGAAAGTTTTACCGTTAAACTGTTGAACTACCCTTAGTAAAAAAGTATAGTAAATACACGTGGTTGCATAGTAAGAGCGGTACGGTGATTGACATCGATGCTTACGAGAGAAGTCACTTTCGGTTGTACTCAATTATTGCTATAGTAATCACGATAATATCTCTCATATTATTGATTCAATTATTGTCACGAAGATACGTGGCGCCCCAAAAATAGTATACATCATCCATCTTGAGTCGCCAAATACATGGTACAAAAATACAAATACAACTTAATAATACTGTTGTCGTGTAAATAAATACGACAAAACATAAATCGAGAGTTTTAATAAGAATATTGTCATCTAGATAATATCCACACTCAATGGAGTCCTCATTACATTTATTGTCACACTATTTAATGTAATAGTTAGGACTACTAATGCTATCATCTGACCATCACTCCGCTCCCCGACTCGTCCCAAATTTATATTCTCATTTCACGAAGAGGACAAAGAAAAAAGAAAGGGTGAGCTCAACTAGCCCAGTAAGAAATATTATGACTAAGGTAATTCCAACAGAATAGGGTAGTTCGCGTATACAGGTTATTCCAACAGAATAAGGTAATTCCAAGAAATAGTAAGAAAGGGTGAGCTCAACTAGCCCAGTAAGAAGTATAGGGTAGTTCGCGTTTACAGGTTATTCCAACAGAATAATAAAGAATGGAATAACAAAAGTTCTCTTCATGAATACAAAAGAAATAATACCTCTTACCTTAGAAGAAACTAGATATTGGAAAAGTGAGGTAGCAGACTTCTCTTCTTCTTTCTCTCTATAATTTCTCTCTCTAGAGTTTCAGTGAATTCGTAAGAAATAATGAAGGAATGAGCTTCTATTTATAGAAGAACTGAAATTGGCTCTTGGTCTTAACGAAGGGTCAAAATGACTCTTGGTAATAGTGAAGAGACAACTACTATTTATGAAGGGGCAATTAACTCTTGGAACACCAAAGAGACAAGTAACTCTTGGAAAACTGAAGGGACAAATAAATCTTGGAAAACTAAAGGGACAAATAACTCTTGGAAAACCGAAAGGACAAGTTACTATTAAAACTTTAAACCAACGATCCATATTGATTTACTATAATAATTTCAACCAACGGTCTGAAAAATTAGCACATCTCCTCATGGAATAATATTGTACCCAAAAATGATTTGGACCGAAAAGAAATATTTTTTTCGGGTGAATAGTACCCCGACACGAATAGTGTCCCAAATACCCGAGTGAATAATACTAGACTGAATAGTAATTGGGTGAATAGTAACCCGTGAATAGTAACTCTTGAATAGTATTCTGACACAAAAAGTGCCCCGAATACCCGATTGAACAATATAACCTCCAGACATCAATTATTATCGAAATAAATGTCAATTTTCACTAACACAAATAATTTCAACACAATAGAACTATCAAATTCATCTATAATCAACACGAACTTATTTATCATTAATATTATAACTCATAATATTTAACAACCAGGTCGTTCCCAGGAAAGATGGGGCTTTCCAATAAGGATTTCTCCCTATTGGCGCGCAAATAGGTGACAAAACCTCTCCTTGACAGAACTTCTAGACATTGTAAATATTACAATTTAATAATATGAACAACTTTATCGTCTCAATTATTGATTAATAATATATCATATTATGCAGATGATACTGTGACAATAATCGAATCAATAATATGAGAGATATGATGCAAAGAATTATCGTAGCAATAATTGAATATAATCGAGTAACTTACGTAAGCATCAATAACCAATGTTTGTGTGCTACTATGCAACCAACCAGACATCGCATTACTTTACTACTAGGGTAGTTCAGCGCTTTAACTCAGAACACTTCCGCCAAGTTATTTTTATAAAAGATAATTTTGTCATTTTCTTACTACGACAATACTTCCGTTGTAGGATCCAATTAATGATTGTCTTTGTCGCATCGAATATTCACTGTTAAAACGAATATTCGCCGACCAATCGAATATTATATAACCACTTGCTTATATTGCAAATTTTGTAAATATTACCCACAATTATAACATTATATCATATCCACACCATAATATTCAAAAATATATTTCGAGAGAAATTAATCTTTATTCATAAAAGTTGGGGTCTTACAACCTCCCCTTCACGGGTTTTGGAGTAAATGAGGATGTCATCAATAAAGACTACCACAAAGTGATCCAAATATTCCTTGATTACTCGGTTAATCATGTCCATGAAGGCAGCAGGAGCATTAGTCAATACAAAAGACATGACAAGGAATTCATAATGCCCGCATCGAAGTTTAAAGCGATCTTTGGAATGTCATCAGTTTTAATCTTCAACTAATGATATCCAGAACAAAGATCGATCTTTGAAAAGAATTTGGCGCCTTGCAACTGGTCAACACAGATCATCAATACGAGGTAACGGGTACCTATTTTTGATGGTGACATAATTCAACTCCCGATAATCAATACAAAGTTGCATACTTCCATCTTTCTTCTTCACAAATTGAACAGGAGCACCCCAAGGAGACGTACTAGGACGAATGAAACCTATGTCTAACAATTCCTGTAGTTGGGTTTTTAACTTCTGAAGTTCAATAGGAGCCATTCGATATGGGGCTTTGGAAATGGGTTTTGTACCGGTTTCAAGGTCGATACAAAATTCAATTTCACGCTCTGGGGGTAGGCCAGGAAGTTCTTCAGGGAATACGTCAAGAAATTTATTAACAATAGAAATATCATTCAAATCTGACGTATTTTTATTTAAATCCGTGACATGGGATAAGAAAGCTTGACATCCACTTTTCAATAAACGAATAGCTTTATGGCTTGATATGACAGTGATTGATTTTAGTGGTTTGACTGCTTGAATTTATATAATAGGTTGGTTAGGAATATGAAAGCTAACAACCTTACAAAAACAATCGATTTTAGCATGATGAGTAGTTAACCAATCAATCCCTAAAATCACATCAAATGAAAGTATTTTCAAAGAAATAAGATCAACAGGTAACGTCCGGTTACCGATTTGAATCAAACAAGACTTATAAACTGTGGATGTAATGAAGGTTTCTTCTAACGGAGTTTCAACATATAAGTCAAAGTCTAATTTCTCCGGAGTCAAATTTAAATGTTGAGCACAAATAGGAGAAATAAAGGAATAGGTAGAACCGGTATCAAATAAAGTATAAACTTCACTAGCGTTTATGATTAGCTTACCCGTGATCACCTCGTTCAGACTCCTCGCTATTTGGGAGGTTACGACAAACGCTCTCCCTTGAACTACCGGTATTATCTTGTCTGGGACACCCTTTGATGCCTCCATCCCAACTGGACTTGACTTTGGTGCACGACAAAATCGGGCTAGGTGGCCTTCTTTTCCACAATTATAACATGTTTTGGACTGCATCGTGCAGTTTGGACTTATGTGTCCTTCCCTCCACATTTGTAACATACGACCGTGCCGGTCGTTTCTCCTTCCTTAACAACGCGGGTCTTTGTGCCGACGTCTTTCCATCTTTGCTGAACCTTCTCTTCTTGAACTTTCCACTCCTATTGTCTTGGCCATGATTACCACCGAAGTGGTTATCATTTCTGGCATATTGATTCCCTCCACATTTATTGTCACCGCTTTGATGACTGCTACAACTGGTATTATCGACTTGTCAGCTACTCTCTCTTGGTTGGATTGACTCATTATCGAGCTCCATAACTGAGCCCTATTCACAACTTCTGAATATAAACACAGTTTATGAGAGATAAGGTATTGACGTATCTCGGGTTTCAAACCTCTTAGAAACATCAGCGTCATTCTCTCCTCGTTATTAACTATGGGACGAAACCGAGATAACTCTTCGGTAAACTTAGCTTTCAGATCGCGCCACTGGCCATATTGTTTTGCTTCAAGCTTGATGAACTCTACCTCCTTCATGTGACGAATACTTTCGTGAAAGTACTTGTCGTTGAATAGCTCTTGGAACTTCTCCCAAGACATCTTCAAGGCGGCAGGTCGAGTACGCTTTTACGTATTCCCCACCGATTATCGCTTCAAGACGCAACATGAAGGTGGCAAAGGAACCTTTGCTCCTCGGATCATCCCAAGAAATCAAATATCTTGTTGATCCGCTTTATCCACGTCTCGCTTTAAGTGGTTTTGGCTCTCCAAAAACTCGTGGTCCCAGGCTCCTTGAATCGCTAGCGGTGGACCACCGAGAGTTGTCGGTGTTTCCACCGAATTTTGGATGAGAGCGATTACCGATGTTGCATTAATTGCATAAAGCCTCTGACCATCCCATCGTTTACCATTTCATCGGTGTTATTGTTTTCATGAGGATTATTGTCTTCCTGTTGCACATTACCCTGGGCATTGATCATTGGTGACTCAATGGTCTCATGTGCTTCATTGCTTATCTAAACATTTTCGGATGCCATTTTCAAATACTGCAATAAAACAAGGGTTAATTGACATATCACATATTATCCCTATACTTTGATGCACCAATTAAATACCAAATAAACTTAGGTAGGTCATACTAGCGAAGAAATCCCCGCCTCTCCCTCCTAGTTCTTATCTCACATCTCACTAGGATCATATCCCAAGCTTTGATACTAATGTGACACCCCCAAAATAGGTATACATCACCCATCTTGAGTCGCCAAATACATGGTACACAAAATACAAATACAACTTAATAATACAATCGTTGTAAATAAATGATAAAACATAAATTGAGAGTTTTAATAAGAATATTGTCATCTAGACAATATCCACACTCAATGGAGTCCTCATTACATTTATTGTCACACTAATTAATGAATAGTGAGGACTACTAATGCTATCATTCGGACCATCACTCCGCTTCCCGACTCGTCTAAGCCTATATATTCTCATTTCCGAACATAACGGTGAAAGAAAGGGTGAGCTCAACTAGCCCAAAGAAGAAATATTATGATTAAGATAATGCGTAATAAATTATCATTAGTCTTTAACAATGTTAAACCGATAAAATACAATAGACATCAAGTTTAAGCTCATAATTGAACAAGCAATCCATTAGAAGAGTCAAGTAGAGAATAAAATCTACTATCTTCTATGGTATAAAATGTTTTCATTAATTTTTATCGCCGAGACTCAGCTTAATAAATAAAACACATCATCTAATCATCCCTGTACTACAAGCCAATGATATTCATTAAATCATCAATGGTCATGACTATACCGAACAATCCATGGTCATAATCATACCAAAAACTGTCTATCAATGCATTACAGACCACTGAGGACTTTTACCATATCATTTATAACATTACAGGTCATGATTATACCGAATAATCCCTTGTCATAATCATACTAAGTCCATCTATGCACGTAAGCCAAAGATGACTTTCATTACAATATAAGCATGAGGATGATGACAATGACATAATAATTCAATAAAACAAGTTGAAGAATTAATTGATCCAGGAACCAACAATGTCCAAATTGTCAAGATGATACTACTTTATGGAGAAAAATTCAAGAATGCTCAGAAGAATATTTTCATGGAAAGATACTGGATGAAGTGCAAATATCCAGGATATTCTACTAATTTCATGGAGTATAGAAGCCAAAACTTTAATCAACTGAGTATAATTGAATATATTAAACTACAAATGGATTTTCGCCCGCCATACGGTAATCCACGTATACAGATCATTTCCACAATTTAATAAGGAATGAATACAAAGGATCATTCACCATGCATGTGGTAATCCACATAGACAGGTTATTCCAACAGAATAATAAAGAATGGAATAACAGAAGGATTCACCATGCGTCTGATAGATTGCACAGACATGTTATTCCCAACAGAATAATAAAGAATGGAGCCAAGTCATGCGTAAATGCACAGATAGGATATTCTGACAGAATAATAAATAATGGAACCAGGTCATGTGTAAACACACAGATATGATATTCCGACAGAATAATAAAGAACAGAACCAGGTCAGGAGAAATTCACACCGACAGGATATTCCAACAGAAAAATAAAGAATAGAATAACAACAGAATTTCACCATGTATGCGATACTTCGCTTAGACAGGTTATTCCAGTAGAATAATAAAGAATGGAATAACAACTGAATTTCACCAAGTATACGGTACTTCGCATAGTCAGGTTATTCCAACATAATAATAAAGAATGGAATAACAGAAGAATTTCACCAAGTATAGGGTAGTCTGCGTATACAGGTTATTCCAACAGAATAATAAAGAATGGAATAACAAAAGTTCTCTTCATGAATACGAAAGAAGTAATACCCCTTATCTTAGAAGAAACTGGATATTGAAAAAGTGAGGTAGCATACTTCTCTTCTTCTTTCTCTCTATAATTTCTCTCTCTAGAGTTTTAGTGAATTCGTAAGAAATAATGAAGGAATGAGGTTCTATTTATAGAAGAACTGAAAGTGGCTCTTGGTCTTAACGAAGGGTCAAAATAACTCTTGGTAATATTGAAGAGACAACTACTATTTACAAAGGGGTAATTAACTCTTGGAACACCGAAGAGACAAGTAACTCTTGGAAAACTGAAGGGACAAATAACTCTTGGAAAACTAAAGGGACAAATAACTCTTGGAAAACCGAAAGGATAAGTTACTATTAAAACTTTAAACCAACGATCCATATTGATTTACTATAATAATTTCAACCAACGGTCTGAAAAATTAGCACATCTCCTCATGGAATAATATTGTACCCAAAAATGATTTGGACCGAAAAGAAATATTTTTTTCGGGTGAATAGTACCCCGACACGAATAGTGTCCCAAATACCTGAGTGAATAATACTAGACTGAATAGTAATTGGGTGAATAGTAACCCATGAATAATAACTTGTGAATAGTAACTTGTGAATAGTATTCCAACACAAAAAGTGCCCCGAATACCCGATTGAACAATATAACCTCCAGACATCAATTCTTATCGAAATAAATATCGATTTCCACTAAAACAAATAATTTCAACATAATGGAACTATCAAATTCATCTATAATCAACACGAACTTATTCATCATTAATATTATAACTCACAATATTTAACAACCAGGTCGTTCCCAGGAAAGAGGGGGTTTCCAATAAGGATTTCTCCCTATTGGCGCGCAATTAGGTGACCAAACCTCCTCGATGTGAACTTCTAGACATTGTAAATATTGAAATTTAATAATATGAACAACTTTGTCGTCTCAATTATTGATTTAATAATATATCATATTATGCAAATGATACTGTGACATTAATCGAATCAATAATATGAGAGATATGATGTAGCAATTACTGTAGCAATAATTGAGTATAACTGAGTGACTTCTTACGTAAGCATCAATAACCAATATCGTGTACTACTATGCAACCAAGCGTATTACTGTACTTTTACTACCGGGTAGTTCAACAGTTTTAACGGTAACACTTCCACCGTTATTTTTATTAAAAGATAATTTTATCGTTTTCTTACTACGATAATACTTTCATTGTGGGGTCCACCAATGATTGTGCCGTCGTACGAATATTCTCCGTTAAAACGAATATTCCCCAACCAATCGAATATTATATAACCACTTGCTTACTTTGCAAATTTTGTAAATATTACCCACAACTATAAAATTATATCATATCCACACCATAATATTCAAAAATATATTTCGAGAGAAATTAATTTTTATTCATAAAAGTTGGGGTCTTACTGTATCATCTGCATAATATCGTTTTCTTTTGTATTTTCCTTTTATGAGTACTATTCACAAAATACTATCCATGGGTACTATTCACAAAGTACTATTCATGAAGTACTATTCATAAAGTACTATTCATGGGATATTATTCTCGAAGTACTATTCATGGGGTACTATTCACCTGAGTACTATTCACCCGGAGTACTATTCATGATAAAAATTGATTTTTTTTTCGGTCCAAATCATTTTTGATACAATATCATTCTTTAATTTTACTCCAAAAAGCAGTATCATGTTGATAATTTGGATATTCTTATATCATTGTCATCATCCTCATGCTTATATTGTGATAAAATTCATCTTTGGCTTACGTGCATAGATGGACTGTTAATTGGTATGATTATGACCAGGGATCATTTGGTATAATCATAACCCGTAATGTTATAAATGATGTGGTAAAAGTCCTCATTGGCGTAGTGCATTGATGGGATGCTTATTGGTATGATTATGACCGTGGATTATTCAATATAATCATGACCATTGATGATTACATGAATATCCTGGCCCGAAAAGTGTGGATGATCCGATGATGTGGTTTATTTATTAAGCTGAGTCTCAGCAATAAAGTGGATGAAAAAAAAAATAAATCATAGAAGATAGTAGATATCATGCTCTACTTGACTCTTCTAATGGATTGCTTGTTTCGCTGCAGTTGTTTATCTAAAACTTGTTGTCTATTGTATTCTATTAGTTGTTATACTGTTGAAGGCTAAGGATAATTTATTCTGCATTATCAGAGTCATAATATTTCTTACTGGGCTAGTTGAGCTCACCCTTTTTTTTCACTATTCTCTTCAGGAAATGAGAACGTAGCCGGGACTAGTCGGGGAACAGAGTGATGGTCCGAGATGGTGTCATAGTACTCCTCACTATTCTATGAAATAGTGTGACAATAATTGTAATGAGGACTCCATTTGAGTGTGGATATTGTCTATAAGACAATATCCGTGTTAAAAACTCTCAGCTCATGTTGTTTAATTAAGTTTGTATTTGTATTTTATACCATGTATTTGGCGACTCAAGATAGGTGATGTATACCTATTTTGGGGGCGTCACAGTTAGGCCCTCGCTGACGCCGACGTCTAGCATCTATATGTATAATATAGTTATGACATTGTCAAAAAATAGCAAATAGATGTTTTTTTAAAAAAAAATTATGAAAACAAGTGTTATTGGGCCAAAACGAAATTAACTCATTCGCCGATGATGACAACCCATCTTGGGAACCGTTACCTGATCTTGTACAGTCTCCACCACGACCACCTCCGCCTCTATATCTAGGCATAGATGTACTACTGAAATAACATACATAAATGACATTAAATTTCAGTTAATTTATTCTAATGATTTTTTTAGTAGTAAAATATTTACAAAACACCAATTAGTTAAGAAATAGTACGTCATCAAACCCGTCAAAATCAAAATCATTTTTATCCTCTGATTTTGCCTCTTCCTCTTGCTTATCAATTTCTTCCTTAATATCATCTTCTACGACAACTTACGGACTGACAACCACATCTTCCTCAATTTCATAAACATCAGGTATGTCAACGACATCATCTACCACCACATCATCATCATATAGCAATACGTGGCTGGGATTGCTAACTTATTCTTGCAACGGGTCATCCGTTCTAGATAGATTAGTACCATCAAATGCCCGAGTCTTTGTTGTGACAATTATATACCAGGGGTTCTATAATTTACGACATTAGGGGCGTAGTACACTTGAGTTACTTGGCTGGCTAACACAAATATGTCATCAGACTGTAACTTCGAATTTATATCTACTATGTTTATTCTGTTACGATCAATTTTATCACCCTTTTGTAGTATCAAACTAGCGACACTTTAATGTAACGACCTTTTTACCCCCATGATAATTGAGCACAACAACTTCCTCTAATCTGCCATAGTAATTGGACTCAGAATCTCCGTAACAACTTCCCAATCTAAGTTTGTACAGGCCTAAATGAAATCTCTAAAATGCTTAGAAGAATTTTTTTATTCGACCCTTCTCTTAAACCACTGTTGGAAATTTTCATTAGTGAATGCTTCCATCCAGCATCGTAGTCAACCACAGGTTAGAAGCATGTGCTTCGCTCGAATGAATTATGCATAATGACTATATATATTATTAATTACTGATTAAAGTTAGATATTAAAGCTTCTAATTATAATAATACATAATTAATGTACGAAGATACTTCAGGCATATTTAGAAACACGTATATAGATACAATCTTCAAATATTTATCGGTTAGCTAAGTCTTCGTCTCATGTCTAAATGATTTAGCCAGATAAGTGAATACAGCCAACTCATCAACACGAGATTGAGAATCGACAACCTCATTCTGACTTAAACGATTGTGCTTCGTTGAGACAACATCGTCAAAGTACAACGAGCAGAAGTTGACAAGCTCTTCCTCCGTATAGCGTTCAGCAATAGAACCCTCTACACGAACTTTATTTTTAACTTTCTACTTTAATAAAAGAATATACCTGAAATATGACAGTATCGGCTAAATTAATTATAAAGATGATGAATAGTGCACAATGTAGGTGATATTACCTCTCAAAAGGATACATCCATCGATATTGTATCGTCCTCCAAGCTTAATTTCATATGGCAGATGAATAGGCAAAAGCTCTATCGAGTCAAAGAACCCTGGTGGCAAGATCATTTCGAGCTTGCACATTGTCAACACTATATTTTTCTCGATCTGCTCCACATCACTGTACCTTATAATAGTTGAGCAAATATCCCAAAAGAAATTTGAAACTGTGGTAAAGACATCATTAATATTCCTCGGTAACACCTCACGAAATGCAATTGGCATCAACTTCTGCATGAATACATGACAATAGTGACTTTTGAACCCAGTAATTTTCAACTGCTCAACCTTAGTACAACGAGATATGTTAGAAGCATATCCATCTGGGAGCTTCAATGCACTAAGCCACTTTCAAATGTTTTCAATCTGTTGCTTGGTAAGACAAAATAGAGCTTTTGGTTTTGAGTTATTAGGTCGGAGCCACAATTCCCGTCTGATGTTAATTTCCTTCAAGTCTACACGTGTTTTATCATTGTCTTTTCTTTTACCACTCATATCTAGCATGGTGTAAAACAAGTTTTTGAATACATTCTTTTCTATAAGCATGACAGTTATATAATGACAAAGTGCTAGTGTGACCCAGTATGACAACTCAAACCAGATGGGCGAGTGTGTCAAGGTATAAGTTTTCCCATACCTTATGGTTCCCAATTTACCATGCTCCTATTAGGTTTGCTAGAAACGAGAGCATGCAATCAAATCACATAAATAAGTGGAAGCGATGTAAAAACAATATTTTAAAATTTCTTGCAAACCATAAATTAAGATCGTTTTTATCCTTTGATTATTAGTCTATAAAACATTAAGAGAAACAAAACCATACCCTTGAAGATCTGAGCTTCCTCAGGTACAAGTTCAACTCTTATTCCTTTGTGCTCTTCCTGAATATGCGGGTTTGGTTCCTTCCTTTGATCAACGTTAGCCACCCAAGCATTTGGCCTCTAGAGGTGATCCACCAAGGAAGAAGAAGAATCAAGAAGAAGGGGTGTATTGGCTCAAACCCTAGTTTTCTATCTCTGTAGAAAAGGGGCGTACTCTCCAACTATTGGAATCACGTATCTCACACACCTACTGATATTTAATATAAGACTCCTCTTATAAAGATATAAGTTAACCTATTTTAATATAATTAAAATAGAATATTATTTAATTAATTAAACTCTTTTAATTAATTTGCCTCATAATCTTATTAGGAATAAATGAAAGTAATAATATTAAATTAATTCTCAAACTCCTTTAGAAATTAAAATAATAATAATTGTAATAATATTAATAAGATTCCTCTATTTAATTTATATTTAATATTTATAAAATATTAAATAATAATATTAAGCTATTTAATTTATTCTATCACCATAGATTAAATTAAATATACTTAAATATATTATTACGATTATGTCATTAACTTCTTAAATAATTATTCTTTCTTTTATGGTGTGACCCTTTAGGTTCTTCATATTAAACCGGTTGTGAATAAATCAATTAAAACAATTCTAATCTTATTTAAATAAATAAATTAAACTATTAATTTATTTAAATAATTAATATTTATTCTACAATAGGGATAAGTCTCGCTAGCGATCAACGACTTTTCAGATAATATAGATTTCAACATTAATCATAAAAGAACCTTTGAGTAAATAGTTACCGTACAATTCAATCCTTCCGCCATACAATGTCTCAATTAAATATAAGACATAGAATTACTGTCATGTCTTATTTTATTTAATTATATGTATTTTGATTGCTAAATGCACAACTCCTAATGAATGCAAATTAGAAACTACTTTCTAATTTTATTCCACCTTGGCCAATGATTCTTGGGTTGTCATTTATCAAATCACATAGAAAATATCTCTTCTTTTACTAAAAGTGGGAGAGTCTTTATTGATCATTCATTATCTCCATATATAACTTATTACACCCAAGCATACCCTTTGATATACCCTACAGGTCTTAAGGAATAAGTCAAAGTGTAAATCATTATATACAAGATACTATGATGATCTCAAGTCTAAGGATTATTTGTACTACTATCACTATAGGAATTCCTATTGACAAGCAAGTAAAACTCCATTAGGTATTCCTTAGTGAGTCACGTTTAGTTAACTTATTCTTCAATAAACACCTACATACTTGCTTTAGTGTCTTCACACAAATGATCATGAGATCAATCATCCTCATCCAATAAGCAAGCAACGTATGTACCAATCTATCCAGATTCACTAATCCCCTTTTTAGTAATCCATTGATTGAGAACATTTTAGTTTTTTAGCTATATAAGAATTTAGATCACATTAGCATGATCTCATTATAACGCTAAAAGCATTGCTTAAAACTATGAGTTTATCACATATTATTAAAAAAATACCATATAGATAAATTGAATGCCTTTAGTAAATTATTACTTTTATTAATAAAGAAATAAGATTGATTACAAAGTATATGTTTTATCATCATACATGATTGGCTTGTATGCATACTACTTTCATCTCCTTCCCGGGTGGTGGAAAAGTCAGCTCATTTAGCCAGCCCAATACATTGCTGCCTGACAAGTGACCAACAACCCCCTTTTTCGGTCTTTCTGTTGAACTGTGTAGACATATTTCTATAACTGTTCTCAACAGGCAAGAATCTTCAAGCAGTTCCAAAGAAACTAGTTTTTCACCCATGACATAGTTGTGTGCCTTGCACAATCCCCCACACAGACTTGACATGACAACTTACCATGAGTCGACCAACCACTAATCATCTCAAGTGCCGAAAAGTCAGTGATAGTCCACAAAAAGGCAATCTTCATCACAAAATTTTGTTCAACAAATTTATCAAAAGTCTGAACACTTGTTTCCCATAACATCTTAAGTTCATCGACTAACGGTCTAAGTTACACGTTGATGTCTTTTGTAGGACTTTTATCCCCCGGTATGAGTAAAGTCAAGAAAAAATATGGATCCCTCATGCACATTGATGGTTGAAGATTGTAAGCTACCATAATCACTGGCCAAATAGAGTATAGCTGACTAAAATTATTAAATGGACAAAATCCATCTATAGCCATGCCAAGCTTGATATTCCTAACTTCGTCGGCAAATTATGGAAAATTTGCATCAAAATTTTTCCATTCATCTCCATCTGTTGGGTGTGTCAGCTGACCAGGCACGACATCCCTTATTCTATGCCAACAGATATGTTCAGCAGCGTGCGAAGACATGAAAAGCCGTTGCATCCTTGGCGCAAGAGGAAAGTACCGTAATATCTTCTTTGGAACATGTTTCTCCTTCCCCCTGCGTTTTGTGATCTTGTACCGAGGCAAGTTACAGATATCACACTGCACCTTATCTTTGCCCTCCCCTTATTATAACATACAATCCTGCTCACAAGCATTGATCTTCTCATACCCAATATTCAAACCTTTAACCATCTTCTTCACTTCATAGTAATTGACGGGCAGAGTATTATTCCTAGGTAAGAACTCGCTAATAATAGCAAGTAAATAATTGAATCCTCTCTCACTACAATCATGCTTATTCTTGAAGTGTAAAAGCTTCGTCACTGCAGAAAACCTGGTGTGCTTATCATTTATAGGATACAATGGGACCCCCAATTCAGATAGCATCTTGTAGAAGGCAGATGCTGAATAATTTGGTTTTTTATGAGAACTGCTTGACGCGTGCTCGTTTTTAGCCCAGTCAATATTGGTAGGGCCATACGCATCTACCAACATCTGCACGACATCATAGTTATCTAATTGCGAATCCTCGTGAACTTGTTGGTCTACAGTACTTTCTGTCGGTTCTTAAAACTCAGTTGATTCCCCGTAATGAATCCATTTCGTCGGCAGTCTTCCAGATTATGTTTTTACACTTCAGACACGGGAATCTCAGCTTTCCATTCAGATCATCTGTGTGACGCCCCCAAAATTAGGTATACGTCACCCATCTTGGGTCGCCACTTACATGGTACATAAATTCAAATACAACTTACTAATATAAGCGTGGGTATAATACGACATAAACCGTGAGTTTGAATACAAATATTATCTACTAGATATTATACAAACTCAAAAGGAGTCCTCATTACAACTATTATCACACTATTTCACGCGAATAGTGAGGACTACTAATGCTATCCTCCGGACCATTACTCCGCTCTCCCGACTCGTCCGGCCTATGTTCTCATTTTCTCAAGAGAATAAGTGAAAGAAAGGGTGAGCTCAACTAGCCCAAAGAAGAAATATTATGACTAAGATAATGCAGAATAAATTATCATTAGCCTTCAACAATGTTAAACCGATAAAATACAATAGACAAACCGGTTTAATCTGCAGTTGAATAAGCAATCCATTAAAAGAGTCAAGTAGAGAATAAAGTCTACTATCTTTTAGGTTTTAAAAGGTTTTCATCAATTTTTATCGGCCGAGACTCAAATTTTAATAAATAAACCACCACATCTAATCATCCCCGTACTACGGCCAAGGATTTTCATCAAATTATCAATGGTCATGACTATACCGAATCACCCCCGGTCATAATCATACCAAAAACTATCCATCACCGCATTACGAAGCCACTGAGGACTTTTGTCACATCATTTATATCAAGTCATGATTATACCGAATGATCCCTGGTCATAATCATACTAAGTTCATCTATGCACGTAAGCCAAAGATAACATAATATAACATGAGGATGATGACAATGACATAATAATTCAATAAAACAAGTTCAAGAATTATTTAATCCATGAATTATTAACGTCCAAATTGTCAACACGACATCTTTGTTCAGTGAGAGTAAAATTCAAGAATGATCAGAAGAATATTTCCATGAAAAGATACTGGATGAAACGCAAATATCAAGGATATTCTACTAATTTCATGGAGTATAGAAGTCAAAGTTTTAACCAACTGGGTATAATAAAGAATGGAATAACAAAAGAAATCACCACGCACGCAGATTGCAGATGACAAAAGTTATTCCAATGTAATAATAATAACGGAACTGTGTCGTGAAATTCACAAGCAGGATGTTCCAATGTAATAATAAAGATGGAACTGAGATCCTGTAAAACACATGAGATAGGATATTCCAACAGAATGATAAAACGGAACCAGTCGGTGTAAAACACATGTATGTGATGTTCCAATGTAATAATAAAAAGCGGAACCGTGTGGGTGTAAAACACATGCATGGGATGTTCCAGCAATGTAATAATAGAAGAATGTCACCAAGTATAGGGGATTCACAGTATAAAAGTTATTCCAATGTAATAAATAAGCAATGGAATAACATAAGGATTTCACCAAGTATAGGGTACGCGTGATAAAAAGTTATGTATAGGTATGCCACTTTTACAAAAGTTATTCCAATGTAATAATAATGAATGGAATAATGAAGTTCTCTTCAAGAAGAAAGAATAACACCCTTTACGGGTACAACAAATAATACCCTTCACCGTAGTAAAAAAACTGAATATAGAAGTAGTGAAGTAGCGAATACTCTTCTTCTTTCTATAATTTTCTCTCTATAGCTTTCTCTATAATTTCTCTCTCTAGAGTTTCAATGAATTCGTAAGAAAATAATGAAGGAATGAGCTTATTTATAGGAAAATGGAATGCATAGTAACTAATCCATGAACGGTCAGATTGATTTATTTTTAATCTTACTATTCTATATTTAAAGAAAAATCTTTTAAATAAAATATAATATATTCTATTTATATAAAAACATTTTACTATGCAAACACTATGCAATACTATGCAAAACACTATGCAAAAACACTATGCAACACTATGCATAATAAAATATAATATATTCTATTTATGTAATAACTTTAATAAAGTATTCTATTTTATATAAAAGATGTTTCGCTTTTATTACGTTAATAATACTTAATAAAACAAAACGTCATTATCGCTATAATAATTCATATTATTAATCGACAATAATGGAATCAAACCGAGTGACTTCTCACATAAGCATCAATAATCAATACCGTAATGTGCTACTTATGCAACCCACGTACGACATCGTACTTTTACTATTGAGTAGTTCAACAAGAACCACAGTAAAACTTCCGCCGTTATTTCAATAAAATATTTTTGTCGTTTTTCAATCCGACAATAATAATTACATTAGGGGTCCACCAATGATTGAGTTGTTGTATTTAATATTCCCTCGCTAAACCTAATATTCCCCACCAATCGAATATAATATAACCACTTGCATACTTTGCAAAATTTATAAATACTACCCACAACTATAATATTATCTTAAATTCACACCATAATATTAAAAAATTATTTCAACCAAAATTTAAATCTTTATCGATAAAATCTGGGTCTCACAATCTCCCTCCTTATGGAATTTAGCCCTCGAAATTAGGGTACGATACTGATATGATAAAGAGGTGAGGATACCTTGAATACCTTTATCGTCGAAAACATTAAATTCATTTTTGCAATCCTACCAAAGATATTCATTAACAATTCATCTTTGCACTACAGCCAAAGAGATAAAACTCAGAAACCAATAATAATCGAGACTAAATTTTTTTAATAGTATCACAACCATGAATTATCCATGCACTCATTGGCTAAGGATATTCGTGTTTTCAATTACTATCATGATTATACCGAATAATCCGTGGTCATAATCATACCAAGTCTATCAATGCACTACTACTAAAGACGATCGTTACCACATCCATGAATTAATATTTCATTCGAGACTCATTTCAATAATTAATCCATATCATCGAATCATCCCCGCACTAAAAGCCAAGGATATTCATTAGTATCACGACCACTTAATTATCCATGCACTACTACCAAAGATAATCGTGTATTCATTAGTATCACGACCACAAATTATCCATGCACAACTACCAAAGATAATTGTGTATTCATTAGTATCACGACCACAAATTATCCATGCACTACGGCCAAAGATAATTGTGTATTCATTAGTATCACGACCATAAATTATCCATGCACTACGGCAAAAGATAATCGTGTATTCATTAGTATCACGACCACAAATTATCCATGCACTACTACCAAAGATAATTGTGTATTCATTAGTATCACGACCACAAATTATCCATACACTACTACCAAAGATAATCGTAGTATTCAATTACGGTTATGATTATACCGAACAATCCTCGGTCATAATCATACCAAGTCCATCTATGCACCACAAAAGCCACGTATGACTTTCAACATAATATAAACATGAGGATAATGATATAAAGAATCAATCAAATGAGATAAAAGATAAATATTAAACATTTATAATATAATTTATCCAGATTCAAGAATATCCCCATGTTATCAATCACTTAATAATCTCATAATCTAACATCATTAATATTATAACAATATTTTAATCACTTCTTAAATTTATAAACAATTTACCTCAATTGTTTACGCTTTACCATATAATGCATTTAATCATTCAAAAATGCCACACTCATAAGATATCATCACCAATTATCAAATCTCTCATAAAAAAAATATGCATATACTCTATATAGGATTCTCTAGCCATAAAATCCTATTTTCAACTTTGTTACTTCTCATAACATATTTAACTCATATGTTCGTAACTAAACTATTTTCATGAAAAATACCAAATCAGTCCCAAAAATATTTCTTTTCTGGGATTTAGCATAATATAGTCCCATGATGAAAAATATATTTTTCGGAAATTTTAAAATTCATTTACTATTTTTCAAAATCAATTTCTAATTAATTCCTTAAGAAATTAGCTACCTCAATTTTAACTCCAAAAATTCCCAAATCTTGACAGGACCTTACACATGTTAACGTGAGCTTCCAGTTTAAATTTCATAGTCATGAGTTATAGAACTCGGTTATAGCGTTTTTTAAATGGAAAAACCTAAATATTGAAATAGTCATAACTTGCTCATTTTAAGTCGTAATGAGCTCATTTTTGGACAGGAGGTACTTTATACCATATACTTTCATGTCCCAAAAGGCCAGAATTTTTCTCATAATTTAAGTGGCCGAAACAGCCTCTCTAAAATCATGGCAGAAGCTTTTTCGATTTTTACAGCTTTGCACTCCTTTGCTAAAATCAGTCCACACAAAAATCTACAATACCTTTTCCAGTAATTCCACTTGGATTAGTTAGGTAACTCATAGATCTAACTCTAGGACTTGACCACATTCAAAAATTCAAAATATAACAGGAGATATGGTCAATTGAATTTCATGTTACGTCTTTCACTAAAATCTGATTTTCAACTCTTTGTGATTTCTAAGAAACTTTCATGTTTTCACATACTAACCAACATAACTCATCATAAAACTTACTAATACTTCATATACCCATGATTTTCATCAGTCCTATGCTTTTATTATGACTTTCATCATAAACCACGTAAACTGTTCATTTTAGTTGAAAAAATATTTGAGGGTTTAAGAAATGGGTTTTGTACTGGGGTCAATACAAAATTCGATTTCACGCTCTAAGTAGGCTAAGAAGTCTTCAAGAATACGCCAGGAAATTTATTAATAATAATAGAAATATCATTCAAAACTGTTACTCTCGTCCAAGACTTGGATAGTACGTCACATTAATACCAACTGTGACTTCTATCCCTTAACCTAGATAGCATCTCACAATGATACCTATAAACTTGCCATCTTCATTCACGATGTCGCCTCTGAAAAGTCCGGCTTTTGCATTCCACACAAGGAAGTTAACAATGAAAGGATGGGGCTCTTTACTTATGGCTTGATATAACGTTGATTAACTTTAGGGTTTGGTTACTTTGAATTAGAGTATATAAAAGTTGGTTATGAATATAAAAGCTAACAACCTTACGAAAAGCATGATGAGTAGTTAACCAATTGATTCCTAAAATCACATCAAAGGCAAGTATTTTCAAAAAAGATAAGATCGACAGTAACGTGAAAGTGTTTATTTGAATCAAACAAGATTTAAAAATAGTAAGCGAACGAAGGCTCCTACTATCGAAGTTTCAACCAATAAGTCAAAGTCTAACTTCTCCTGAGTCAAATTTAAACGCGTTGAACATAAACTAGGTGAAATAAAAGAGTGGGTAGAACTAGTATCTAACACGGTATAGACTTCGCAAGAGCTTACGATTAACTTACCCGTGATAATTTTATTCGGGTTCCTCGTCACGAGAAAAAAACGCGCTCTCTAAACTACCGGCTTTGGTTTGTCTGGGACAGTCTTTGGTGCCTCCATCCTAGTTGAATTTGTCTTCGGTAAACGACAAAATCGAGCTAAGTGACCTTCTCTTCCGCAATTATAACATGCTTTGGACGGCATGGCACAGTCCGGACTGATGTGTCCCTCCCCTCCGCATTTGAAGCATATGACCGGTGGTCGTTCTTCTTCCTTTGAAACGGGTGCTGGCGCTGACGTCTTTCCATTATTGTTGAATCTTCTTTTCTTGAAATGTCCATTCTTATTATTTTGGCCCTGATTACCACCGAAGTGGTTACCATATCTGGCCTGTTGATTTCCTCCACGCTTGTTGTCACCGCTTCGATGACTACTCTCGCTGGTATTATAATTTTGCCGGCTGCTCTCTTTTAGTTACGTTGACTCATTATCGCGCTCCACTAACTGAGCCCTATTTACAACATCTGAATAAAAACACAGTTTATGAGAAATAAGATGTTGACGTATCTCTGGCTTCAAACCTCTTAAAAACATTCGCGTCATTCTCTCTTCATTATCCACCAAGTGGGGACGAATCGTGATAACTCCGCAAATTTTGCCTCGTATTGACGACACGGTCATATTGTTTTGTTCCAACTTGATAAACTCCACCTCCTTCATGTGGCGAATACTTTCGTGAAAGTATTTGTCGTTGAATGACTCCCGAACTTCTCCCAAGATATCTTCAAGACAATGGGTTGAGTACGTTTACCGATTCCCACCAAGAATCCGCTTCTCCGCAATAACATAAAGGCGGCAAAGGAACCTTTTGCTCCTCGGAGCATCCCAAGACATCAAATATCTTGGTAATCTGCTTTATCCATGCTTCCGCCGTGAAGTGGTTTTGGCTCTCCTTAAACTCCGGTGGTCCCAACTCCTTGAATTGTTTAGCGGTGACCGCCGAGAGTTTTCCGTGTTTCCACCTACGTTTTGGACAGAGTCGCTTTTTACCGATGTTGCATGAATTCTAAAACCTTTTAAACGCACTCGTCATTCATCAATTGATCGGTGTTGTTGTTGTTTACTGGGAGGATTATCGCCATCCTGTTGCACATTGTCCCGATTATTGATCCGTGGAGAATCAACGGTCTCTCGTGCTCCATTGCTATTCTCAACATTCTCGGATGCCATTTTCAAACACCGCCACAAAATAAGATTAATTGACATGTAACACTTATCTTTATATTCTAACCGACCAATAAAATAGCACATAAACTTAGGTAGGTCATACTAGCGAAGGTATTCTGTCTCTCCCTCCTAGTACTTTTCTCACATCTTAGCCGGGATCATATCCCTTAGCTCGATACCAACCGTAACGCCCCAAAATTAGGTATATCGCCACCCATCTTGGGTCGCCACTTACATGGTACATAAATTCAAATACAACTTACTAATATAAGCGCGTGGTTAATACGACATAATAAGCGTGAGTTTGAATACAAATATTATCTACTAGATATTATACAAACTCAAAAGGAGTCCTCATTACAACTATTATCACACTATTTCACGTAATAGTGAGGACTACTAATGCTATCCTCGGACCATTACTCCGTTTCCTCGACTCGTCTCGGCTATGTTCTCATTTCACGAAGAGAATAAAATTGAAAGAAAGGTGAGCTCAACTAGCCCAAGAAGAAATATTATGACTAAGATAATGCGAATAAATTATCATTAGCCTTCAACAAGTTGTTAAAGCGATAAAATACAATAGAAAAACCGGTTTAAGCTGCAGTGGAATAAGCAATCCATTAAAAGAGTCAGTAGAGAATAAAAGTCTACTATCTTTTAGGTTTTAAAAGGTTTTCATCAATTTTTATCATTTGAGATCAAATTTTAATAAATAAACCACCACATCTAATCATCCCCGTGTACCACGGCCAAGGATTTTCATCAAATTATCAATGGTCATGACTATACCGAATCACCCCCGGTCATAATCATACCAAAACTATCCATCAACGCATTACGGTGCCATCGAGGACTTTTGTCACATCATTTATATCAAGTCATGATTATACCGAATGATCCTCGGTCATAATCATACTAAGTTCATCTATGCACGTAAGCCAAAGATAACATAATATAACATGAGGATGATGACAATGACATAATAATTCAATAAAACAAGTTCAAGAATTATTTAATCCATGAATTATTAACGCCCAAATTGTCAACATGATCTTTGTTTCAGAGAAGTAAAATTCAAGAATGATCGGAAGAATATTTCCATGAAAAGATCTTTGGATGAAACGCAAATATCAAGGATATTCTACTAATTTCATGGAGTATAGAAGTCAAAGTTTTAACCAATGGGTATAATAAAGAATGGAATAACAAAAGAAATCACCATGCATGCGGTACTTCGCATAGACAAAGTTATTCCAACGTAATAATAATAACGGAACGGTCGGGTGAAATTCACAATCGATGCGGATGTTCCAAACGAGAATAATAAAGATGGAACCGGATCCGGTGTAAAACACAGATAGGATATTCCAGCAGAATGATAAAGCGGAACCGAGTCGGTGTAAAACACATGCATGAGGATGTTCCAACAGAATAATAAAAAGCGGAACGGTCAAGTAGGTGTAAAACACATGCATGAGGATGTTCCAATGAGAATAATAGAAGAATGTCACCAAGTATAGGGATAAAGCAGATATCTGAGTTATTCCAATGAATAAATAAGCAATGGAATAACATAAGGATTTCACCAAGTATAGGGTATCATGTATACAAGGTTATGTATAGGGTATGCCACTTTTACGAGTTATTCCAACGAATAATAATGAATGGAATAATGAAGTTCTCTTCAAGAAGAAAGAATAACACCCCTTACGAGGTACAACAAATAATACCCCCTACTAGTAAAAGAACCTGAATATAGAAGTAGTGAAGTAGCGAGAATACTCTTCTTCTTTCTATAATTTTCTCTCTATAGCTTTCTCTATAATTTCTCTCTCAGAGTTTCAATGAATTAAGTAAGAAAATAATGAAGGAATGAGCTTTTATTTATAGGAAAATGGAATGCATAAGTAACTAATCCATGAGAACGGTCCAGATTGATTTACTTTAATCTTACGATTACTATATTTAAAGAAAAATCTTTTAAATAAAATATAATATATTCTATTTATATAAAATATTTTACTATGCAAACACTATGCAATACTATGCAAAACACTATGCGAAAACACTATGCAACACTATGCATAATAAAATATAATATATTCTATTTATAGAATAACTTTAATAAAGTATTCTATTTTATATAAAAGATGTTTCATTTTATTACGTTAATAATATGAATAAAACAAAACGTCATTATCATTATAATAATTCATATTATTAATCGATAATAATGGAATCAAACCGAGTGACTTCTCACATAAGCATCAATAATCAATACCGGTGTGCTTTACTTATGCGACCACACGTATTCTTTGTACTTTTACTATCGAGTAGTTCAACAAGAATAACCACGGTAAAACTTCCGCCGTTATTTCAATAAAATATTTTTGTCGTTTTTCAATCCGACAATAATTACATTGTAGGGTCCACCAATGATTGAGTTGTTGTATACGAATATTCCCCGCTAAAGAATATTCCCAGACCAATCGAATATAATATAACCACTTGCATACTTTGCAAAATTTATAAATACTACCCACAACTATAATATTATCTTAAATTCACACCATAATATTAAAAAAATTATTTCAACAAAATTTAAATCTTTATTGATAAAATCTGGGGTCTCACAATCTGCATGTTCTATTGCTTTGTTCATAAAATTGGACATCTCATCACGGTACGCATCAACTAATCCCCTCCCATCAATCTGTATCATACGGTACATCTAACTTTGGTTGCCTGACATCTTTAATTAAAGAAAATACCCAATTAAAACAAGAATAATCATTTATGTGGTCCATGCATGAATTTAGTCTACATAGTATATATCTCCACTATACACCGGTTAGGCTTCTATCCCGTTCCTGGATACGCCTCCTCACCAGTGCCAATCTGGAGCACGTTTCTTCTATTTTAAAAAAATCTCAGCAGCACCTCTGTAACAACCCGATATTTTCTATACAAATAAATTAGAAATTTTACGTATAATTTTTATTTTATTTTAAATATGGGCAATATGTGCCAAGATAATGTGTATATGTATTTATATGATAAATAAAAATATGAATATTTACAAATAATTTTATTTTAGAATTATTGATCATTATAAATTATATTCTTATCATAATTAATTTTATAGTAGAAATGTTTTATTAATTATTTTCCATGAAAATATAATCATATATTATTTATATAATTTATGAAATGATTTTTTTGAATTATTATAATAATTATTTTATTATATGAATTTTGTTCAGATTATTAAGTTAATTATTTTTAACTTAATTAATAATGTTAAGTATGACAGATAAATCAGATATGGAATCCAAACCCTAATTTTTGGATTTTGATCAAGGCATGAGAATAATAATATAATATTAATTATATTTTGATTTTTCAGTGCTATAAATATGTACTGTATATGTGGACCGATAAGGGTTGGTCAATTATGGTGTTATGTGACAAACCCTTGTATTGCTGTGTGAAACCCTAATTACAAATTTAGAAACTAATTTTATGTTATTTCAAACCCTAAATGAAAGCTTCGTAACCTAATTATACATTAGGTGAGATAATTAAATAACCTAAGGGTTATGGTAATAAGGAAAGGTTAGTATTTAATATGTATACTAACTTATGTGGATAATCTTGTTATTTCAAGTGACTAATAATTTTAAACCTATTTCTAGTAAACCTAATTAGGTTATGAGCTAAAGTCACATGTATAAGTAATTAAATTTCATAAGATTGGGAATGAAAACCCTAAATAAACATTTTGGGTAACATATATTAAAATTGTTAGACTATATTCATTAAATGGCCCAAAACAATTAAAGGAGAAGCCCAAAAGAAATAAAATGCAAACCAATACTTAGCCCACTTGATTAAGGGTATTTTAGACTTTTGATTAATCAAATTTGTGCATTAAAATAAAATCAAAATGGAGAGATAATGGGGGCAAGGGGACCGGCCATATTAGGCCTTTTAAGGCAACAAAGTTAAGCTAATCAAGTTCCTTAATTAGTAACTCTTACATCAAGTACAAGTGTGTCCCTCTCCCATTGGTAGAAAATCTACTTAGCACCCTTAATCACATGATTAGGCTCATTTAAAAGAGATAAGGTGAAGCCTTTTATCCAAGGGACAACAAAAGTATGGGGGATCTTAGCAAAATCACCACATTCATTTGCTAGACATTTCATTTTCTCTTATTCTTGTTCTTCTATTTTTCTCTCAAGCTAGCAAAATACTAAGAGAGAAAAGAGAGAGAGGGGTTCGATTTTGAGAGAGAGAGAGAGGAGTGTGCTAGCTTGATTATTGCACCCTAAGGTTATATATTATTTTGGTAAATCAAGGAAGGTTGCTACTAGATCAAGGTATAACCTAAATCTTCATCTTCTTCTTCTATTTTGTGTTATAGCAAGATTTGTTGGGGTTATGAACTAATTCTCAAGATACCCTAGCTCTACATATCATCATGTATGGAACTAAGTATCTTGAGTGTTAGATCAAAGGTTTAGAAGAAGAAAATGAGCATATGTTCTCCTAGGGGTTTAACCCTTATTTTTCTTCGACTCAATCTTGTGTAACTCAAGTTTTACAACTTGGATTTGTGATCCGTCAAAGGGGGGTGCTAGATACATGAGTTATCTAGTAAAACCAAGTGGTAAAACACAAATCTAGCAAGTATTGAAGCCATGGGGACTGTTTTCCCCAAAACAGTCCACATAGGGTATTAAAGTTTTGAAACCCTAAAAAGCTACTATCCCCGTTTTTCTTAGGACTGTTTTGGATAGTTTCAAGTCTTTTAAAAATCTGGAAAAAATCACAGAGGTACCTTAAGAAGTTATCTACGTGTAGGAAAAGAACGGACGCGTTTCGATTTATAGGTTGTGCGTAATGGCTATTTCCGTAAAGGACACTTAAATATTAACACTCGAATTTCTCACAGTATATAGATGGGAAAAATCCGAAATTTGTACAGTAGGTTCATATATATTATGAGAGTATACCCTGAAAATTTCAGATTTGTCGGAGTAAAACTCAATTTATGAAAAATAAAGCAAGATCCGAGTGTTTTGGGCACTTTAAAATTAGTAAATCACTTTCTAAAATTCCAGAAATATTTGGGGATCATTGTTGGGTCATATACTGTCTAAACCCAGAAAAGAAGAATTTTTGGAATCAGTTTGGTATTTTTTCTAAAAATGATGAAATTATGAATAAAAGGAAATAAATAGTTAAATGATGTCTTAAATAAGAAAATATAATTTTAATGCTTGAATACCCCTAATATATAATATTATGACTATTTTAGGGCATTTGGATAATTTATAATAAGAAATATTATTTATGACCTCTTATGGATATTAAATAAGTGGTTTTGTAAAGGGTGAACAATTAAAATAAATTGTTTATTGATCAAACAAATTATTAAAATGTTATTATGATATTAATAATATTAGAATATGATATTGTTAAGTAAATAAAATATTAAGATTAAAACTTCATTAAAATATTATTAAATGGTTAATAATATTTGATTTAAGCACTAATAAATGATTAAAGTATTATTAAGTGATTAATAATATTAGATTAAAATATTAATCTTAGATTAAAATATTATTAAAAGATTAATAATATTAAATTAAAATATTATTGGATGAATAAAATATTATTAAGTAAATAATAATATTAGAGATTTAATAAAATATTATTAAATGATTAATAATATTAATAAATGAATAAAATATTAATACGATTGGTAAATGAATAAAAGTATTATTAATTGATTAATGATACTAAAGCATAAGTAAGATATTATCAAAGTAATAATATTAATGCATGATTAAAATATTATTATGAGGATTAATAATATTAGTAAAGTATTAAAATATTATTAAGATGTTAATAATATTAGTAAGCGAATAAATGTATTATTAGTGAACTAATAATACTAAGAGGTGAATTAAATATTATCAAGATTAATAATATTAAGTGAATTAAATATTTTAAGTTATACTTAATGACTTTTAATATTTTAAGAAATAGTACATTAATATTAATGGTAATTATTTAAAATGATTTTAAATGTTTTAAAAATCATTTAAGGGTAATATAAATGTTTTAAAAATATTTTGAGTTATTATAAATAACTTTAATATTTTGCAATGGTTTTATTAATAGTTAAATAATAATTAAATGATAATAGAATTATTTGATATTTGAATCATTTAATAATGATTTGGTGTTTGAAAATTAAGTGATAAATTAAAAATATTTATTGAGTCATTTAAAATAATATGGTGATATTTGAGATATTAAGTTTACGAATAGAGTCTTAGACTCGATAATTACCCGATAAAGTTGTCGATACACCGACATATTTCAGAAATTGATCTGGACTTAGATATTTTGACTGTATTAACGTTTGTTTGTGATGCAATAACTGTTGAACATGTGTGATAATGTGATTAGGTAATGTGCTGACTATGAAATGCAGTACTATATGTTATAGTATATTGTTTTAATCGAACGAATGATCTGATTAATGATAGGTCGTGATATAAAAGATAAAACTAAGTTGTGTATTGTAAGCAGCGCATCAGGCAAGTATCCTACCTTTGCATTTTCTTTATGCAATGGACATGAGTAAGAATGTTTCAGAATTATATTATTACTGTACAGATTATTAATCCTATATTATATACGCTCATTGATTGTCAACATGTTAGTATATGGTAATTCAGATATATATTATGTTTGTTAATTTTTATACATGGTTATACAAGTATCCCCACTTGGATAATTATTGCATTTAATCACATGTTGATACACCTTTGTTAATTACCCGTATGTATATATGTTGAATTATAGATTATTGTGACGCCCCCAAATTCGGATATCTTCCAACCCGACATATGGTGCTACACGGTACTCATAACTATACAATCATTCCATTGAAATACAACAAAATGAATGTAATTACTATCTTCTTATTACAATCAAAGTATAATCCTTCCCAGGTTCATAAATCGATTACATAGTTCGTTGTTCATAATGTATAATACATACAAACATACTAATCTATTACACGATGGCTAAGTATCCATCTTAGCTTTGCCCTTATCTCTCTTAGCATTCTCAGTACGTTCATCCTTAACTGCAATCATATAATTCACGCAAGAAGTGAGCATAACCAGCTCAACAAGTTTATCAAAGGATAACAGTAATACCACATTCGTGAATTATATAACAATTCATACATAAATGAACAAATAGTTATGAAGTATTATGAAACAATAATACTTCAACATTTTATATCATCAATTCCCAAAGTATAGAGTAGATTAGGAATTCTGAACAGGTCAATACACCATAAATAGTAGCTTTCTATTTTTACACTTGAAAAGGATATCACAGCACTAAGGTTGTACATCCGCATTACTTACGAGCACTTCTAGGTGATTAGTCTATAGTACTCTATATTGATCAACACTCATTCGTTAAACGTATTTATGTTTAACATTTGGCAAACTCGCGTGCCCATCGAATAATCAATGAAAAATACTTTTGCTTGTTCATAGACAAACCTTATCTTCACATTCGTACCAATTACTTGGAATAGGATAGCGGTAACATTTCTATATAGAAAGATATGAATATCAATCAATCTATATCTTACGAGTAGTCCAGCCGAGTTAAATCTGGCATTGACCCTTTCTTTAAAATCAGTCGTGCAATTTAGTACAATGAATCACATAAAACTTGACTAACTTTAAAGATAGATAAGCATTAAGAAAACTTGCCTTTCAGTGTCTTCAAATAACTTAATCGACTGACCACAGCCTTTACAGAATCTACATAATATATTCACATAACACACTATAATTAGCTATCAAACAATTACTCATATTGTTCCTACCAACTTCTTTCTCTTCTATGTCTTTGCTAACTTAATTTCATTTAATAAAGTCAATCTGACTTATTACCCTTCGTCCCGGCTTATTAACCAACTTACGTTATTACCCGGACTCTATCATCGTTGGTGAAGTACCAACGTTGTTTACCGATTAGGGTTCATTGATAACACTTTATGTACCTCATTCATAAGTTAATAACATGCCTTTAATTCCTAAATTTCAATGCCATATACCTTAGTATAGGTAATATAGGAATAGTTTTAATACACTTATGAAGTGCATAAACTTTACACTTATAGGTCTCTGAACAATCACAGTTCAAACCTAAGTCATTCAACAAATACCCTGCACCCACGCCGCGGCATGACATCTTAGTACAAAGGCTGGCTGCGGCACCAGATTCTTGATGCCGGTCCGGTCTCGGTATTGCAGTCATGAGACTTCCTTATACCAGTGGCGCTGCGATGCCATTTCCGATAGTTACTAACACTGTGTCGTACACTGAAGACGATACTTTAAAGCATCTAAAATAGCGGCTGCACAGACCTCAGCACCAAAAAATTTTTAACAGATAAAATTTTGGTGAGTTTCTCGAATCCATAACTTCTTCGTTATAGATCCGATTTGGTCCGTTCAAAAGCCTACACGCCATAAATGACATACTCTATGCGTTCATATAAGAATTCGACATTTTCAAATCTATTAACTCAAAATTCACTATTAAGTTCATTTCCTAAGCGTTCGTAAACGTTAATGAGCGTTCAATGCTCGTTTTCTTCGTTCTATGTCGAAATCCGACGATTCTTGAGTCCACGGCTCTTAAATACCATATCTCACATGTTGACATTGAAAAACAACATTTTCAAGTTTCACGGCAACTTTCGACTATCAATCCAGAATTTCAACGTTTTCGACGTTTAACGTCTAATTACGTAAAATTCGCCATAACTTCGTTACTTGTGTTCTCTAAGACAAATCACATGGAATACTCCATGGACTTCATATCTACATCCTAATCAAGCAAGATGCACATATTAACGTATTGATAGAGTTTGATTGTTTATCAACAACCAATCTCAACAATCAATATTTTCATGATTTTAAGTTATATTAAACCTTATGAGATCTATGTTTTTATGACTTATAGAGATTGAATCTATAACAAGTCATCCTTATTCCACCATACTAGACATACACCACCCATTTATGATTCTCCATACTAAAAAAACCAAAAGAGATGGAATTAGAATTAAGGAGTATTACCTTAAGAACTCTTAGGTAATCTTGAAAAACTCTTAAGCAAAGCTTCAAAGTAGAACTTTTGGTTGAGTCTAGCTCTCTCTCTCTCTCTCTCAAAATCTAGGTTGGCAATTTGAAAAACTCACAAAAGACCAACTTTAATTTTCTATTTATAGGCAAATGAAATGGAGGGCAATTTGGTCAATTTACCATCACCTCTTTACTATTCAACACTTTGTCACCAAGTAAAATACTTGGTGACCCAAGTGTTATGCTTGCCTTGCACACCAAGGGTCGGCCCACCATGCCCATGGGTCATCCCCATGGGTTTTACCCGTTCGGTGACCCACCGGTTCGAACTACGGTTTGGTTTTCTTGCATTGGGCTTAACCAATCTAATATTGGGCCTTGACTTGGGCTTAACACATTAATTCATTAGGCTTGCCTATACAATTGAATGGACTAAACATAATCCAACTCAAATGAATTATCATTAAGTCTTAACTTAATTTCATAATTCTAAACGTATTACATACGTATAATTCACGTATTCTCTCCGTATAATACTCGTACGATAATCGTATTGTACTCCGTATTAACTCATCGTATTATACATAGATACAAAATAGTATCATCCTAGTATAACACACACATTAACAATAACAAAATTCCTTCCACGCATTTCATTTCCTTCTCGAAAATCAATCTACTCAACCCTTAGGTTTTAAGTTCGCAGGCGAAAACTTCATTTGCCATAAATGAAATATTATTAGATATTTCATCTAATCTCAATATTCTATCATTAAGCATTTCTCGGAATTTCAAAATAATTCCCCGAGCAGAAACGGATGAATAGTGTTTTTACGAAAATTTCTCGGAAAACATTTATTTTCGTCTTGGAAATTCTAAACAATTAATTCTAGCACGTAGCCAGATTACTAACCACATTAGCATATTCTAGGTCATAGAACGACCTTCACATAGCTTACTCACAAAATAAATCAATTAAATTCATTTAATTCACATAATCAAATAAAAATTTAATTATCATAAAAATCAGATTTTCTCGGGCGTTACATTCTCTCCCCATTATAAGGATTCTGTCCCCATAATCTAGCTTATAATTACATAAACAAATGAGGAAAATCTTCCTTCATTTAATCTCGAGTTCCCACGTTGCTTCCTCAGCATTGTGGTTTCTCCACAACACCTTCACTGAAGGTATGACCTTATTTCTTAATATTTGTTCCTTCCTATCAATAATTTGAATTGGAAATTCCTCATAGGATAAATCTTTTTCTATTTGGATTGATTCATACTCTATTACGTGTTTATAGTCCGGTTTATAAGGGATTAACATGCATATACACATGAAACACATTATGAATGCGTTCCATTTCTGGAGGTAAGGCTACTTCATAAGCCACCTCTCCTACCCTTCTTAAAATCCCAAAAGGTCTTACAAACCTTGGACTTTACTTCCCTTTCTTTCCAAAACATATCTTCCCCTTCCAAGGCGATACTTTAAGAAGAAAAAAAGATCCTACATTGAATTCTCTTTTCTCTCTTTGAGGATCTGCATACTTCTTCTGCCTATCTTGGGCCACAACTAATCGAGCATGTATTATCTTCACCATGTCCACCGTTTGCTGTACCATCTCAGGTCCCAACATCCGACGTTCACCCACCTCATCCCAACACAATGGAGTTCGGCACTTCCTTCCATACAACACTTCGTAAGGCGGCATGCCTATACTAGCGTGAAAACTATTGTTGTACGAAAATTCCACCAACGGTAGATATTCGTCCCAACTCCCTTTGAAATCCATAACACAAGATCTTAACATATCTTCTAGCGTTTGAATTATCGACCATCCGTCTGAGGATGATACGCCGTACTCAATCTTAACTACGTTCCCATTTGCTCTTGCACACTCCTCCAAAAATTCGATGTGAATCGTGGATCACGATCTGACACAATCGAAACAGGTACTCCATGTCTGGAAATAATTTCCTTGACATACAGCATAGCTAACTGATCTAGGTTATACCTAACTCCTATTAGTAGAAAATGAGCCAATTTCGTCACTCGATCCACTATCACCCAAATAGCATCGTATCCTTTTCTTGTTGTTGGAAGTCCCACCACAAAGTCCATTGTGATGTGCTCCCATTTCCACTCTAGAATTTCTAAGAGTTGCAACAACCCGCTAGGTCGTTGGTGTTCAGCCTTAACTTTTTGACAAGTTAAGCACCTATTAACATATTCTGCTATCTCCCTTTTCATATTCGGCCACCAAAAGTTCTGACGAAGGTCTTGATACATCCTCGTACTACCGGGATGTATCGAGTACCTCGAACTATGAGCCTCCATCATTATCTCCTCCTTTAATTTGGAATCATTTGGAACCCAAATTATTCCTTCAAAACGAAGTAATCCCTCCTTATCGAGGTTATACTTAGTCTTTTCTTCATCTTCTATCCTTTTCTTCATCTGCTTGCATTCCTTGTTGCTCAATTGTACTTCCCTAACCCGTTCCACTATGGTCGGTTGGGTTTCCATGGAAAATAACATTTCCACCGCTTCCTCCGGTAACTTAACTTCTAACTCCATTCTTGCCATCACTGTTATCAACTCATTCTGAGTTGTTAACATTGACAGTTTCTCTCTACCCTTCTTACTTAGCGCATCGACTACTACATTTGTTTTCCCCGGATGATATAAATATCACAGTCATAATCTTTTATTAACTCTAATCACCTTCTCTGTCTCATATTCAACTCTATCTGTGTGAAGATATATTTCAGACTTCTGTGGTTCGTGTATCTCTCACACTTCTCACCATATAGATAATGCCTCCATATCTTCAAGGCAAAAACTACAGCTGCCAATTCCAGATCATGAGTAGGATAGGCCTTCTCATAGTCCTTAAATTGACGTGACGAGCATCTGTGATGACTTTGCCGTATTGCATGAGCACGCAACCCGATCCTTTATCGCGAAGCATCGCTATATACTACAAATTTTCTGTATAAATGCGGTAAGGACAATACAAAGTGCCCCACTTAACCTCTTCTTCAACTCCTGAAAACTGTTCTCACATTTTTCAGTCCACACATACTTCACCGACTTTCTTGTCAGATTTGTCAATGGAGTAGCTATTTTAGAAAAGTCCAGAATGAACCTTCTATAGTATCCCGCTAACCCCAGAAAACTCCAAACCTCGGTTAGCATTTTCGGTTGCTCCCACTCATTAACTACTTCTACTTTTGCTGGATCCATGGAAATGCCATCTTTATCAATAACATGTCCTAGAAACTGCACTCGTTCAAGCCAAAATTCAAACTTTGTGAATTTCGCATACAACTTTTCCTTCCTTAGTATTTTCAACACTATCCTTAAATGTTCAGCATGATCTTTTGACGTCTTAGAATAGACTAGAATATCATCAATGAACACTACGACAAACTTGTCCACATACTGTTTGAACACTCTGTTCATGATATCCATAAATGCGGCTGTAGCATTAGTCAACCCAAACGACATCACCAGAAACTCGTAATGACCATAACGAGTTCTGAACGTCGTCTTAGGTACATCCTCCCTTCTTACCTTTAACTAATGATACCCCATGCACAAATCTATCTTAGAAGAATACATTACCCCTTTTAATTGATCAAATAGATCATCTATCCTAGGCAACGGGTATTTATTCTTAATCGTTAACTTGTTCAACTCTCGATAGTCGATACAAAGTCTTAACGACCCATCCTTTTTCTTTATAAACAATATCGGTGCTCCCCAATGAGACACACTCGGTTGAATGTACTTTCTATGTAATAGTTCTTGCAATTGAACCATTAACTCCTTCATCTCAATGGCGCCATCCGATATGGTGCCCTTTAAAGCTGGTGCCGCATGCCGTATGCGGATCAATTACAAACTCAACCTCCTATCCGGGTGGAATACGGTAATTCCTCGGAAACACATCCATGAACTCTTGCACTATAGGTATCCGTCCAAGGATGTTCCCACTCTTTGGGTATCCACAACATGGCACGAGATAACCTACACACCCTTTTCTCGACATCTTCCTAGCTTGTGTCATCGATGATGACAAGACAAGGCGTCTCGATGATTTACTACCGAAGAACACTACCTTGGTTTTCTTAGAAAGCCGAAGGTTTACACTTTTCCTATGGCAATCTATTATCGCCTTATGGTTAACCAACCAATCCATACCAAGAATTACATTGAATTCTTTTAACTTTATCGGTACCAAATCTACCGATAATTTATTCCCTCTAATATCTACGCAACAATCCTTATGAATATGTTCAATGGGGATTATCTTTTCGTTGGCTACCTTAACGTCTAAAGATAATGGTAACTTTTCAGGAATTAAACCTAATCGCTTAGCAAATTCACATGCTATAAAAGAACAAGTAGCACCCGAGTCAAATAGCACATAAGCATTTATCTCATTGACCGGAATGATACCTGCTACCACATCCGTTGATGCAACCGCATCTTGCACAGTCATATTAAACGTATGAGCTGAGGGTCTACCCACTGATGGTGTTGGTCCAGTAATGGCTAATTTACCACTACCAGAACCCTTATTTCCCTCTAACCCTTTCTTCAGGCAATTCCTTGCCATGTGGTCTAATGACCCATAGACAAAACACCCATGGCTCTTCTTAGGGTTAGGACAGTTGGGTGACAAATGTCCCTCCTACCCACAGTTATAGCAAACTAATTTCTCCTTTAAACAGACTCCCATGTAAGTCTTTCCGCATGTCTTACATGCCTCCGTCCTCCGGTTAGGATCTCCCTGCTTTACCCCAGTATTCCCAGGGTTGAAGCTCTTCCTCTTAGGCAAGTTGTCGCTTCCACTGGCATCTTTAGCCTTACTACCTCCTTCTAACTTACTCTTATTCTTCCCCTCTTTGTGGTACTGAGACAATGCCTCACCACCACCTTCAGCTATTATCGTCTTTTTCAGAATGGTCCCGTAGGAAGCACTCTAAAAAACTGATATTCTACTGTAGAGCCAGGGTTTTAAGCCCTGCTCAAACCTGTGTGCCTTCCTCTCTTCCGTGTCCACCTGATGTGGAGTAAACCTTGCCAATTCATTGAATTTGGCGGCATACTAGGGAACTGTCATATCCCCTTGTTTAAGTTCTAAGAACTTAATCTCCATCCTACCTTGCATACTAGTAAGGAAGTAATTTTCGAAGAACACCTTCTTAAACTGTTCCCAAGTAACTGCTTCTGTTCTAGCCCCACCCTGGTGTGCCTCCCACCAATAATTGGCTTCCCCCTTCATCATGTAAGTTGCAAAAGAAGTCTTTTGTGCCTCACCTACGTTTGTAATCACAAACGCCTTCTCGATCTCTTTCACCCATGTCTGGGCCTCTAAAGGGTTCGTCGTTCCTCGGAACTCCGGAGGACCCACACTCTTAAACTCCTTAAAGGTAGTTGTTCTTGCTACCCTAGGTGCTACAGGAATCCCTCCCCCAACTTGGTTAAATGTTGCTGTTAATAAATTAATGAACTCTTGCATAGGGTTATTAGGACCCCCCTGATTTTCATTATGAGACTCGGCCTCTTGGTTACGTTGTCTCCTTCTTGGCGGCATAATTCTGATTAAATAAAGTTTCGTTATTATCTATTTAACTGCTTAGTTATCATTCTCAAATAATAACTCATACCACAACAAGCACATTAAATAAAACTTCATTATATTAATATGCTTTCATAGTCAAAACTATTTACATCATGTTCCCTTACCCAAAAAGCTATTACATTACTATCCCGCAATTGACTTCTACAAAAATTGGGATTTACAAAAAGACTACCATTTAATTATATAAAAGAGGGTTTTACATCACTACTTATATACAAAAAGATCTAACGATCTACTAACACTGTCGAACGCCATTCTCATATTTCTGATTTGCCAGTATCGACACGATATCTCGACTTATGGTGTGTCGAGTCTGCCCGGACTCAATGGAATAACAAGAAATTTTCAGCTTGAAATCCTCATGAGCGCACTCGTGGATGTATGACATCCTAGCTATTTTTTGGTCTTTTTCAACCAGTTTCTTTTGAAGCTCTACGGCCTCTTCCTTATAGTCCCGTGCCTTATCTGTCATAAGAACTTTCTCATCATGTTCTGACTCAAAATCCGCCTCTGTAGATTCATTCGCCTCATATAGGGCGGTTATCTCCTCATTCTGTGTCTACACTACAGTCCGCAGTTGTACATTCCTATCCAACACAGCCAGATACAATGATCTCATTGCATATGGAGGTGTTGGCTCCTGAGTATGCACCACCATGTTAATCGGTGTCACCTCCATCTCCTCCTCCACGTCAATCATCATATTTAAATATGAAGCTATTCCCATTGTCTCCTCAGAGTATTCCTCCTCAAAGATGTATCCCCCACTATCCGAGTCTTCTAGAACCACTAACGATACCTGTAAGACTCCAACTTATTATTAATGAAATTTAATTTTCTCTATTTATTATTTTGAAATAGTAAGGGTTGATTTGATTAATGTGGATAGTTAGGGGTTAAATACGCAAATATTTCAAAATAAGCAAGTGGTTATAAAATATTCATTGTTGTCGGGAATATTCGTTTGGTCGTGGAATATTACGTCTTGTCGGGGAATATTAGTATATTGGTAGTGACCGTGTGTGGAGCCCCCATAACGGAAAGCGATTGGATGAGGAAAGCGACAAATATAAGTTGTTTAAAAATAACTTGGCGTAGTTATTACAGGTTTATCTTGTTGGAATACCCGGTGGTTAAAACACACTAATCGCGTTGTTGAAGCAGTAGCACGCGGTATTGCATCAATTATTGATTCTTACGTGAAGGCACTACTCGATAATTATTCATGAATTAATTCTTAAAGATATTTTATTTTATTGATTCAATAATTGTTGCGTTGATATTTTATATTCTTTGTTGTTTCAATAATTGTCATTACGGTATTTTCCATTATCGAGACAATAATTCATATTATCTCGAATAATAATATTAGAAAACATTATTGGCGATGTCTAGAAAGTTACATCTAAGGAGAGGTTTGGTCACCTTTAATGGCGCAAGATGAGGAGAGATCCTTATTGGAAAGCCCTCTTTCTGGAAGCGCACTGGTTGTCGATATTGTGATCTGTAGTAATATTATTTGTGAATAATTAATTATTGATTCATATGATGAGGAAAATTTTGATTTTATATGGATATAGATGGAGAAAAATTTTAAAATGACAATTGTTGAAAATTAATATTTTATCTTTTTACGATAAAATAATTCATTTAAATATATTATTTTAATAATATATTGATGGTGATATTTTTTACAATAAATTCATGGGTTATAAATAGATGAGGTGGAAGAGAGAAGATAGAATTGGAATCATTTAATAATTGTAAATATTTTAATGTATATATATATATATATATATATATATATGTAAGTATTTGTGTGTGTGTGTGGAAGAAGTGGTGGGGGTAAGAGAAGAAAGTGGGGGAAGAGAGAGAGTTAGTGGAGAATTATGGGAAAGGAAGAAAGAGAAAGGGAAGAGAAGGAAATTAGAAAACTTATCCATATGTTGATTTTGGTCATTTTTCGTTTGGAATTTGGAAAAAATTTCTTACAGTAAAGTTGTAGAGAATTCGATTTAGAAGCGAGAATGGACATAAAATTCAGTATTTTTCGATACCTAGGTCTATTTTCTATGAATTCTTGAAGTTTAGGAAAATAGAATAATTTTATTAAATTTATGGGTGGGACCCACTTTGGTTGGTGTTGATTACATGTGAAATTTGCTATTTTTTTTCCAAGATGGCTAGCATGCTTTGAATCATTGTGGTGTGCGTAGAAGAATTGGTAAGAAATAATAATATTTTATTATTTAGTCTCTTTTTGGCGTTAAGCATTTTCCTATAAATAGCGCTTAGGTTAGAATTGAAAATCACACGAAACAAGTTTTCTTTCTCTCTAGATTATTGAGTATATTTTGTGAGTATTTTGATATTTTGAGAGTGCTATTACCGGTCTGCAAGTTTCATCAAGACTATATCCAAAATTCAATCGGAAATACGGTTATTTTGAGGTAAGGGATGTTATTTTCTTCTCAAATGATATTATTTCTTCAATATCATTATCTTTGAAATATTAGTTGGAACTTTTATCAAATTTGGAACTTTTTCATATGGGGTTACTTATTCATGAGTTCTTATTCACGAGTTCTTATTCATGAGTTCTTATTCACGATTCTTATTCACGAGTACTATTCATGAAAGCGTGAAGATGTTTTTGTGGAATTTCTATCTTTTGGTGTCGAGAGTTCTTATTCACGATATGACGATCTTATTCACGATATCTGACCTTATTCACGATATCTGACACTATTCATAGAAAAATAAAATTTCTTCTTTTTGTCCAAAATATCTATTCGGATACTAGCTTTGATTGTATCCATGTTTTGATCATTCTTGTATTTTACACCACTTTGTGATTATTTTTTGAGGTATTTTTGGACGTGGATAAAATAAAGTACGAATCCTTAATCCTTAATCCTTGTCATTTTGTTTCACTGGATTCGTTTCTAAAAAAAAAATATTTTTCATCATCCTCAGTCTTAAATGATGATATTATTGAATATCTTTGGCATGTAGTGCAAAGATGAATGATTTCTGAAGAATATCTTTGGCCTGTAGTGCAAAGATGAACAGGTGTTGAGATGAACATGACCGACTGATGAATATCTTTGGCCTGTAGTGCAAAGATGAATATTTGATTCCAGATGTATATTGATTGATGTTACAGGGATAAAAGATAGACGATGAACTTTTAAATTCATACATAGAAGATAGTAGTTTGCATTCTCTACTTAACTCTTCTAATGAATTATTATTTCCGCTGCGAATATTGATTTAAAATTTGTTGTCTATTGTATTCTATTAAATTTTTCCCTGTTGAAGACTAACGGTAATTTGTTGTATATTATCTTAGTCATAATATTCTTTACTGAGCTAGTTGAGCTCACCCTTTTCCTTTTTGTTCCATTTTTCTCAGGAGGCGAGAATATAGCGAGTGCTAGTGGGGTATGGAATGAAGGTTTTAGAAAGGATTGTTTAGTAGTCCTCACCATTTTGTAAAATAATGTATCAATAAATGTGATGAGGATTTATTTGAGTATAGATATTATCAGAAGATAATATTTGTATTTAAACTCACAGATTTCTTGTTGTAATATTAAAGTTGTAGTTGTTTACGTACCATGTATTGACAACTCGAGAATGGGTGATGTATACCTATTTTTGGGGGCGTCACGGTTGGTATCGAGCTTAGGGATATGATCTCTGGCGGAGATCGGGAAATAGAACTAGGAGGGGAGGCGAGTAAATCCTTCGCTAGTGTGTCCTACCTAAGCTTATTTGTTAGTTGGTCAAGTATATAGGGATATTATGTGATATATTGATTTCCTTAATTAACCCTTGTTTTATGGGAAGTATTTAAGATGGCAAATTTGAAAATATCAACAATGGAGTGAATGAGACCGTGGATATACCTCTAATCACCAACCGAGGATAATGTAATATCAAGCGAAGAAGGAATTAGAGATATCCATGTGGTGAGGAAGAATTAATAGTTGCTTTTAGAAGCTAGTCGCAGAGGTAGCGGTGAGAGTGAGGAAGAAGAGGAACACGAGGAGAATTTATTAGAAGAAATTTTGATCAAAATGTAGAACTACGAGATCGTATTTCGTGAGCTAGAAGAAACGAGTTGAAGAACCGCAAGCGATGCGTGGAACAAAGAGATACAACAATTCAAAATTGTGTTACCCGATATGTGATGCTCGAACAAAATCACGCTTTGGCGGAGGTAAGATATTAAAAGTGGAATCGAGAATTCAAATATCAAGGATCAATTTGAAAGAAGAAACAAGCGAACAGTGAGAATGAAGGATGCGTGGGTAAAAGCCGCACGACATGTTGATATTGTAGAAAGAGACGTCCGATCCAAAAAGGTTAAAATAGATGATATACATTTCTCTTTTTGGACAGCAATTGGAACAACCCAACATCGAGTTTTAAATTACCTGCACAGAGCGGTCGATCTCAATTCGATATGGATCGAAGATTGATGATTGGATCATGAATCGGGATTACGATGAAAGCGATTGAAGGTGGAATATGCCCTATAGAAAAGTCAATTCCAACAATAAGTAACGACACCAAATGCTACCCAGCATAAGTCAAAGCCGGGTAGTTCAAAGGAGAAGCGGTTGTCATGACTTCCCAACAAGTGAGGAACCCACGAAGTTAGCATGGGTTAGTTAATTATAATTCTTACGAAGTTTATACCTTATTAGATACCATTTCTACCCATTCTTTTATCTCTCTCGCATGTGCTCAACGCGTTTAAACTTGACTCAGGAGAAATTAGACTTTGACCTATCTCTGTGGAAACTCAGTTAGGAGAAACTTTCATCACATCCTTTGTTTATAAATCTTGTTTGATTCAAGTTGGCACCATTACCTTACACTGTTGACCTTATCTCTTTAAAGATACTTGCTTTTGATGTGATTTTAGGGATTGATTGGTTAACTACTCATCATGCCAAAATTGATTGTTTTCGTAGGGTTGTTAGTTTTCATATTCCTAATCGACTTTGTTATGCAATTCAAGCAACTAAACCATTAAAATCAATCAACATCATATCTAATCATAAAGCTATTCGTTTATTGAAAAGCGGATGTCAAGCTTTCTTAGCCCATGTTATGGATTTGAATAAGGACACGTCAAATTTGAATAATATTCTGTTGTTATTGACTTTCTGACGTATTTCTGAAGAACTTCCTGTCTACACCCCGAGCGTGAAGTTGAATTCTTTATTGATGTTGAACTGTACAAAGCCCATTTCTAAAACCCCATATCGAATGGCTCCTATTGAACTTCGAGAGTTAAAGGTCCAACTACTGAGAATTGTTGGACATCGGTTTCATCTGGTCTAGTACATCTCCTTGGGGTGCTCTGTTTTATTTGTAAAAAAGAAAGGCGGGAGTATGCGACTTTTGTATTGACTATCGGGAATTGAACCATGTCACCATCAAGAATAGGTATCCTCTACCTCGTATTGATGACTTGTTTGACCCGGTTGCAAAGGGCACAATTTTTTCAAAAATCGATCTTCGATTACGGATATCATCGGTGAAGATTAGAGGCGAGGATATTCCAAAGCGCCTTTAGAAACTCGATGCGGGCATTATGAATTTTTAGTCATGTCGTTCGGATGACTAATGCTCCTATGACTTTCATGGATATGATGAACCGAGTATTCAAGGAATATTTGGATCGTTTGTTGTTGTCTTTATTGATGACATCCTTATATATTCCAAAAGTCGTGAAGATCATGAGCACCATTTGAAGCTGGTACTCCAAAGGCTTCGTGAAAACCAACTATATGCCAAATTGAAGAAATGCGAGTTCTGGCTTGAGGAAGTAGCCTTTCTTGGGCATGTGGTGTCAAAACATGGAGTATCTGTTGATCCGTGAAGATTGAAGCAATACAAAGTTAGAGCAAGCAAAGTCGGTGATGAAGTACGTAGCTTTTTGGGCTTAGCTGGTTATTATCGGAGATTTGTGGAAGGGTTTTCTCGAATCGCTACTCCATTAACTCAGTTAACTCGGAAGGATACAAAATTCGTTTGGAATGAAGAATGCGAGAAGAGTTTCCAAGAGCTTAAGAGGAGACTTATTTTAAGACTTTTCTAACAATACCATACGGTTCGGATGGATTTGTTATCTCTGATGATGCTTGAGCAAAGGGTTAGGATGTGTTCTCATGCAACGTGGGAAAGTCATAGCCTATGCCTCATGAAAACTTAAAGAGTATGAGAGGAATTATCCTACTCATGATCTAGAGTTAGCGTGATTGTTTTCGTAGCGCTAAAGATATGGAGGCACTATCTATATGGGGAGAAAGTGGAGATATATTCGGACCATAAAAGCCTTAAATATTTCTTCACTCAAAAAGAACTCGACATGCGGCGTGACGTTGGCTCGAACTATTGAAAGACTACGACCACACTATTCAATACCATCCTAGTAAAGTGAGCGTGGTAGGCGGCGCATTGAGTAGAAGATCATATCTTGAGGGAGCGAGTGCGATGATGTCAAGTATCGATAGAGCCAACTTTAATAGAAAAAGTTAAGGTTGCTTCAAGCCACCAGGCCGGAGATGATGCGTATGAAGAAGAAAATACAAGAAGGAGCTATTCGAAAGCGAGAATTGATGAAGAAGGAATACTTGAGTCCACTCTAGACTTTGTGTTCCTAACGACTACGATTTGAAGAACAAGATTATGATGGAGGCACACAATACACCATTTGCAATCCATCTGGAAGTACTAAAATGTATCGTGATCTTGACATACATTTTGGTGGAACAATATGAAGAGAGAGATTGCAAAGTTTATCTCAATGTGTTTAACTTGTCAACGTGTAAAGGCGGAGCATCTAGTACCTAAGGGTCCGTTGCAACCACTTGAGATTAGGAATGGAAGTGGGAACACATTACCATGGATTTCGTTCACGGGTCTTCCTACGGTTTCTCAAGGCATCAATGCTATTTGGGTTATTGTTGATAGATTAACCAAGTCCGCTCATTTCTTGCCGTCACGGAGACTTATCCCTTGAGCGTCTTGCTAGTATATACGTAAATGAGATTGTGAGGTTGCATGGCATACTGTATCCATAGTTTGGATCGTGACCCAAGATTCACTTCAAGATTTTGGGTTAGTTTGCAAAAAGCTATGGGCACGGAGTTTGCGATTTAGTTAAGCATACCATCCCCAAACAGACGGACAATCGGAGAGGACTATTCAAACTCTTGAAGATTTATTAAGACTCGTGTCCTAGACTTCAAGGGCGGTTGGGATAAGTATTTACCATTGGTGGAATTCTCCTACAACAACAGATTATCGAGCAAGTATAGGTGTGGCTCCATTGAAGCATTATATGGACAAAAATGTCGTTCTCTAATATGTTGGGATGAGGTGGGTAAAGCAACATTGTTGGGACCCGAAAGTTAGTACGATATGACTACCGAAAAGATCCAAATGATTCGACAAGCGTATACAAGCGGCACAAGGTCGATAAAAGAGTTTACGGATCTTCATCGAAAGGGCGTGGAATTTAGTGTGGGGATCATGTATTATCATGAGTTGCTCCATGGAAGGGAGTTACAAGATTTGGGGAAGAGAAGAAAGCTCAATCCACGATTTATTGGTCCATTTCAAATTCTTGACCGAAGTAGGAAATGTAGCCTATAGACTCGCGTTACCTCGAGTATGTCTCGTGTTCATAATGTGTTTCACATATCGGTGCCGTAAATATGTGAAAGACCGAACCATGTTATAGAGTTAGAACAGGACGAGATAGTAGAAGACTTAACGTATGAGGAGGTACTGTCAAGATTTTGGATAGGAAGGAGCATGTCCCTACGACAAAGGTCATACCACAAGTTAAAGTTTTATGGAGAAATCATCTTTATAGAGGAAATGACACGGAAATTGGAAAGCGAAAATGAAAGCGAGGTATCCTCACCTTTTGAAACACCGTATCGTCGACGTCAATTTCGAGGACGAAATTTCATAAGGAGGGAGGTTGTAAGACCCCAACTTATTATTAATGAAATTTAATTTTCTATTTATTATTTTGAAATAGTAAGGGTTGATTTGATTAATGTGGATAGTTAGGGGTTAAATACGCAAATATTTCAAAATAAGCAAGTGGTTATAAAATATTCATTGTTGTTTGGGAATAATCGTTTGGTCGTGGAATATTCATATTGTCTTTGGGAATATTAAATGCAATGCTAAATGACCATGTGTGGGCCCCATGTGAAAGCGATTGGATGAGGAAAGCGACAAATATAAGTTGTTTAAAAATAACGGTGGCGTAGTTATTACAGATTAATCTTGTTGGAATACCCGGTGGTTTAAAACACACTAATACGCGTTGTTGAGCAAGAAAGCACTGCGGTATTGCATCAATTATTGATTCTTACGTAAGAAGGCACTACTCGATAATTATTACGGTAATTCTTATTCGATATTTTATTTTATTGATTCAATAATTGTTGCGTTGATATTTTATATTCTTTGTTGTTTCAATAATTGTCATTACACGGTATTTTCCATTATCGGAGCAATAATTCATATTATCTCGAATAATAATATTAGAAAACATTATTGGCAATGTCTAGAAAGTTACATACAAGGAGAGGTTTGGTCAACTAATTGCTTGGCGCCGATGAGGAGAGATCCTTATTGGAAAGCCCCTCTTTCCTAGGAGGCGCTGGTTGTCAATATTATGATCCTGTAATATTATTTGTGAATAATTAATTATTGATTCATATGATGAGGAAAATATTGATTTTATATGGATATAGATGGAGAAAAATTTTAAAATGACAATTGTTGAAAATTAATATTTTATCTTTTTACGATAAAATAATTCATTTAAATATATTATTTTAATAATATATTGATGGTGATATTTTACAATAAATTCATGGGTTATAAATAGATGAGGTGGAAGAGAGAAGATAGAATTGGAATCATTTAATAATTGTAAATATTTTAATATATATATATATATATATATATATGTACGTATTTGTGTGTGTGTGTGGAAGAAGTGGTGGGGGTAAGAGAAGAAAGTGGGGAGAGAGAGAGAGTTAGTGGAGAATTATGGGAAAGGAAGAAAGAGAAAGGAAGAGAAGGAAATTAGAAAACTTATCCGGTATGTTGATTTTGGTCATTTTTCGTTTGGAATTTGGAAAAATTTCTTCTGTAAAGTTGTAGAGAATTCGATTTCAGCAGAATGGACATAAAATTCCGTATTTTTCTCGATAACTTGGGTCTATTTTCTATGAATTCTTTGAAGTTTAGGAAAATAAAATAATTTTTATTAAATTTATGGGTGGGACCCACTTTGGTTGGTGTTGATTACACATGTGGGCTGCTATTTTTTTTCCAAGATGGCTAGCATGCTTTGAATCATTGTGGTGTGCGTAGAAGAATTGGTAAGAAATAATAATATTTTATTATTTAGTCTCCTTTGGCGTTCTAAGCATTTTCCTATAAATAGGCGCTTAGGTTAGAATTGAAAATCACACCAGAAACAAGTTTTCTTTCTCTCTAGATTATTGAGCGTATTTTTGTGAGTATTTTGATATTTTGAGAGTTCTTTATTCGGTGTAAGTTTCACAAGACTATATATCGAAATTGATCGGAAATACGGTTATTTTGAGGTAAGGATGTTATTTTCTTCTCAAATGATATTATTTCTTCAATATCATTATCTTTGAAATATTGGTTGGAACTTTTTATCAAATTTGGAACTTTTTCATGCTCTAAGTTCTTATTCATGAGTTCTTATTCACGAAAGTTACTTATTCATGAGTTCTTATTCACGAGTTCTTATTCACGAGTACTATTCATGAATCGTTGTGGAATTTCTATCTTTTGGTGTCTGAGATTACTATTCACGATACGATCTTATTCACGATATCTGACACTATTCACGATATCTCATGACTATTCAATAGAAAAATAAAATTTCTTCTTTTTGTCCAAAATATCTATTCGGATACTAGCTTTGATTGTATCCATGTTTTGATCATTCTTGAATTTTACACCACCGTGATTATTTTTTGAGGTATTTTTGGACGTGGATAAAATAAAGTACGAATCCTTAATCCTTAATCCTTGTCATTTTGTTTCTTTGGGTTCGTTTTTTAAAAAAAAATATTTTTCATCATCCTCGGTCTTAAATGATGATATTATTGAATATCTTTGGCATGTAGTGCAAAGATGAATGATTCTGAAGAATATCTTTGCTGTAGTGAGTAAAAGATGAGCAGTGTTGAGATGAACATGACCGATTGATGAATATCTTTGGCACTGTGAGTGCAAAGATGAATATTTGATTCGGATGTATATTGATTGATGTTACTGGGGATAAAAGATGAGCGATGAACTTTTAAATTCATACATAGAAGATAGTAGTTTGCATTCTCTACTTAACTCTTCTAATGAATTATTATTTCATTGCGAATATTGATTTAAAATTTGTTGTCTATTGTATTCTATTAAATTTTTCCCTGTTGAAGACTAACGGTAATTTGTTGTATATTATCTTAGTCATAATATTCTTTACTGAGCTAGTTGAGCTCACCCTTTTCCTTTTTGTTCCATTTTTCTCAGGAGGCGAGAATATAAGATAGTACAGTCGGGGTATGGAATGAAGGTTTTAGAAAGGATTGTTTAGTAGTCCTCACCATTTTTGTAAAATAATGTATCAATAAATATGATGAGGATTTATTTGAGTATAGATATTGTCTAGAAGATAATATTTGTATTTAAACTCACAGTTTTACTGTTGTAATATTAAAGTTGTAGTTGTTTCTGTACCATGTATTGACAACTCAGAATGGGTGATGTATACCTATTTTGGGGGCGTCACAATACCTCCGCCATTGGCATTGGTAATATCTCCACTTGGTTCACTGACTCCTCACTTATCACTTCGATGTCTCTAAACATCAAGCTATCGTTTGACATCTATAAAACACATAACACGTTGATTAGTACATAATACACAATAGTATAAGCACAAAACACATTTAATTTATTTAAGATTAATTTCCATCTTTTAAATATTTCAGTACTGAGTTTTCTCAATACCTTATTAATTCATTTGACTTGAATTTCATTCTTCAGACTTTACCTTCCTTACAAGGTTATTAGCCTAAGGTTCTTCCCCCCTTAAGTTTTATAACCTAATGCTTTGATACCAACCTATGATGCCCCCAAATTCGGGTATCTTCTAACATGACATATGGTGCTACACGGTACTCATAACAATACAATCATTCCATTGAAATACAACAAAATGAATGTAATTACTATCTTCTTATTACAATCAAAGTATAATCCTTCCCAGGTTCATAAACCGATTACATAGTTCGTTGTTCATAATATATAATACATACCAACATACTAATCTATTACACGATGGCTAAGTATCCATCTTAGTTTTGCCCTTATCTCTCTTAGCATTCTCAGTACGTTCATCTTTAACTGCAATCATATAATTCACGTAAGAAGTGAGCATAACCAGCTCAGCAAGTTTATCAAAGGATAATAGTAATACCAAATTCGTGAATTATATAACAATTCATACATAACTGAACAAATAGTTATGAAGTATTATGAAACAATAATACTTTAACATTTTATATCATCAATTCCCAAAGTATAGAGTATATTAGGAATTCTAAACGGAATACGATAGACCATGAGCGAAGACTTTACGTTTTCATACTTGAAAAGGATATCACAAAGACTAAGGTGTACATCCGCATTACTTACGAGCACTTCTAGGTGATCAGCCTATAGTACTCTATGTTGATCAACACTCATTCGTTAAACGTATTTATGTTTAACATTTGGCAAACTCGCGTGCCCATCGAATAATCGATGAAATATACTTTTGTTTGTTCATAGACAAACCTTATCTTCACATCCGTACCAATTACTTGGCATAGGATAGCGTTAACATTTCTATATAGAAAGATATGAATATCAATCAATCTATATCTTACGAATTGTCTAGCCGAGTTAAATCTGGCATTGACCCTTTCTTTAAAATCAGTCGTGCAATTCAGTACAATGAATCACATAAAACATGACTAACTTGAAAGTTAGACAAGCGTTAAGAAAACATGCCTTTCAGCGTCTTCAAATAACTTAATCGACTGACCATAGCCTTTACAAAATCTACATGATATATTCACATAGCACACTATACTTAGCTATCAAACAATTATTCACATTGTTCCTACCAACTTCTTTCTCTTCTATGTCTTTGCTAACTTAATTTCATTTAATAAAGTCAATCTGACTTATTACCCTTCATCCCGTCTTATTAACCAACTTAAGTTATTACCCGGACTCTATCATCGTTGGTGAAGTACCAATGTTGTTTACCAATTAGGGTTCATTGATAACACTTTATGTACCTCATTCATAAGTTAATAACATGCCTTTAATTCCTAAATTTCAATACCATATACCTTAGTATAGGTAGTATAGGAATAGTTTTAATACACTTATGAAGTGCATAAACTTTACTCTTATAGGTCTCTGAACAATCGCAGTTCAAACCTAAGTCATTTAACAAATACCCTGCACCCAGGTCCCGGTCTCGGCGCTGCGTCGCGAGACTTCTTTATACCAGTGGCACTGCGGTGCCACTTTCCAATAGCCACTAACTCTGTGTTGGCATTACTTGGTAGTGCACTTTAAAAAAGCCTTGCATAGCGGCACAAGAAGACTCCTCAAACACCGAAGAAAATTTTAATGAGATAAAATTTTGGTGAGTTTTTCGGATCCATAACTTCTTCGTTATAAGTCCAATTTGGTCCGTTCAAAAGCCTACACGTCATAAATGACATACTCTACGAGTTCATATAAGAATTCGACATTTTCAAATCCATTTTCATATCTCACGTGTTGACATTGAAAAACAACGTTTTCAAGTCTCACAGCAACTTTTGACTATCAATCCAGAATTTCAACGTTTTTGACGTTTAACGCCTAATTACGTAATATTCACAATAACTTCGTTACTAGTGTTCTCTAAGCCAAATCACATGGAATACTCCATGGACTTCATATCTACATCCTAATCAAGCAAGATGCACATATTAACGTATTTATGGAGTTCGATTGTTTATCAACAATCAATCTCAATAATCAATATTTTCATGATTTTAAGATATATTAAACCTTATAATTTCTATGATTTTATGACTTATAGAGATTGAATCTATAACAAGTCATCCTTATTCCACCATACTAGACATACACCACCCATTTATGATTCTCCATACTAAAAAAAACAAAAGAGATGGAATTAGAATTAAGGAGTATTACCTTAAGAACTCTTAGGTAATCTTGAAAATCTCTTAAGTAAAGCTTCAAAGTAGAACTTTTGGTTGAGTCTAGCTCTCTCTCTCTCTCAAAATTTAGGTTGGCAATTTGTAAAACTCACAAAAGACCAACTTTAGCTTTCTATTTATAGGTAAATGAAATGGAGGGCAATTTGGTCAATTTACCACCACCTCCTTACTATTCAACACTTTGTCACCAAGTAAAATACTTGGTGACCAAGTGTTATGCTTGCCTTGCACACCAAGGGCCGACCCACCATGCCCATGGGTCATCCCCATGGGTTTTATCCATTCGGTGACCCATCGATTCGATCCACGATTCAGTTTTCTTACATTGGGCTTAACCAATCTAATATTGGGCCTTGACTTGGGCTTAACACATTAATTCATTGGGCTTGCCTATACAATTGATTGGACTAAACATAATCGAACTCAAATGAATTATCATTAAGTCTTAACTTAATTTTATAATACTAATCGTATTACATACGTATAATTCACGTATTCTCTCCGTATAATACTCATACGATAATCGTATTGTACTTCGTATTAACTCATCGTATTATACATAGATACTAAATAGTATCATCCTAATATAACACACACATTAACAATAACGAAATTCCTTCTACGCATTTCATTTCCTTCTCGGAAATCAATCTACTCAACCATTAGGTTTTAAGTCCGCAGGCGAAAATTTCGTTTGTCATAAATGAAATATTATTAGATATTTCATCTAATCTCAATATTCTATCATTACGCGTTTCTCAGAATTTCAAAATAATTCCCCGAGCAGAAACGGATGAATTAATAGTGTTTTTACGGAAATTTCTCAGAAAACATTTATTTTCGTCTTGGAAATTCTAAACAATTAATTCTAGCACGTAGTCAAATTACTAACCACATTAACACATTCTAGGTCATAGAACGACCTTCACATAGCTTACTCACAAAATAAATCAATTAAATTTATTTAATTCACATAATCAAATAAAAATTTAATTATCATAAAAATTCGATTTTCTCGGGCGTTACAATTATTGTTTAACAAGATAAAACCTTATTATTATTCAACCGAATTGCCTTGGTTTGGAACCCCGACTAGTATGAACATCCCTTACACGAAAAAAAACTTTTATGCACCCAAAGGTGGAATGAGTGAACGATAACATCGTTCTTGCATGTAGTATTGATCAATCACAGTACAAATTTGATCACCCCGTGTCTGTAAGTTATGATGGTTTATGAGATGAAGTTCTATTTAACCTTTTCGAAAATGAAAACAATGTTCATAGTATGTCCCCTTAACCCTATTTATAGTCAGTACGTAGTTTCAAAAATTTGAAAGAGGGTTGTTATGTTATTATCGGTTCAGATTACTTCACAACTATTAAATTGTTGTAGAAGGGTAGTATAAAGAAAATATTTAAATTCTTTTAGCTTATATATATATAATTGTTATTACTTGCTAGGCACTCAAATGCTCATCATTGCTTAATTTAAATGTTTTCAGCTAACTGTGAACAACCTGAAGGCTCTGCTAGAAACAAGGGAAAGGGAAAGGTTGCTGAATGATTTCAAAGTTATCTTATGTAATAGTTTAATATTATTAAGACAACGTTATATATTTATTATCATGTATTGTAAGGAATGATTAAAGGTTACGTACTTGGGAGCTAAACTCTGATAATTATGTAAATTAAGTTTAATATTTATATTATTGTTATTATTATTAGTATTATTCCGCTCATGGAATGGTATCGTGAAGCACTGGATTCGGGTTTCAAGTACCTGGATTCGGGGGCTTTACAACCTCCCCATGGTCACCAAGTACACAAAATAGACCAAGACAACTTAGTCTAAGTATGCAATCGGAGAACATGTAGAAACACCAGCTGAAAAATTCTCCAAAGTTTATAAAAACGTACCTTGTGAATTGGCACCGATCTAAGTGAGAGACATAACATCCAGTAACAGTCCCAAACTGGACATTCACTCCTAATGAGTGAATGTCAAACGGGTTTCTAAGCTCCTACTTATATATACTACATGCATAAGTATACATGCAGTTTATTGTAATTGTGAAAAACTAAGCAAATGCAACTTAGTTTATTTTTCCAATGATATAACTAAGTGTTACTCAATTTATGCTTACTTAGTTTATTTTTGCAATGATATAAATTAAGTAAGTGCTACTCAGCTTATGCTACCTAATTTATTTTTCCAATGATATAAACTAAGTAAGTCTACTAAGTTTATGCTACTTAGTTTATTTATATGTTATTATAGTATAGTTAATTTAATTTAATTCTAGTTTAATTTAAATTATTTTTTACTATATTATATTATTTTAATTTAATTTATTTCTTTATTTTGATTTATTATTTTATAGAGTAATTTATTTTTTTATTAAATTATATTATATAATTTAAATTTCATTATATTAAATTAAATCAATTTTTTTATTTAATTTTATTTTAAATTTAATTTAATTTTTGATTATATTATATTATATTATATTATATATTTTAATATTATTTAATTTCTTTAAATTTTATTATCTTAAATTAAATTAAATCAATTTTTATTTTATTTTATTTTAATTTGTATTATATTATATAATTTAATTTATTTCAATTTTATTCTCTTAAAATAAATTAAATTAAATCAAAATTTAATTTTATTATACTTTTAAATTAAATTTAATTTGTATTATATATATATTATATTATATTATTTAATATAATTTAATTTATTTAAATAGTATTATCTTAAATTAAATTAATTTTTAAAATTTATTTCATTTTATGTATATCGATTTTTATAATTTTAATTTATTTATATTTTTGATATATTATATTATTAAATATTATATTTTAATTTATTAGTTCAAAACTAAGTAAATTCTAATTACTTCATTTCATTTTTAGTGTATTTTAGTATTAAGCTCTACTAACTATACATTAATATAATAAAGAATGGCCCACATATGTTGCAATTGCTGAATTCTGACAGAAATTCCGTCGGATATAACAAATCTGACAATATGAAGACATTAGGCAATCAACACACACACACACACACACACACACACACACACACACACACACACACACACACACATATATATATATATATATATATATATATATATATATATATCACATCAAGAATCAATACCAATACCAACAGAACCAACATTAATCAATCAACTATAATGAGATGAACAACCAATAAGTATATATAATTCAACAATACAATTCAACAATTGTATATACTCAAATCTACAAAATAGGTAGTAATTAACATTAACAAGCTCCAATAACATGAACAAGCTACAACAAATTCACTACAGATTCACTAACAAATTTAAAGCATATAATGAAGTTAATTATCAAAACTCAAACAAATTAAGTAACTAAAAAAAATTCCTTCAAACCGATGTTAATTAGGTTCCCACACAGCTCACAGCAATACTAAATTTATTGTATGTTTATTTGTTTAACACATAATAGCAGTAGATACCTTTATATATCCTAAACATTAATATAGCAATGAACAATTTCTTCACTTTCAAGCTTAAAAAAATTATGATTTCTTAACCCTAACTATAAAAATAATTAACATTTAACCTTTCAATTGAAGGCAACAATAGATGAAGAAAAGTATGAAACAGCCGTCGCCGCCGCATCCACCAAGTTGTGGGAAAGTCTGAAAATCTTAGGGTTTCTCCAAGTTCACTGGTTAGGGCTTATGGATAATTAAGGCTTAAATGATTAAAAAGCTTAGATTAACAAAGAAGATGAAGAGGAGATGGCCTGGCTGCTGGAAAGAGTGAAAAGAAAGAATAAGACAGACTAGGGCTTCTGGCTCAATTAAAAAAAGGTTAAGTCCGACAGAGTTCCATCGAAATTACTATCATCGAGTTTATATTAATTTTGATTGAATGATCTGTTGACATTAACATATTTTGTCAAATTTACTTCGCGCAGGTGGGAACATTGCGTGCCAAGGGACTGTTCTTAAATCTGACCGAATTTAGTCGAGGATATAATAAGTTCGACTGTTTTATGTTCGATAGAACATTTTGTCTAGAATATTATAATTTCAAGGGAATGTATTCCATTGAATATACTTCCGTCGGCCTTAAGAATATTTCTTTTAGTGTTATGTATTGTTCAGTGGTTTTTGGGAGAAAATAATTTTTTTCGAGAAAAATGCAAAAACACTTTTCATAAAAAGTAAAAAACGCAAATAAACATACTGTTTCAAGAATTTTGAGTTACGTCGTAGCGTTTATTTGATAAGGGAGATGAAATGTGAAATAAAAATATTTTTGAGAAAAAGTCGTAAAAACACTATTCACGCTAAAAATGCAAACTCATTTTTTTTAATTTTCAAATTACGACATAGTGTTTCTTTAAAAAATGGGAACGGCGGTTGAATCAGATTTTCCAAAACTGAGTCAGTTTTTCGGCTAATCGAGCAGGTTACGAAAATGTAACCGAAAAAGTTAGAGAAACTAAATAAAAAGAAAATGATAAATTAAATTAATTTTGGACTAACCGAGCATAGGGTTTAGAATGGCTTGGTTAGGGTTGAAAAAATGGTTTAGAAAGGCTAAGCTAGGGTTGAGCCTAGGATTTGGAGAGCTTAGCTAGGGTTGAGATAAGGGAAAAGCTTGGTTATGAAATAACTTGGCTTAAGGTTGAATCATGTCTCAATTCTTAGGGTTAAAACCTAAGAGCTTGGAGCTAAAGCAAGGTATTAAACATGTGGGGCAATGCTGTAATGACTCACCTAGCAAGGTGGCAATATAAAGGAAGAAATGGGCATGTGATGGCCGAATTTTTGAGCAAGAAAGAAGGTTTTAGTGAGTCAACTTACATGAGTCACCACATCTAAGACATAGGCAATAATTAGCAATGTTTCATTCAGTGATTTTGGCCATTAAGTGGCCATTAAAATCTTTGAGTTAGTTTTATTTGTAGTTTGATTAGGCTAACTCAAGGGAGTAATTAGTAAGTTTTTAAACATGAGGGGGAAGACCTTGTGTGATTTAAATTGGGTGACCAATTTATAAGACAAGGAAAGTAGCTATTTCATAAGTAAATCAAACTATCGTCTCTTTCATTTTCACCAAAATTAGTTAAGTGGAGAGAAAAAATAAGAGACTAAGAAAAAAGCTTGAGAGCTTTAAAGAGAGAGAAAGAGAGAAGGTCATACCTTGAGGGAAGGCAAGAGAGACCAAGGATAGCAAGGATCAATGCTATGGAAGAAGAAGAACCAAGAAGGGTAAGTTTCCAAACCATCATCTTCATCTTTTATTTTTGTTTGATTAGTTATTGGTGGTTAGTTAAGTGAAGGTAATGTTGGATCTTGAATTTATAAGGTGTATTTGAAGGAGAAAACTTTTTTAAAACACCTTACATGATGCATGTCAAGTAAACTAAGTAATTAAAATGGTACGCCTAAGAATAAGGATGAAATAATAACGTAATAATGGACTATAAACGGACTTAATATGTGTTATCTATGTATTTTTACGTGATTCTAGAAAGATGGAATCCTAAGTATGTGAATTGTAAATTTGTTCCCAGTGGAACGGAGGAAAAACACACTATAATGAAGTTATAGAGAAATTTTTTGTTAAAGAAAGTAAAGTGTAAAAACCATTGCTTGGTACGATTTTCAGAACAAATTTAAGGGTGGTTAACACTTTCAAAAAATTATTTCTTTTAGAGGGTCATGTAGTTGGGTGAAAATTTGAGCCGTGGGCTTAAGAACGAACTCAATCCGACTTTGTATGAGTAAGTTATGAACTTTAGAAAATGTGACGTTGAAACGTCTTTTCGGTGAAAAGTTGCTCCCGAAGGGGTTTTGAGCCGATTTCCCGACAAGTTAGAGACTTTTGAAAATTTCTCTATCCTGGAAGATTTGAAGAATTTGTTAAAAGGAAGAAATAGATGCAGAATGAGCTCATTCTGATATCGGACGAGTAATTATGATGTGTCAAAGTAAGCACGTTAAAACTGTGAAAAGTCAAAAATTTTACAAAGTTTGAAAAGGGTGCAGAGGTTTCAAATCTGTCGGCTCTGGCCATAGGCTAATTGGAGGGATGACCGTGATGAATCCGTATATTTAGAGTCGTTCGCGCTGGACATATGCTAAATTAGTGTCGGTAGGGCTTGATCTGTAGAAGGTTGGTTAATCTGGAAGTTCTTTAGTAAATTAGACATAACTCTTTCATATGAACTCTGATTGAGGTGATTCAAGATGATCTGGAAAGATAAGAAGTATACTTAAAACTTTCATTTTTTAAGTTTTGAGATTTAAGGTCAGGATCAAGACCTAGAATCAGCCGTTTTAGGAGTGTTGTGTAATTTGAGGCAAACCAGGGTGGTTCTTCAGAACGCCGGGGCACGAAGCCATGTTGGGTTAGTATTTTTGAGTTCTAACCATTGGACCTTTTAAATATAGTCTAGATTAATGTAAAACATGGAATGGTAGATGTATTGGAAGTATTAATTGTACGCAATGGTGTGTCGATTAAGCGTTTGGGTTAGAAAAGTAGGGCGTACGACGTACGAATGTTGAAAAGTTGAGTCGAATGTTAATGAACTTAAATAGTATTCCGATTAATATGAAATGGACATTATAAAATGTGGAATAGAGTTAAAGTAAACCATAAGTGATGTATATACGTAACTAATTGGTTTAATTGACCTTAATGATATATATAGGTCGTTTGAGGAGCGATTGGATAACATTCTGGTAAATCGCGTGAAATACAAGTTTCTTAAACTTACTCAAATAATTGTTATGTGCAAGTTTTTTAAACATACTCATATAATTGTATTGTGCAAGTTTCTTAACTTACTCTAATGTTGTAATTAAGAAAACTTCCTAACTTCATTCAAATTATTGAATTGAATGCAAGTTTCATGTTTTTGTGCAAATAGATTATATTTGTACAAGTTGTTTAGCTAAGAATTACACTTTTTGCCAATATTTTCACATATGTGCTTTTGTGAAAGAAATGTTATGATGTTGTACTGTTTAAGTTGTTACTGTTCTATTGATGCATGAATTGCGTTATGATTAAGTCAATGTTAATTGTTTCAATTAGACACATGTTAAGATGTACATGGTAATAAATATAGATTGTGATATGATGATGATGTAGAAATTTTTGATGTCAAAACGTAGGATTTATGAAAGGAATAGGTGAAAGTCGGCATGACTAATTATTAGAGATTGTGATGCTTAAGAATGATAGGGATTAAATTATTCCTATTTATTTGAACTACTTCTAAGCTATTGTTTCGTTGACGAAGTTTTCAAAGACTGATGAATTGATTCTTGATTTTTATTGTTTATTCAACTGCTATAACTTGTTGGGTAATTAAATGCTCACTCTTGCAAAAATCTAAAACTTTTGCAGCTAGAGCTAATGGACTTGAATAGTCAGATGACATTAAACGAAAGGAATTTGCTTCAGAAGAAGGCTTAGAGCATTACATATTGTAATGAAATATTTTTGATGTAATTGTAATATTATTATGATGTAATATTTATTAATTTTATAATTTGATGATGTAAAGGTCTCAAAACCTAAGATTAGCAGTGATATGTTGTAATAATATATTAATTACATTAATGCTTTAAGAATCTACTAGATGGGTAGCACCGTGACACACCAAACTCGGGTTTAAAGATATGCCAAGTTTTTGAGGTGTTACAGAACTTCTCTAAAGTTTATCTTGTTGGGAATTTCATATTAAAATTTGATGTTGATAGTAAATAAATATGCTTATGTGTAAAGTCCTTCAAAGAACATATGTACAAGGACTTAGATGGTAGATCAAAATTGTTAGGTTGATCTGTGCTTAATGTTTATCATTCTGTAAATGAATGTATAGAAGAAAGATCAAAGCTGTTAGAATGATGTATGTTGAATTGTAATAGATAGGCCTCAATAGAATCGTAGTATGTCAAGCTGCCGAGAGATTGCAGAAGCCTAGGCAGAATCGTGGAGTATCGAGAAAGTTGTTTCAGAATCGCATTTCGCTTTGGAAGCAACACTCAGAATCGTAAAGATAGTCTGAGCGCCTACCGAGCCAAGTCAAGAATTGCAGTCAACTCTCAGAATCATGGATTCTGCAAAACAAGCAAGTAGAGATCTTAGTCTATCAGAGCTTAAGAGAAATCGTGGTGTTCTTTTCGATCAAGGCTAAATCAAGCACGAGCATGTCAAGATACAACGATCGTGGTGTCTCATCAGCCAGTATCAGGAGCACCGAACTTCATCCATTTACTGAAGGATGAAGTATAACAAACGAACACTGACTTATAGACATTGAGATTTCAGGAATTCCAATCATCCTTAATATGTATCAAAGAAGCGTATAGAAGAAGCTAAGGAAAGGACTGCATACCTGCTAAAAATTATCTTTTTAGGTGTTAGGTAAGAAAGCGAGCAAATGCTCATCAATGGGCTGAGCAATTTGAGCGTGATTCCTAGAAAGTCAACATTAGTGCTCAGAAATGTCTGATGCATTAAATGCTACAACGAATGCCTTCAACGAACACATTTCAAAGGCTCCTTTATATGAAAATCAGACATAGATGCAACAGCAAACAAGTACAAAACTAAAGCTCAAGAACACTCAACGATCAATACTCTACGATCAAGAAAGAAAAGCTTGCTCTGCTACTCAGTTCTTTCGAACATATGCTTAACTGCAACTGAGTAGCACAACCCAAGAACTCAACTCTCATCAAGTGTATTCCAAGTCTGCTAGACTTGAAGAGTTCTACGTGAACTAAAGAAGTTCCAAGACTGCTGGTCTTGAAGGAATCCTAGTGATTCAAAGATTGTAAAGATATCCTTAGTGAATTTTTTACTCGGAGAGTAGAAGAGTGGACTAGGAGCTTTGAGTGCTCTGAACTACTTAAAATCACTGTGTCTTTTATATACCTGTTCTAATTTCTATATCTGTCATAACTGCTTATCACTTATAATCTTGGTTTATCTTAATAGAGAACAAACAAATCATATATTCTGCAGTGGTTAAGTTGTTAACAAATCTGACAAGTATTTTGAAAAGAAAAAAATGTTAAAATATCTATTCAAATCCCCTTCAACTTAACTATTGTGTCTCTAAGAACTAACAAATCTTTTTCTCCATCGTGATAGATGACATGATATTCAATTGCAACTCACTAACAAAGTCATGAACAGTCTTTGTTCATATATTTTCCCATAATATTAGCCAAAAATTAAAAATCTTGGGGGAAACCCCTTTGAATTATACCCTTTCAATTCTGGATTATTTTTGTTGTAACCCATGAACTTCAAGTCTTTCTTCACATCGATATCTTCAAAGTTAGAGGCTCCTTCATTCACGAACCCCAAGATGTGATTAAACTCTAAGAAATCGTAAGTAGGAGTGATATCTCTTAGTTTGGTGGTGATGACTCCATTAACATAAGAGTTACTATTGTAGAATTATTCTATCCTTTTTGTGAAGATTCTGGTGTTAGTGCTTAGGGCGTCATAGAACTCTGCCTTAGTCACCAGATTGAGAACTATTCTGAAGTGAGATTCTACTCCTTTGAATTCGTTGTAGCGGATGAGATTTTAAGGGATTACTTGGAAGGTAGAAATGATTTGAACGATTGATTTGAGCTAGAAAGAAAATAAACATGTTAAGGTTTGAAAACTTATAGGGTGAACTAGAGCTCAAAGAGAGAGAGAGAGTATTGAAGGCAAATGAATCAGTAAAGCCAAAAATTAAAATTTTGATGCATAAATGTCTTTCCCTCTATTTTGGTTGAGTGGGACAAGTGTTGAATAGTTGTTGGAGGCGCTATCTTGCTTAAATGCAACTTACAACTATATGGCACTTACTTTATCTGTGTACGCGTTTACACTTGATTTATTTTACACATGCCTTAGCTTTTGGTTGTCCACTCAATGATTTAATAGATATCATAGAGCTTTCTCTTATAAAGTAGCTTTTACCTTTTCACTTTACGATTCACTCTATTACTTTACTTTTTCTTGTTCTAAGATTTTCACCTGTAAGGTTAGTTTCTCTAGAGCATAATCTTAAGCACATAAATTTCAACATTCCTAGTTCACTTATTAATTTATTGAATCTAGATTCAACTAATGATTTAGTAAACACAGCTGCTAATTAGTTTTTCAGTAGATGTAAGACCTAAACTTTTTATAAATAAAGATTTAATTTATCTAATTATTATTTTGAAATAGTAAGGGGTTAATTTGATTAATGTGATTAGTTGTGGGTAAAATGCGCAAATAATTTAAATAAGCAAGTGGTTATAAAATATTCATTATTGTCAGAGAATATTCGTTTGGTCGTGGAATATTCTTGTTTGAAGGGGAATATTAAATGCAATGGCCAATGTACCATTTAGGCCCCATAATGTGAAAAATTTTCAAATGAAGAAAACGACAAGAATGAGTTTTTTTTTATAAATAACGGCGTAGTTGTTACCGTTAACACTCCAGTGGTTAAAATACAGAGAATACTGGCGAGTGTATTGCACAAGAGTTGCTTTACCAGTATTGCACCAATTATTGATTCTTACGTAAGAAGTCACTACTCAATAATTGTTACAGTAATTACTGTTAAATATTTTATTTTATTGATTCAATAATTGTTACGTTGATATTTTATATTATTGATTCAATAATTATCACTACACAGTATTTTCTATTATCAGATAAATAATTCATATTATTTGAATAATATTATTAGGTAGCATTATTGGCAATGTCAAAGGAAAATCTGTCTAAAAAAGGGGTTTGGTCACCTAATTGCGCGTCATTAAGGAGAAATCCTTATCAGAAAGCCCCCTCTTTCCTGGGAACGACCTGGTTGTCATTATTGTGATTCTGTAATATTATTTGTGAATAATTAATTATTGATAAATATGATAAGAAAATATTTATTTAATTGAGAAATTTTTAAAGAGACAATTATTAAGAGTTGATATTTTATCTTCTTCGATAAAATAATTCATTCAAATATATTATTGTAATATTACATTATAAGTGTATGATGTAATAATATAATAATATAATAACGGTGATATTTTTACAATGAATGCACGATATATGAATTAATGAGGAGGAACAGAGCAAATTGGGTCCGAAGTATTTTTGTTACAAAAAACATGTTAAACATGTTGGTGGGCCCTATTTTTGACTGAAATTTGATTATAGCCTGTAAGATCATCCGTATGTGAATTTTGATCATTTTCCCTTTAGAATTTGGAAAAACTTTCTTCTACAAAGTTGTAGAGAATTAAATTTTTTATAAAATGGGAATAAGATTTGAATTTTTCTGATAAAAAGGCTATTTATTATGAATTATTGAAGTTCCAGAATAATTGATTTTTGGAGTTTTAAATATTTTTTTAAGAAAAACATTTTTTTCATGTTGGTTGGCCCCACTGGTGTGCTGAAATCAGATTTTCAAGGAGGTGTGTGGATTTTTTTTTTATAAAACATTATTTTATTAAATTTTCTGCTTTGGTGTTCTAAGCATTTTCCTATAAATAGGGTGCTTAGTTTAGAATTGAAAATCACACCAGAATCTGAAATTTTTCTCTCTATAATATCTAGCGTATTTTTGTGAATATTTAGATACTTTGAGAGTTGATAAGCTGTGCAAGTTTTCTTCAGCATTATATCCGATATTCCAGCCAGAAGTACTATTCTTTTGAGGTAAGGGATGTTATTTTTTTCGTAAATGATATTTTTTTAAAATATCATTATATCAAAATATTGGTATGAATTTTATTATGAAATTTTTACCTTTTCATGTCGAGGTTACTATTCACGTATACGGCACTATTCACGTATATGGTACTATTCATGAATATGGTACTATTCATGAGTACTATTCACGAAGTATGATTTTTCTTATGAAATTTTTACCTTTTCGTGTCGGGGTTACTATTCACGTATACAACACTATTCACATATACAACATTATTCAAAAATACAACACTATTCACATAAAAATTAAATTTTCTTTTCTGTGTCCAAGTTGTTTGTTATGGTTTCTATCTTTGATTGGATCTATGTTTTGAACTTTATTCTTAAATTTTGCTCCACAATTGATTATTATGGAGTATTTTTGAACTTGGATAAACTAAAGTACGAATCCCTAATCTTTGTCCTTTTATCTCTCTAGATTCGTTTTCTTGAAAATATTTTTATCATCTTCAGTCCTAAATGGTGATATAACTTAATATCTTTGGCCTGTAGTGCAAAGATGAATGATTACCTGATGAATATCTTTGGCCGTAGTGCAAAGATGGACAGGTGTTGAGATGAACATGACCAACTGGTGATACGAATGAATATCTTTGGCCCGTAGTGCAAAGATGAACATTTGATTCAAGATGTATATTAATTGATGTTACAGGGATAAAATATTGATGATGGACTTTTAAATCATAGAAGATAGTAGACTTCATTATCTACTTAATTCTTCTAATGAATTGTTGTTTCCGCTGCAATTGTTGATCTAAAACTTGTTGTCTATTATATTCTATCAGATTTTTCCCTTTCGAGGACTAAGGATAATTTGTTCTCCATTATCTTAGTCATAATATTCTTTACTGGGCTAGTTGAGCTCATCATTTTCTTTTTTGTTCCATTTTTCTTCTCAGGAAGCAAGAATATAGCGGAAACTAGTCAGGGTGTGGAGTGATGGTCCGAGATAGTTGTTTTAGCAGTCCTCACTATTTTGTAAAATAGTGTATCAATAATTGTAATGAGGACTTATTTAAGTGTGGATATTGTCTAGAAGACAATATTTGTATTTAAACTCACAATATATGTGTTGTCGTATTTTACACGACAATTGTAATAATGAAGTTGTAGTTATTTTTGTACCATGTATTTGACGACTCAGAATGGGTTGTGTGGACCTATTTTGGGGGAGTCACAGTAGAGATAAATGTAAAGAAATATTTCTATTTTGAACATGGTCTCTTATAAATTGATGTTTTATATCAATGTGTTTGGTCCTGTGACGCCCCTAAATTCAAATACGTATATCTCGAATTTGGTGCATCACGATCTAACTCTAATAACATACTAAAACCTCAAACAACGGAATATTAGAATAATTTACATTGTTATAACATAAATATTCTCGTCCCAAGGTCTCGCAACAATGACTAACTTAATACATAACTTAAATCCAAACATAACTTAACACATAATATTAAACAGGTCTTATTACAGCATAATAATAAGCTTCTAGCATAGAGGATTAAAGCTAATCCATAGCCTTGCCCTTTCCCTTATCTTTCCTTGAGGGTCCACTTGGCTCTGCATTAACTAAAATGTTTAAGGAAAGCAAGAAATGAGTCTTCACTCACATAGATTCATTCTTAGCATGCAGGGGTACTAGTATACATCATACACACATATTAAGAGATCTTGTACTAGGTTTTTATGTTCCATATGTTCATTTCAAGATTACTTTCAAATCATGTAGTTTTATTCGGAAAATTTCTATTCAACAAGGCTAAAAGAGTCTATGCAACAAGTATTAACTACGTTAGCCATTAAACCACATCATCATGCTAAATAAATCTTTACTACGCATGGTTAAATGTAATTGACTCATTCACACCTTGTTAGTATAGTCCATCATTTGAGAACTTACTTTAAAATATGCTCAACTAGTTTATACCATGCCTAACTAATTGAATGCACATATCAATCACGCTTAGAGTTATAAAGAGTCCTATTATGCTTGCTCATAAGGTCATAATGTAATTCATACAACGATCCTCAAAATTAGTTTGCAAAATTTTCAATTTTCCTTTGAAAACATATATTAAACAAGGCTATACAACCTATTATATACAAGGCAACTTAAAACTCAACTAATACTCATTTGTACACATACTCAAGCTATTTACATGTGTTAAAAAGATTAGAATTTAAAGAACATAAGATTCATCAAGTTTTGTTTTCCAAAATTTTAAGGTTTGTCTTCAAAGTCATTATAATTCAAGCTAAAATGATTTCCTATAAGTGAAGCCACCTCTATTTGTGTGTTAGTGTCATTTATATCCCTAACCAAGTCAAACTAGCATGATCAACATAACAGAAAGCAACAAAAATAGAGTATAAATTTGGCAGATGACGCAACCGCGCTGGGATTATACTGGGAAGTGGCGCGGCCCTGCCATTTTCGCACAACTCCAGACACGGCCTCTACAGATTTCAGACCATACAATAATTACTCTTTCATTCAGCATGCTCAGAACATTCGTATTGACTCCATACATTCATACAACTCTTCTAACATAGTGAAATTCCTTTCCAAACCAGTTAACAAATGATTGATGAGAATTTTAAGAATTTATAAAACTTGAAATCAAGAACATGTATATGGATATTACCTCTTGAAGCTTGAATTGTTAACTTTTGTTAACCCAAACTTCTGATTGCTCTCAAATTTCAGCAACACACTCTCTAATGTATACTAATTAGACAATTTAGCAACTAAAGATATGAAGAGAATGGCTGTTATTTATAGAGAATTCATTACCCATACAATGCCTTTGCCTAGTGTTTTGGTTTAACGGAAAGAAGAAGAAACTAATAGGCAAGGAAAATTGGGTGGAAAATTCTTACCAACTCTCTCCCCTCCATTCTTCTAGCCAACATCACTCCTCTGAGTTTAAGCAACAAGGAATATGATAGGACAATGGCCTATTACAACTGATTAATGAAGTGTGACACTGATTTTGGGACAAGGCTTATTACTCTCTTATTTATCAGTTGAGTGGACCTCATATACTGAGGTTATTTCCTTTTAGGACTCACAAAGTTAACTTTAATGTGTTATTATTATTACCTTATACTAAGTTAGGGACACATATACACAAAATCATATAATCCATGTACATTGTGTTAGTCAAAATAATATTTGAATTGAGCTAGAATATAAATTAGTTAGGCACTAGCAACCAATTATTTTCCATAAAACTTATTATCCCAATTACACATAAATATAGAAATAAACATTTAATAGCAAATATTTATTTATCGCATACATTTAAACTACACATTTAATTGGTTTACCATGAATCATTATATCACACAAGACTCTTTTATTCAAGTTTAGTAGAATTACATAAATTAAGATTATTATATTATAGTCTCACAGAATAATATCTACATTATAATAGTATCATTAACATCTAATCTTAAATATTTCACATGATGTTGAATTATTATTATGCTCACACACTATAAGAAAAAGGCCTATCAGCGACCAATAGTATCAACGACCGCATATGCGGTCGCTGATGTTAGTAATAGCGACCGACTTCTGCGACCATAATTTTATCCAGTCGCTATTCAATATCAACGACCGCATGCGGTCGCTAAGCGGTCGCTAGCACAATTTTGCCTCCAAAAATTTGGCAGGAAAGGGGGGAAGAGAAGAAGGAGAAGAATCAGCCACCCACCGCCACCACTGCCACTGCCACCGCCGCCCACAGGTAACCCTAACAGCAATAATTTTTTTATAGTTTTCTAAATTTAAAGATTAATGTTGAATGTGGTATATAGATTTCTGAATTGGGTGTTATGTAGATATCTGAATTGGGTATTATATAGTTTTCAGCATAATAACCCTAACATTGCAATAATTTTTATAGTTTTCTAGTTTTGATGTCTCTGTGTAATTTTTAGTTAGTCAAGCCTTTGTGTTGTGCAAAAGAAACTAGAGATGGTTTTTGGTTTCATTTGCACTCTGTGTAAGTTTTATGTATTGAAATAAAACTGGAGATGGTTTTTGGTTGCATTTGCACCCTAACATTGCAATAATTTTTATACTTTCTGTGTAAGTTCTATGTATTGAAGATATAGGGCATGCAATTATTGTGGGTAGTTGTTATGTTCATTTGGTACTGTTAGCCACTGACAACATGTGCTAAACAACATGTTCTTTACTATGAAAAATTATCTGTCATTCATAGAAACCAAATGATATCAGGAAAATCATCTGATAGAGAATTCACATGTGTAATTCAAAGTTGAGGAAAGTGACTCTTATGTTTGGGACTGTTGTGCAAGATCGTCTATATGGGTAATAGTTAGGCTTTTCTTCACATTACTTATGCATAGCAAAAAAAAGTCTCTTATTATAATGCATTCCATATATAGCAGAAAATAGAGTAAATATGAAATAACAAAACCCTTATATACTCCTTGTAGAGTTTATCCTCACCTTCACGTTCACCTTCACCTTCAACCTCACTAAAATTCATTTTGGTCTCCTAAAACAAAGGATTATTCTACTAAAATAAATGATATAATAAATAAACTAAGCAGCATTTAGGAAGTTTTCCATTGCTAAAATAAACTAACTTCAATTTCGTTAGATATTCACTGCTAAAATAAACTAATTAACATGTGCTTAGTTTCTCACCGAACCCATAAAGATATTAATGAACAAAGGCAATATCATACTCTGAAGTTAAGGAACTAAGAGATAAGTGCCCTAATCAAAAGTAAGTTAATTATTTAGCTCATGTGTAAAGTAAAGATAGAAGCTTGCAAAAATGAAAGCGCGAGTTTTGGGAACTCTGAATTTATTGTATACTCCTGAACTTTTTACTGCTTTAATTTGCATTCAATCGTTATTATTTTTGTCTTATTGTATTGGAAATTTGTATATTTCTCTTGGTTTGTGTCTTTGGGTGCCTAGAAATGACCTTATATTCATGCTGTCGTGCATGTGGCTAGATCGTGTGATGAGATTGTCGGTTATCCCATTTGGTAAGATTGATGCCACAAACATAATCAATGGGTTTGGCGAATCTCATAACTGGGTTCGGAGAAGCATCTTTTGGGAACTGCCTTATTGGTCTACAAATTTGATTCGTCATAATCTAGATGTGATGCATATTGAGAAGAATGTGTTTGAAAATGTGTTTAACACAGTGATGAATGTTACGGGGAAGACAAAAGATAACAATAAGGCACGTTTAGACATGAAGGATATTTGTAAGCATCCTGGATTAGAACTTTATGAATCTCCTAATGGTAAGATTGTCAAACCGCATGCAAGGTACACATTGTCCAAAAAGCAAGTTGAAGATGTGTGTACATGAGTTACGTCTCTGAAACTACCAGATGGATATGCGTCAAACATTGCAAGGTGTGTTACGAGTGGGAAAATGCAAGGGATGAAGAGCCGTACGATCGTATGTGTGTTCATGGAGAGACTCGTACTATATAGCATTTGGGATCTCGCTTGATAAACCAATATGGGATGCTTTGTCGGATCTTAGTCGTTTCTTCAAAGACTTATGTTCAAAATCATTAAATGAGAAGGACATGTCTATACTTGAGAAGAACATCATAGAGATCACGTGTAAACTGGAAAAAATATTCCCACCTGGTTTTTTTGACTCCATGGAGCATTTGCAAATCCATCTTCCCTATGAAGCTCGTGTTGGGGGTCAAGTTCAATATAGATGGATGTACCCTTTCAAGAGGGTGATGGGAAACCTTAAGAGGAAGGTGAAGAATAGAGCTTATGTCGAGGGGTCGATATGTGAGGCATACAGTTTCGATGAGATATCTACGTTTGTCTCAGACTATTTTTCGGACGAAGTCTTGACAAAGGCCAATCGAGTATCGAGACATGATGATGGGGGAAATATTGAACTAAATGGTCGGCTCTCTGTATTTGGTCTATCGGGCCGCGCTTATGGAAAAGGGAAGCGCATATTCCTCTCTGAGCAAGAGTTACATGCTGCACATACTTACATTCTTCTCAATTGCAAGGAGATTGACGAATTTGTAAGGTACACATCTAAACTTGATAATTTATCTTTTAAGTTGAAAATTAATTATTCCAATATGTTAATGTTTATAACATGGTATAGATTGTACGATGACGAGTTAAAAGTGAAGCATCCCGGCATAACTGATAAAGATATTCAAATCAATCGTGATAAAAAATTAACACTTTGGCTAAAGGACAAAGTAAGTTCAATTCTTAAACACGATATATATATATACTCCATGTTAACTATGACTTCATTTAATAAGATGGAGTTTTGTAGGCTTTATTGCATGGATCAACGATTTTGCTAATGTACAAGTCCTAGCTATGGGACCGCGACAGGACCAAGTCACCATGATGGTAACGAAATAAATGGTTGTGAATTTCATACAAAGGCATATGGGCGCGGTAAAAGAACAACGAACTCTGGAGTGTGTGTCTAAGGAGATTGTTACAATGAGCTTGGTCGTGCCTTTTATGGGGAGTTGGAGGAAATCGTAGAGAGTTGTCAAATACAAGGAGCACGACGGGGTCATATTCACTTGTTCAAGTGCCGTTGGTTTGATTCAGAAAAAGAGATACGTGTTGACAGACATGGAATCATCGATATTGACCTCCATAGGTTTGTGTACTCCAACGAACCGTTTGTTTTACCACTTCAAACAGTACAAGTATACTACACTCCTAGTCCTGTTAGGAAAAGGGATAGACCGCCTAGAGATTGGCAAGCTATAATTCATAATCTCGCGCGTAGTCGTGTAGAAGTAGTCTATGGGGAGATTTACCAAGAGCAGATGCTTCATAGTCAAACTATAATAAATGTGGAGGACGACAATGAAGTAATCCTGTTAGATGGTGTAGATGAACCACATGAATTAGATCCTGAGTCAATATTTGTGTCAGATGACATTGATACTGAGGAGGAAGAGTTATTGATTGAATCGACTTCGAAAATCAAGCGGATGATGGTTATGAATCTACAACACGATACAAGATGATTCTCGAATCGACATTGACACTTGAACAAATGAAATGTATGTTTAGCATTACATGTTTTTATATCATTGTCATGTTTATGTCTTAAACTATTTAAATGCAACTTTTGTTTATTGTCATTTTATATTCATATATATACATGTTTATATATCATCATCATGTTTATGTACTAAACTATTTAAATCCAACTTTTGTTTATTGTCATTTTATATTCATATATATACATGTTTATATCATTGTCATGTTTATTTTCATATATACATGTAATCAAATATGACTCATAATAACATCTTAAAATTTATAATATCTGAGATGGCTTCTAAAGCGGTAAGAAAAAAGCTTGGTATTTGGGTAGGGGCCTAATCATGTTCATGAGGCCCCTACTAATCCGGATGATCGGATTCTTATTCAGATTCGCCCTCCTCCTCCAGAAGACGTATCGTCCGCATATATCATTTATATATAAGCATTTAAGATTCTATTTATACAAGATATATAGAACTTAGATGTAAATTGCTTTAATATATCTACTTATCGTTGATGTAAATTGTTGTATATTATAGTGATTTTTCAGATAATAAGATCATCCAGATCAACAAAACCATGAACATGAGTATGACATAAAACATAACTAGGAATTTTAATTTGCATTAAAATGCTTTAATTTGCATTCAATCGTTATTGTTTTGATCTTATTGTATTGAAAATTTGTATATTTCTCTTGGTTTATGTCTTGGGTGCCTAGAAATGTCCATATATGTATGCCGTCGTGCATGTGGCTAGTCTATATTGTAGGGGAGACTCTGGCGAATTTTTTTTAAGTATTATAAGTATAAGTTTGAAAAATGTTCATAAGTATTATAACTTAAATATAAATTGCTTTAATATATCTACTTATCGTTGATGTAAATTATTGTATATTATAGTGATTTTTTAGATAATAAGATCGTCAAGTGCATATCACAGCTGTGTTTACAGAATTGGCCTACACTTGTGATTACGTGAGTAAAGCACACCTATCGCTTCTACAAGGATCTTTGTTGGGCTGAATTTCAGGTATATTTTTTTAATTATGACAGATAATATAATATTCAAAGGATAATTGTTTAGTAATGTTATTATTGTTGTTTTATTTGCAGAAATGGTATAGATGGGAGGACGCACAGGCTTTAGTGATACAGACATTATTCTAGTAGAAGTGCACGGTCCGCACCAAAGATAATTTGAACAAAGAAAGATAAAAAGCCCTTCACAATGCCGAGATCGACCATCCAGGCCAGGGAGAGGATTACATGCACGAGCATAGCCCCTGGTGGTGCACCCAATCCATATGAGCTAAGATGTGCCCAATGGAGAGTGAGAGAGTTGGGTGAAAGAGGCGAAAAGACCGCCGCCACACGGATCCTCGGGTGTAAAAATTCGATGGCGAAAAAGGCTAAAAGGAACATACAAAGGCGGCGGCAGATTTCACAGATTGCAACATATCAACGCCAGTAATGCGTATTTACAAGTTTTAATATGTTTACAATCATGAATTGTAGAAAATATCACTTTTTTTACTTAGTAATATTGTGTTATTTTTTGTATAGGAGTCTCAGTCTCAAGGTCAAATTTATCCATTTGTTACGGATGTATGCGTGGCCACCGTGATGGTGCACACTGATGCTATCCAGATAGTGGTAATAAGTTTTAACAATTTGATCTTGTTTATCAATGCTTACAAAATTTATTTTTAACTATTTAATCGTTAACATAATGACATGTGCTTATAAGCATTTATTGAATGAGCGCTATCCTGAAGGCACTCCATGTCCGCCTATTGATCAAGAGTTGTGGGAGGGGGCGCCTGTTGTGAAGAAGAACTACATTAAAAGGTCAAGGACAACGACGACGCCCATCCTTCAGTGGCTCAGGCTGCTCTTCTACCTAGTCTTCACAGTCATCGAGTCATCCAGCTGTTCATACTCTGGCTGACTGTGTGAGAGCTATATGTCGAGATCGAGATCTTCTGGAGATACTGGGCGGGCATCTGGGGGCTCTGAGTCCTGAGGAGTTAGCTGAAGCAGTAGTGGCAGCAGCAGCAGCAGCAGGACAGCATGGCGATGGCAACGAGGTATAAAATCAATTTGTTGTATGTATTGTCGTAATATATACCAGTATCAACATAGTTACTATATTTGTAACTTATTTTATTATTTTGTTAATTACAGGGTGATCAAGGAGGCGATGATGTCGACGTATTCGCTTTAGATCAGTTTTGTAGTTATAGTATAAGCTTTTACTTGTATATTCATTCTTTGGATGTTTGTATGTTACTTAAACAAGTTTTGAAATGTTATTATATTTATTCAAATCATATTGGTTTTTAAAGGTTTATATACTAGTTTGGTGTATGTGTTGGTAGACGATGGATGTTTATATTATTGTGCATGCTATTTATCTTGTTGTGTATGTGTGTTGGGATAAAGCAGGTATAAAACAGGTACAGATTTTTGGGAATTCTGCAAAATAGCAAAAATCTAGTTTTTATTTTTTTCCATATCAGCGACCACATGCGTCACCGATAGTTATTATGACGGCTAAACAATTGAGGGTATCGGTGATCGCTCATGGTCAGCTGATAGTGGTCGGCCGCCACGTGGACCACGCCGATTTGTACTGGACCATCCGACTCAAATTTAGCGATCGGATTTGTCATTTCGATTCGCTCATATCGATCGCAGATATATCGGTCGCTAATAGTGGTCGCTGATGTGCATCCCAAATGATCGATTTTTATCGAAGATTATCTATCGTGACGCGATTCGGTCACGATAGTTATCCATGACAGATGCGATCATTGATAAAGATCGCTAATAGACCTTTTTCTTGTAGTGACATAACATGTATAATGGCACATAACAATTAACTAATCACAATAGTTAATATAATAACGATTGTACTAACTCCTCATTAGTCCACTTCAATGCCACACTAGGCATACCACATATGTTTAATTAAGCTCAATGGCATTTCCACCACATCACTTGCTTCCATCACATTTCTCAATTGTCATATTCTTAACCCAATTAAAATTAAATTATCACACTTCATGTCACAAAATATATATTTATATACACCATAAATATTCTAATATTTTTATCTTCAATATTAATATTATTTATAAAATTCACAGATATTATAGGTCTTATAATGCATAACAAGATTGTGTGTGATTGTAATTGCATTAGTCAACTAGATAGTTCTTCATCAAAATATTTGAGCACAACAACTACCAACAACAATTTACTCATCTTCCGCAGTTGATGTTGATATTGAGTTTTGTTTTTTTTTCTAAATCATGAAACCAATCTATTTCTAAGAAGTTGATACGTTCCACTAATACTTTTCCTGTCTATATTGTATCCTGCAAAGTCAGCATCTGAATATCCAATTAAATCAAATGGAGACTAATTGGGATACCATAAACCCAAATATGGAATGTCCTTGAGATATCTAAAATTTCTTTTAACAGACATTAAATGATATTCCTTAGGATTAGCTTGAAATTTAGCACAAATACCTACCACAAACATAATATAGTCTACTAGTAGTTAAGTAAAGAAAGAGTCAATCATACGTCTGTATTGAGTAATTAATATCAACACTTTTATCTTGCTTATCATTTTCAAGCTTAGTTGCAAAAGTTATTGGGGTTTTGATAGGGGTATATGATTCCATGTCATATTTCTTGATAAAGTCTTTGATGTACTTGGTTTGGTTGACAAGTATGCCTTCATCAGTTTGTTTCACTTATAATCCAAGGAAGAAGTTTAGCTCTCACATCATCCTCATCTCAAATTTGGTTTGCATAAGCTAGGCAATCTCTCACACAACTTTTCATCTGTAAAACCAATACAATATCATCTACATAAATTTGTATTAACAATGATTTGTCTTTATGCTTCTTAAGGAATAATGTTGTGCCTAATCTACCTTTAGTGAATCTTTTTTCACTAAAAAAGTTAGTTAACGTCTCATACCATGACCTAGGTGCTTATTTTAATCCATATAATGCTTTATCTAGTTTATACAAATAATTGGAATGAGTAGGATCAACAAAACCTGAAGGTTATTCGACATAAACCTTTTCTTGAAGTTCTCAATTGAGAAAAACACTTTTAACATCTATTTGGAACACATTGAACTTCATGTGGACAGCATATGCAAGGAAGATTCTTATGGTTTCAAGTATTGCTACATGTGCAAAGGTTTCATCAGAAGAGATGAACTCTACGAATTAATCGCAGAGTTATATATCCGATAATAGAGTTACTTGCTCTGAAAGCTTGACTCTACGATCAGTCTCCACGCACTACGATCTCATAATACTTCGTGTTCTTCAACTCTACGAATAGTCTTCAGACTTAATTTTTGAATAATACATCTCCATTAAGGAATGAATCAACTTCACAAATTTGATCCATACACTAAGTCCTTTTACATAAATTGTCTTTCTAAGGACTTTATAAAAGTTACTGGTTTTATAAATATACTTTAATTTCTCATTTCATCGTCAAATCACATAAATGCATAAGCTAGAGTATTAACATACTAATATTTTAATAGTTAATACATGTTTATTAATTTAAATTTTTAATTATATAATTATATTAGATTAGTAGTTAAATATGTGAAATAAAGAAATGAACTACTTGTGAATACTAATGGAGTACATAAAATCATTGTTTTCAGACCTTAATTGTACCGGCCAATTCAACCGGTTGAACCGGGAACTAGTCTTATCTCTGGTATGGTTTGGTCCGATTTAATTAATTTGGTCAAAAATCGATTGACCCGATTGACTATCGGTGAAACCGGTGGTCCAACCGGTTAATTGACCTAGTAAACCAATTTTTAATTATTTTTTATATTTTTTTACCAAATTTTTTTAATATTAAAATTAACTACTTTTAATAATATTATAACTCAACTTTATTATATTTTAGTTCATAAAAAATTAGAATTTTTAAAATTTTATTAATTACTAATAATATATTTTATTAGTAATTAATAAAAATTTAAAATTTTATATTTTTATGATGTCACCGGTTCAATAACGGTTCAACCACTGGTTGGACCAATTACTCAACTATCCGATAAATTTTTCGGTTCGATAACCGATTTAATTCTGGGTCTAAAAACATTGTATAAAATGCGATAAATGTAACTTTTAAGCCTAGGAGATATAAATTCTGACCCAACCCGTTATCATTCCTACATGCAAAAATCATTACCGGATATAAAGAGAGGGATTCAATTATTATGAAGTTAATTTTATGGTAAATTAGTCAATTGATCAATATAGTATTGACATGCAGATAGATATCAGAGTTGGTTCAATAGTTAAGTCATTTAAGCAATGGCTTATGACCCCAAAATTGAGAAAGCCCCCAAATTTTAATAATCCACATATGTTAGAGCCCATTAAAAAAATTTAAAAAAAATTCCCAAGAAAATTAGTAGCTACAAGCACAATCATACACGTTTGATCAATAATTTTATATCTAAAAGAGCAAGAAAAATGAAATTCTAATTTTAAAAAAATTGTAAATATTAATTTAATTTAATATTGAATGGTTAAAAAAAAAGTATCAATTCTAAATTTGGCTTGAGACTTCAAAAGTTTGAACCGGTACTGATAGAGATTACCTCCCGTTTATAAGTTGACATTTGTATTGAACAATTGATTAAAATTAATTTTATGCTAATCATTCCTAAAGAGAACGAGATAGACCGAGGAGGAGTTCGCCACCTCTTTGACGACAGGAGATTGCTGGGTCCCGCTGAAACACATTGTCTGGAGTGGTAGGTTAGGTATGTGGAGTACCCAATTTTAACGTCACAGTGTGTATCATAGTAGGGCCCCGCGACAATGTGCTGAGCTGTTAAGATTGTTGTACATGATATGGTTACCTTTTTTTTTTTCTTTTTTTTTTTTATTATTATTATTATTATTATTATGTGTGTACCTTTCAGATTTGCGCCTCTTGTGACAAAGATCTCCCATGAAAAAGAAATCCCCATGGGTCTACTTACATGTACCGTAATTATTACTAACTCCGTTATTAAAAGATTATAATTTTAAAAAAAAAAATTATTTTAAAATATTTATCATTTACAATTTTTGAAAAAAATAAATTATTTATTTTTTTATATTAATTTTTTTTTTATTGTCCTAAAAATTTTTCCCTCTTATATTAATAGTTTTTAATTTTTCATAAAGGAATAGTAATGGAATTTGAAATAAATTAATTCAATTCTTTCATAGTATTAAATAATTTAACTTTAATTCACATGAAAAAATTTTAAACGATAATTTTCAAGAAACGGAGATAGTAGTTTATTAAGGGTGTATTGTATGTATGTGAGACCCCCGATTTTATTAATAAAGATTTAAATTTTGTCGAAATAATTTTTAATATTATGGTGTGAATTTGAGATAATATTATAGTTGTGGGTAGTATTTATAAATTTTGCAAAGTATGCAAGTGGTTATATTATATTCGATCGGCCTGGGAATATCTGGTTTAGTTAGGAATATTCGCATAACTACTCAATCATTGGTGGACCTCAATAATGTAATTTATTGTTTGATCGAGAAAACGATAAAAATATTTTATTGAAATAACTGGGGAAGTTTTACCGTGGTTATCGTTGAACTACTCAGAAGTAAAAGTACAAAGAATACGTAGGATGTGACATAGAAAGACACCTCAGATTGATTATCGATGCTTATGTGAGAAGTCACCGGTTTGATTCCATTATCACGATTAATAATATGAATTATTATAGCGATAACGAATACGCTTTGTTTTATTCAGTATTATTAACGTAATAAAATGTAAACATCTTTTTATATAAAATATAATACTTTATTAAAGTTATTCTATAAATGTAATATATTATATTTTATTACGCATAGTATTGTATAGTATTTTCAGATAGTGTTTTGCATAGTATTAAGATAAGTGTCTGCAGATAGTAAAATATTTTTATATAAATAGAATATATTATATTTTATTTAAAAGATTTTTCTTTTAAATATGGACCGTCGATTAAAGTAAATCAACTGGACTAGTTCATGGATTAATTACTATGCATTCCATTTTCCTATAAATAGAAGCTCATTCCTTCATTATTTTCTTTTTTAATTCATTCAAACTCTGTAGAGAGAAATTATAGAGAGAAGTTTATAGAGAGAAAATTATAGAAAGAAGAAGAGTATTCTCGCTACTTCACTACTTCTATATTCAGGATATTCTTTTTACTGCAGAAGGTGTGTTATTCTTTCTTCTTCGAAGAGAACTTCGTTATTCCATTCACTATTATTTTGTTGAATAACTCAGTAAAAGTGATATACCCTATACATAACCCAGATATGCAGATATCCTATACTTGGTGAAATCCTTATGTTATTCCATTTTATTTATTCTCATTGAATAACCTGCGTACGCTATTTACCTCCTATACTTGGTGACATTCTTCTATTATTTCATTGGAACATCCCGTCTCGTGTGTTTTACAGGACCGGTTCCGCTTTTTATTATTCATTGGAACATCCTCGCTCAGGTGTGTTTTACAGGACTGGTTCCGCTTTTTATCATTCTCGTTGAATATCCTATCTCGTGTTTTACACCGGATCCGGTTCCATCTTTATTATTCGTTGAACATCCCGCTTCGGTGTGAATTTCACCGACGACCGTTCCATTATTATTATTCTGTTGAATAACTGCCTACGCCAAGCACCGCATGCATGGTGATTTCTTTTGTTATTCCATTCTTTATTATACCCGGTTGGTTAAAACTTTGACTTCTATACTCCATGAAATTATTAGTAGAATATCCTCGATATTTGCATTTCATCCAAAGATCTTTTCATGGAAATATTCTTCCGATCATTCTTGAATTTTACTCTACAAAACAAAGATCATGTCGATAATTTGACGTTAATAATTCATGGATTAAATAATTCTTGAACTTGTTTTATTGAATTATTATGTCATTGTCATCATCCTCATGTTATATTATGTTATCTTTTCGCTTACGCAAGCATAGATGAACTTAGTATGATTATGACCAGGATCATTCTAAGATAATCACGACTTGATATAAATGATGTGACAAAAGTCCTCAAAGTATTCAGAATGCAGTTGATGGATAGTTTTTGGTATGATTATGACCGTGGGTGATTCAGATATAGTCACTTGACCATTGATAATTTGATGAAAATCCTCGACCGTGGTATATAGGGATGATTAGATGTGGTGGTTTATTTATTGTCGAGTCTCAAATGATAAAATTGATGAAAACCTTTTTAAAACCTAAAAGATAGTAGACTTTATTCTCTACTTGACTTTTTTAAATGGATTGCTAATTCACCGCAGCTTAAACCTGGTTGTGTATTGTATTTTATCGCTTTAACATTGTTCAAGGCTAATGATAATTTATTCTCGCATTATCTTAGTCATAATATTTTCATCGGGCTAGTTGAGCTCACCCTTTTCTTTCATTGTTTTCTTCGTGAAATGAGAACATATTTGGATTTAGCTCTGGGAACGTAAGTAATGGTCCAGAGGATAGCATTAGTAGTCCCTCACTATTCTCGTGAAATAGTGTGATAATAGTTGTAATGAGGACTCCTTTTGAGTTTGAATAATATCTAGTAGACAAAATTTGTATTCAAACTCACGCTTTATGTCGATTGTATACCTACGCTTATATTAGTAAGTCAGTATTTGAATTTATGTACCATGTAAGTGGCGAACCCAAGATGGGTGACGATACCTAATTTTGGGGGCGCCACAGCTTGGTATCGTAGCTTAGGATATGATCCCCGGCTTAGATGTGAGATAAGAACTAGGAGGGGAGAGACGGAGAATTCTTCGCTAAGTATGACCTACCTAAATTTATTTGGTATTTAATTGGCTCACGTAGTATAGGGATAATATGTGATATGTTAATTAACCCTTGTTTTGTGACAAAGTTGTTTGAGAATGATATCCGAAAATGCCGAGATAAGCAATGAAGCACATGAGAGTGTTGATTCAAATTTCAAACAAAAGGTAACGACCAACAACACGATAATAATCATATCGGTGGCAACGGCCATCGTAACAATGATAACCATCGGGGAAATTATCATGCTAAGAATGGTAACCACTTTGGTGGTAATCATGGCAAAGATAATAGAAGTGGAAATTTCAAGAAGAGAAGGTCATTTAGCTCGATTTTGTCGATGCAGTGAAGTCAAGTCCCAATTGGGATAGTGGCACCAAAGGCGGATACTTTGGACAAAACAAAGTCGGTGGTTTTCATGAAGAGCGTTTTTCATGACTTCTTAAAAGCAAGTGACTCGAACGAAGTTAGCACGGGTTAGTTAATTATAAATTTCATAAGTCTATACCTTATAAGATACCTGGCTTCTACCCATTATTTTATCTCGTGTTATGCTCAACATTTAAATTTGACTCTCGAGAAGTTAGACTTTAACTTATTGGTTGAAACTTCGTTGGGAGAAACCTTCATTACCTCCAATCGCTTATTAATCTTGTTGTTTCAAATAAACACTTTCACGCTACTCGTCGATATTATCTCTTTAAAAATATTTGCCTTTGATGGTATTTTAGGAATCAATTGGTTAACTACTCATCATTCTTTTCGTAAGGTTGTTAGCTTTTATATTTATATTCATAACCAAACTACTAAAGTCAATTATCATCATATCAAGCTATATAAGCCATAAAAAAAAGCCCGAACCTTTCGTTGTTGACTTCCTTGTGTGGAATGCACCAAGCTTTGACTTTTCAGTAGGCTTACATCGTGAATGAAGATGGCAAGTTTATAGGTATCATTGTGAGGTGCTATCTAGTTAGGGATAGAAGTCACAGTTGGTATCAATGTGACGACTATCCAAATCTTGGACGAGAGTAACAGCTTTTGAATGATATTTATATCATTAATAAATTTCTTGACGATTCTTGAAGATTTCTAGCCTACCCTAGAGCGTGAAATCGAATTTTGTATTGACCCAAAGACAAAAAACCCATTTCTTAAACCCTCAAATATTTCTTCAACTAAAAGGATCATTTACGAGGATTATGATGAAAGTCATAATAAAAGCATTGGACTAATGAAAATTATGGGTATATGAAGTATTAGTAAGTGTTATGATGAGTTATGTTGGTTATTATGTGAAAACATGAAAGTTTCTTAGAAATCACAAAAAGTTGAAAATCGATTTTGGTGAAAAACGTAATATGAAATTCAATTGACCATATCTCCTATTATATTTTGAATTTTTGAGTGTGGTCAAGTCCTAGAGTTAGATCTATGAGTTACCTAACTAATTCAAGTGGAATTACTGGAAAAGGTGTTGTAGATTTTGTGTGGACTGATTTTAGCAAAGGAGGCCAAAGCTGTAAATTTCGAAAATGTTACTGCCCAGAAACTTTAAGGGACTGTTTTGGCCACTTAAATTATGAGAAAAATTCTGGCCTTTTGGGACATGAAGGTATATGGTATAAAGTACCTCCTGTCCAAAAATGAGCTCATTCTCGACTTAAAATGAGCAAGTTATGACTATTTCAATATTTAGGTTTTTCCGATTTAAAAAACGCTATAACCAAGTTCTATAACTCCGATGACCATGAAATTTAAACTGAAGCTCACGTTAACATGTGTAAGGTCCTGCCAAGATTTGGGAATTTTGGAGTTAAACTTGAGGTAGCTAATTTCTTAAGGAATTAAGTGGAAATTGATTTTTGAAAAATAGTAAATGAATTTTAAAAATTCGAGAAAATATATTTTCATTATGGGACTATATTATGCTAAATCAAAGAAAAGAAATATTTTGGGACTGATTTGGTATTTTCATGAAAATAGTTTAGTTACTTAACATATGAGTTAAATATGTTATGTGAAGTAACAAAGTTGAAAATAGGATTTTATGGCTAAAGAATCCTATATGAGTATATGCATATTTTTTGATGAGGATTTGATAATTGGTGATGATATTTTATGAGTATGGCATTTTGAATGATTAAATGCATTATATGGTAAAGCGTAAACAATTGAGATAAATTGTTTATAAATTTAAGAAGTGATTAAAATATTATTATAATATTAATGTTATTAGATTATGAGATTATTAAGTGATTGATAACATGGGGATATTTCTTGAATCCTCGGATAAATTATATTATAAATGTTTAATATTTATCCTTTATCTCATTTGATTGATTCTTTATATCATTATCCTCACGCTTATATTACGTTGAAAGTCATCGTGTATTCAGAAGTATATAGATGACTTTGGTATGATTATGACTGTGGATTGTTCTAAGATAATCATAACCGTAAATGAATACACGATTATCTTTCGTCGTAGTGCATGGATAATTGTGGTCGTGATACTAATGAATACACAATTATCTTCTTCGTAGTGGCATGGATAATTTGTGGTCGGATAATAATGAATGGTCGTGATACTAATGGATAACACAATTGATACTAATGAATACACAATTATCTTCGCCGTAGTGCATGGATAATTTGTGGTCGGATACTAATGAATACACGATTATCTTCGCCATAGTGCATGGATAATTTGTGGTCGGATACTAATGAATATACGATTATCTTCGCAGTGGTATGGATAATTTGTGGTCGGATATTAATGAATACACAATTATCTTTCGCCGTAGTGCATGGATAATTTGTGGTCGTGATATAATGAATACACGATTATCTTTGGCCGTAGTGCATGGATAATTTGTGGTCGTGATACTAATGAATACGATTATCTTTATCTTTGGCCGTAGTCGGATACTAATGTATGGATATCTTTTGTGGATCGTGGTCGGATACTAATGAATACACGATTATCTTCGCCGTAAAGTGCATGGATAATTGTGGTCGTGATACTAATGAATACACGATTATCTTTGGTCGTAGTGCATGGATAATTTGTGGTCGTGATACTAATGAATACACGATTATCTTTTCGTCAGTAGTGCATGGATAATTTGTGGTCGTGATATTAATGAATACACAATTATCTTCGTCAGAAGGTATGGATAATTTGTGGTCGGATACTAATGAATATCCTCGGCCCAGAAAAGTGTGGATGATTCGATGATATGGATTAATTATCGAAATGAGTCTCAAAGAATGAAATATTAATTCTCGGATGTGGTAAAAGTCATCTTCGTCAGAAAGTGCATTGATAGACTTGGTATGATTATGACCAAGGATTATTCTAAGATAATCACGATCAGATTGAAAAACACTAATATCCTCGCCAGCGGTGAAAAATGGATAATTCGTGGTCGTGATATATTATTGTCGAGTCTCAAAGATTATTGGTTTTATATATTGTATATCTTTAGCCCAGAAGCAAAAGATGAATTGTTAATGAATAGCTTTTTGGTGATTTCAAAGATGAATTTAATATTTTTAAACGATAAAGGTATTCAAGGTATCCTCATCTCTTTATCATACTGTGTATCGCATTCTAATTTCGAGGGCTTAAATTCCATAAGTGAGGGGAGATTGTGAGACCCCAGATTTTATTAATAAAGATTTAAATTTTGTTAAATAATTTTTAATATTATGGTGTGAATTTGAGATAATATTATAGTTGTGGGTAGTATTTATAAATTTTGCAAAGTATGCAAGTGGTTATATTATATTCGATTGGTCTGGGAATATTTGGTTTAGCAGGAATATTCGCATAACTACCAATCATTGGTGGACCCCACAATGTAATTATCATTTGATCGAGAAAACGACAAAAATATTTTATTGAAATAACTACGAAGTTTTACCGTGGTTACCGTTGAACTACTCTAAGTAGTAAAAGTACAAGAATACGTGTGGTTGCATAAGAAAGACACCTGTATTGATTATCGATGCTTATGTGAGAAGTCACTCGCTTTGATTCCATTATTCACGATTAATAATATGAATTATTATAATGATAATGACGCTTTTGTTTTATTCGTATTATTAACGTAATAAAATGTAAACATCTTTTATATAAAATAGAATACTTTATTAAAGTTATTCTATAAATGTATATATTATATTTTATTACGATAGTGTCAGCATAGTGTTTTCGTGATAAGTTTTTTGCAGTGTTTGATAAGAGCATAAGTTTGCATAGTAAAATGTTTTTATATAAATAGAATATATTATATTTTATTTAAAAGATTTTTCTTTAAATATGGACCGCCGATTAAAGTAAATCAACTGACCGCTCATGGATTAGTTACTATGCATTCCATTTTCCTATAAATAAGCTCATTCCTTCATTATTTTCTTATTTAATTCATGAAACTCTAGAGAGAGAAATTATAGAGAAGTTTATAGAGAGAAAATTATAGAAAAAGAAGAAGTATATTCGCTACTTCACTACTTCTATATTCATTTTTTTTTACTAGTATTAGTGGGTGTTATTCTTTCTTCTTGAAGAGAACTTCGTTATTCCATTCACTATTATTTCGTTGAATAACTGTAAAAGTGGATATACCCTATACATAACCTCGATACGCCAGATATCCTATACTTGGTGAAATCCTTATGTTATTCCATTTTTATTTATTCTCGTTGAATAACTCTCGATAACGCTGCTTTTATTCTATACTTGGTGACATTCTTCTATTATTCTCATTGAACATCCCGCTCTGTGTGTTTTACACCGGACCGGTTCCGCTTTTTATTATTCTCGTTGAACATCCCGTCTGTGTGTTTTACACCGGACCGGTTCCGCTTTTTATCATTCTCGCTGAATATCCTATCGTGTGTTTTACACCGGACCGGGTTCCATCTTTATTATTCGTTGAACATCCCGCTTGTGTGAATTTCACCGACCGTTCCGTTATTATTATTCTCGTTGAATAACTCGTCTATGCGGGCACCGCATGCATGGTGATTTCTTTTGTTATTCCATTCTTTATTATACCCATTGGTTAAAACTTTGACTTCTATACTCCATGAAATTAGTAGAATATCCTCGATATTTGCATTTCATCCAAAGATCTTTCATGGAAATATTCTTCCGATCATTCTTGAATTTTACTCTACAAAAAAAGATCATGTCGATAATTTGGACGTTAATAATTCATGGATTAAATAATTCTTGAACTTGTTTTATTGAATTATTATGTCATTGTCATCATCCTCATGTTATATTATGTTATCTTTCGCTTACGGCATAGATGAACTTAGTATGATTATGACTGTGGATCATTCTAAGATAATCACGACTTGATATAAATGATGTGACAAAAGTCCTCGCAGGCTCAGAATGCGTTGATGGATAGTTTTTGGTATGATTATGACCGTGGGTGATTCTAAGATAGTCATTTACCATTGATAATTTGATGAAAATCCTTGACCGTGGTATGTGGATGATTAGATGTGGTGGTTTATTTATTGTCGAGTCTCAAATGATAAAAATTGATGAAAACCTTTTAAAACCTAAAAGATAGTAGACTTTATTCTCTACTTGACTCTTTTAAATGGATTGCTTATTCACCGCAGCTTAAACCGGTTGTGTATTGTATTTTATCGCTTTAACATCGTTCAAGGCTAATGATAATTTATTCTCGCATTATCTTAGTCATAATATTTCATCGGGCTAGTTGAGCTCACCTTTTCTTTTTCACCGTTCTCTTCGTGAAATGAGAACATAGCCGGGACGAAGTCTGGGACGTAAGTAATGGTCCAGAGGATAAGATTAGTAGTCCTCACTATTCGTGAAATAGTGTGATAATAGTTGTAATGAGGACCTTTCGAGTTTGAATAATATCTAGTAGACAAAATTTGTATTCAAACTCACAGCTTTATGTCGATTGCATACCTACGCTTATATTAGTAAGTCAGATTTGAATTTATGTACCATGTAAGTGGCTTACCCAAGATGGGTGACGATACCTAATTTTGGGGGGCGCCACGGTTGGTATCGAGCTTAGGATATGATCCCGGCCGAGATGTGAGATAAGAACTAGGAGGGGAGAGACGAGAATTCTTCGCAAGATGACCTACCTAAATTTATTTGGTATTTAATTGGCTCTCACGAGTATAGGATAATATGTGATATGTTAATTAACCCTTGTTTTGTGATGAAGTTGTTTGAGAATGATATCCGAAAATGCCGAGATAAGCAATGAAGCACATATGAGAGTGTTGATTCATTTCAAACAAAAGGTAACCACCAACAACACGATAATAATCATATCGGTGGCAACGGCTATCGTAACAATGATAACCATCGTGGGGAAATTATCATGCTAAGAATGGTAACCACTTTTGGTGGTAATCATGGCAAAGATAATAGAAGTGGAAATTTCAAGAAGAGAAGGTCATTTAGCTCGATTTTGTCGATAGTGAAGTCAAGTCCAGTGGGATAGTGGCACCAAAGGTGGATACTGGACAAAACAAAGTCGGTGGTTTTCATGAAGAGCATTTTCATGACTTCTCAAAAAGCAAGTAAACCGAACGGGTTAGCACGCAAGTTAGTTAATTATAAATTTCATAAGTCTATACCTTATAAGATACCTGTTCTACCCATTATTTTATCTCGCTTGCTTGCATTCAACATTTAAATTTGACCTAGAAGTTAGACTTTAACTTATTGGTTGAAACTTCGTTGGGAGAAACCTTCGTTACCTCCTCCACTATTTATTAATCTTGTTGTTTCAAATAAACACTTTCACGCTATTCGTCGATATTATCTCTTTAAAAATATTTGCCTTTGATGGTATTTTAGGAATCAATTGGTTAACTACTCATCATTCTTTTCGTAAGGTTGTTAGCTTTTATATTCATAACCAAACTACTAAACTAATTCAAATAACCAAATAAAGTTAATCATCAAGTATAAAAAGCCATAAGTAAAAGCCCCGAACCTTTCGTTGTTGACTTCCTTGTGTGTGGAATGCACAAGCCGACTTTTTCAGAGGCTTACATCGTGAATGAAGATGGCAAGTTTATAGGTATCATTGTGAGGTGCTATCTAGGTTATGGATAGAAGTCACAGCTTGGTATCAATGTGACGACTATCCAAATCTTGGACGAGAGTAACAGCTTTTGAATGATATTTATATCATTAATAAATTTCTTGACGTATTCTTGAAGATTTCTAGCCTACCCTAGAGCGTGAAATCGAATTTTGTATTGATCCCAAAGATAAAAACCCATTTCTTAAACCTCAAATATTTCTTCAACTAAAGGGATCTGCTTACGAGGATTATGATGAAAGTCATAATAAAAGCATTGACTAATGAAAATTATGGGTATATGAAGTATTAGTAAGTGTTATGATGAGTTATGTTGGTTATTATGTGAAAACATGAAAGTTTCTTAGAAATCACAAAAGTTGAAAATCGATTTTGGTGAAAAACGTAATATGAAATTCAATTGACCATATCTCCTATTATATTTTGAATTTTTGAGTGTGGTCAAGTCCTAGAGTTAGATCTATGAGTTACCTAACTAATCCAAGTGGAATTACTGGAAAAGGTGTTGTAGATTTTGTGTGGACTGATTTTAGCAAAGGAGGCCAAAGCTGTAAATTTCTAAAAATGCTACTGCCCAGAAACTTTAAGGGACTGTTTTGGCCACTTAAATTATGAGAAAAATTCTGGGTTTTTGGGACATGAAGGTATATGGTATAAAGTACCTCCTGTCCAAAAATGAGCTCATTCTCGACTTAAAATGAGCAAGTTATGACTATTTCAATATTTAGGTTTTTCCGATTTAAAACGCTATAACCAAGTTCTATAACTCCGATGACCATGAAATTTAAACTGGAAGCTCACGTTAACATGTGTAAGGTCCTGCCAAGATTTGGGAATTTTGGAGTTAAACTTGAGGTAGCTAATTTCTTAAGGAATTAATTGGAAATTGATTTTTGAAAAATAGTAAATGAATTTTAAAAATTCTGGAGAAAAATATATTTTCATTATGGGACTAAATTATGCTAAATCCCAGAAAAGAAATATTTTTGGGACTGATTTGGTATTTTTCATGAAAATAGTTTAGTTACTTAACATATGAGTTAAATATGTTATGTGAAGTAACAAAAGTTGAAAATAGGATTTTATGGCTAAAGAATCCTATATGTAGTATATATGCATTTTTTTGATGAGGATTTGATAATTGGTGATGATATTTTATGAGTATGGCATTTTTGAATGATTAAATGCATTATATGGTAAAGCGTAAACAATTGAGATAAATTGTTTATAAATTTAAGAAGTGATTAAAATATTATTATAATATTAATGTTATTAGATTATGAGATTATTAAGTGATTGATAACATGGGGATATTCTTGAATCCTCGGATAAATTATATTATAAATGTTTAATATTTATCCTTTATCTCATTTGATTGATTCTTTATATCATTATCCTCACGCTTATATTATGTTGAAAGTCATCGTGGGTCAGAAGTGCATAGATGGATGGACTTGGTATGATTATGACTGTGGATTGTTCGGGTAAGATAATCATAACCGTAAATGAATACACGATTATCTTTCGTCAGTAGTGCATGGATAATTGTGGTCGTGATACTAATGAATACACAATTATCTTCGCCGTAGAAGGCATGGATAATTTGTGGTCGTCGGATACTAATGAATACACAATTATCTTTCGCCGTAGTGTATGGATAATTTGTGGTCGTGATACTAATGAATACACGATTATCTTCGTCAGTAGTGCATGGATAATTTGTGGTCGTGATACTAATGAATACACGATTATCTCAGCCGTAGTGCATGGATAATTGTGGTCGTGATACTAATGAATACACGATTATCTTCGCCGTAGTAGTGCATGGATAATTTGTGGTCGTGATACTAATGAATACACGATTATCTTTCGCCAGTAGTGCATGGATAATTGTGGTCGTGATACTAATGAATACACGTTATCTTTGGTCGTAAGTGTATGGATAATTTGTGGTCGTGATACTAATGAATACACGATTATCTTCGCCGTAGAAAGTGTATGGATAATTTGTGGTCGTGATATTAATGAATACACAATTATCTTTCGTCAGTAGTATGGATAATTTGTGGTCGTGATACTAATGAATATCCTTGGCCCAGTAAAGGTGGATGATTCGATGATATGGATTAATTATCGGAAATGAGTCTCAAAGAATGAAATATTAATTCTCGGATGTGGTAAAAGTCATCTTTCGTAGTAGTATTGATAGACTTGGTATGATTATGACCAAGGATTATTCTTAAGATAATCACGATCAGATTGAAAACACGAATATCCTCGCCAATGGTGCATGGATAATTCGTGGTCGTGATACTATTGTCGCTGCGTCTCAAAGATTATTGGTTTTTACAGCTTGTATATCTTTTAGCCCAGAAAGCAAAAAAGAAAAAGATGAATTGTTAATGAATAGCTTTGGCTGATTTCAAAGATGAATTTAATATTTTAAACGATAAAGGTATTCAAGGTATCCTCATCTCTTTATCATACCAGTACGCACTCTAATTTCGAGGGCTTAAATTCCATAAGGAGGGGAGATTGTGAGACCCCCTGATTTTATTAATAAAGATTTAAATTTTGTTAAATAATTTTTAATATTATGGTGTGAATTTGAGATAATATTATAGTTGTGGGTAGTATTTATAAATTTTGCAAAGTATGCAAGTGGTTATATTATATTCGATTGGCCTGGGAATATTCGGTTTAGCGGTGGAATATTCGCACAACTACCAATCATTGGTGGACCCCAATAAATGTATTATTATTTGATCGAGAAAACGACAAAAATATTTTATTGAAATAACTATGGAAGTTTTACCGTGGTTATCGTTGAACTACTCTTGGTAGTAAAAGTACAAAGAATACGTGTGGTTGCATAAGAAAGACACCAGATTGATTATCGATGCTTATGTGAGAAGTCACCGCCTTTGATTCCATTATCACGATTAATAATATGAATTATTATAGCGATAATGACGCTTTTGTTTTATTCAGATTATTAACGTAATAAAATGTAAACATCTTTTTATATAAAATAGAATACTTTATTAAAGTTATTCTATAAATGTAATATATTATATTTTATTACGCATAGTGTCAGATAGTGTTTTTTGATATAGTGTTTTGCATAGTATTGCATATAAATATTTGCAGATAGTAAAATGTTTTTATATAAATAGAATATATTATATTTTATTTAAAAGATTTTTTTTTAAATATGGACCGCCGATTAAAGTAAATCAACTGGACCGCTCATGGATTTAGTTACTATGCATTCCATTTTCCTATAAATAAGCTCATTCCTTCATTATTTTCTTTTAATTCATTGAAACTCTAGAGAGAAATTATAGAGAGAAGCTATAGAGAGAAAATTATAGAAAGAAGAAGAGTATTCTCGCTACTTCACTACTTCTATATTCATTTTTTTTTATTTGTAAGGGTGTTATTCTTTCTTCTTCAAGAGAACTTCGTTATTCCATTCACTATTATTCGTTGAATAACTCTGTAAAAGTGATATACCCTATACATAACTGTAGATACGCAGATATCCTATACTTGGTGAAATCCTTATGTTATTCCATTTTTATTTATTCTCATTGAATAACTTTGTACGCGGCTTGATTTACCCTATACTTGGTGACATTCTTCTATTATTCTGCTGGAACATCCTCGCTCGTGTGTTTTACACCGGACTCGGTTCCGCTTTTTATTATTCTCATTGGAACATCCCGTCGTGTGTTTTACACCCGACCTGGTTCCGCTTTTTATCATTCCGTTGAATATCCTATCTCGTGTGTTTTACACCGGATCCGGTTCCATCTTTATTATTTCGTTGGAACATCCCGCTTGTGTGAATTTCACCGACCGTTCCGTTATTATTATTTCTCTTGAATAACCCGCCTATGCGCAAGCACCGCATGCATGGTGATTTCTTTTGTTATTCCATTCTTTATTATACCCAAGTTGGTTAAAACTTTGATTTATATACTCCATGAAATTAGTAGAATATCCTCGATATTTGCATTTCATCCAAAGATCTTTTCATGGAAATATTCTTCCGATCATTCTTGAATTTTACTCTACTTAAACAAAGATCATGTCGATAATTTGGACGTTAATAATTCATGGATTAAATAATTCTTGAACTTGTTTTATTGAATTATTATGTCATTGTCATCATCCTCATGTTATATTATGTTATCTTCGCTTACGCAGCATAGATGAACTTAGTATGATTATGACCAGGATCATTCTAAGATAATCACGACTTGATATAAATGATGTGACAAAAGTCCTCAAAGGGCTCTGTAATGCAAATGATGGATAGTTTTTGGTATGATTATGACCTGGGGTGATTCTAAGATAGTCGCTTGACCATTGATAATTTTTGATGAAAATCCTCGACCGTGGGTATGTGGATGATTAGATGTGGTGGTTTATTTATTGTCGAGTCTCAAATGATAAAAATTGATGAAAACCTTTTAAAACCTAAAAGATAGTAGACTTTATTCTCTACTTGACTCTTTAAATGGATTGCTAATTTCACCGCAGCTTAAACCGGTTGTGTATTGTATTTTATCGCTTTAACATCGTTCAAGGCTAATGATAATTTATTCTCGCATTATCTTAGTCATAATATTTCTTATCGGGCTAGTTGAGCTCACCCTTTCTTTCATCGTTTCTTGTGAAATGAGAACATAGCCGGGACGAGCTCTGGGAACTAAGTAATGGTCCAGAGGATAGATTAGTAGTCCTCACTATTCTCGTGAAATAGTGTGATAATAGTTGTAATGAGGACTCTTTTGAGTTTGAATAATATCTAGTAGACAAAATTTGTATTCAAACTCACGCTTTATGTCGATTGTATACTATGCTTATATTAGTAAGTTCAGATTTGAATTTATGTACCATGTAAGTGGCGACCCAAGATGGGTGACGATACCTAATTTTGGGGCGCCACAGTTGGTATCGAGCTTAGGGATATGATCCCCGGCCGAGATGTGAGATAAGAACTAGGAGGGGAGAGACGGAGAATTCTTCGCTTAGTATGACCTACCTAAATTTATTTGGTATTTAATTGGATCTGGTCGAGTATAGGGATAATATGTGATATGTTAATTAACCCTTGTTTTGTGTGGCGGTGTTTGAGAATGATATCTGAAAATCTTTGAGATAAGCAATGAAGCATATGAGAGTGTTGATTCAAACTCAAACAAAAGGTAACGACCAACAACACGATAATAATCATATCGGTGGCAACGGCTATCGTAACAATGATAACCATCGTGGGGAAATTATCATGCTAAGAATGGTAACCACTTGGGTGGTAATCATGGCAAAGATAATAGAAGTGGAAATTTCAAGAAGAGAAGGTCATTTAGCTCGATTTTGTAGATAGTGAAGTCAAGTCCAAATTGGGATAGTGGCACCAAAAAGCGGATACTTGGACAAAACAAAAGTCGGTGGTTTCATGAAGAGCGTTTTTCATGACTTCTTAAAAAGCAAGTGACTCGAACGAAGGTTACGCAAGTTAGTTAATTATAAATTCTTGCAAGTCTATACCTTATAAGATACCGGTTCTACCCATTATTTTATCTCTTGCTTGCATTCAACATTTAAATTTGACTCAGGAGAAGTTAGACTTTAACTTATTGGTTGAAACTTCGTTGGGAGAAACCTTCGTTACCTCCATATTTATTAATCTTGTTGTTTCAAATAAACACTTTCACGCTTATTCGTCGATATTATCTCTTTAAAAATATTTGCCTTTGATGGTATTTTAGGAATCAATTGGTTAACTACTCATCATTCTTTTCGTAAGGTTGTTAGCTTTTATATTCATAACCAAACTACTAAAGTCAATTATTGTCATATCAAGCCATAAGTAAAAAGCCCCGAACCTTTCGTTGTTGACTTCCTTGTGTGGAATGCACCGAAGCCGGACTTTCTGTAGGCGACATCGTGAATGAAGATGGCAAGTTTATAGGTATCATTGTGAGGTGCTATCTAGGTTAAGGGATAGAAGTCACAGTTGGTATCAATGTGACGTACTATCCAAATCTTGGACGAGAGTAACAGTTTTGAATGATATTTATATCATTAATAAATTTCTTGACGTATTCTTGAAGATTTCCTAGCCTACCCTAGAGCGTGAAATCGAATTTTGTATTGACCCCAGTACAAAAAACCCATTTTTGAAACCCTCAAATATTTCTTCAACTAAAAGGATCTGTTTACGAGGATTATGATGAAAGTCATAATAAAAGCATTGGACTAATGAAAATTATGGGTATATGAAGTATTAGTAAGTGTTATGATGATTTATGTTGGTTATTATGTGAAAACATGAAAGTTTCTTAGAAATCACAAAAAGTTGAAAATCAGATTTTGGTGAAAAACGTAACATGAAATTCAATTGACCATATCTCCTATTATATTTTGAATTTTTGAGTGTGGTCAAGTCCTAGAGTTAGATCTATGAGTTACCTAACTAATTCAAGTGGAATTACTAGAAAAGGTGTTGTAGATTTTTGTGTGGACTGATTTTAGCAAAGGAGGCCAAAGCTGTAAATTCGAAAATGCTACTGCCCAGAAACTTTAAGGGACTGTTTCGGCCACTTAAATTATGAGAAAAATTCTGGGTTTTGGGACATGAAGGTATATGGTATAAAGTACCTCCTGTCAAAAAAAATGAGCTCATTCTCGACTTAAAATGAGCAAGTTATGACTATTTCAATATTTAGGTTTTTCCGACGAAAACGCGCTATAACCGAAGTTCTATAACTCCGATGACCATGAAATTTAAACTGGAAGCTCACGTTAACATGTGTAAGGTCCTGCAAAGATTTGGGAATTTTGGAGTTAAACTTGAGGTAGCTAATTTCTTAAGGAATTAAGTGGAAATTGATTTTTGAAAAATAGTAAATGAATTTTAAAATTCGAGAAAAATATATTTTCATTATGGGACTATATTATGCTAAATCCCAGAAAAGAAATATTTTTGGGACTGATTTGGTATTTTCATGAAAATAGTTTAATTCTGAACATATGAGTTAAATATGTTATGTGAAGTAGTAAAAAGTTGAAAATAGGATTTTATGGCTAAAGAATCCTATATAGAGTATATGCATATTTTTTGATGAGGGATTTGATAATTGGTGATGATATTTTTATGAGTATGGCATTTTGAATGATTAAATGCATTATATGGTAAAGCGTAAACAATTGAGATAAATTGTTTATAAATTTAAGAAGTGATTAAAATATTATTATAATATTAATGTTATTAGATTATGAGATTATTAAGTGATTGATAACATGGGGATATTCTTGAATCTCGGATAAATTATATTATAAATGTTTAATATTTATCCTTTATCTCATTTGATTGATTCTTTATATCATTATCCTCACGCTTATATTATGTTGAAAGTCATACATGGTATTCTCGTAGTGCATAGATGGACTTGATATGATTATGACTGAGGATTGTTCTAAGATAATCATAACCGTAAATGAATACACGATTATCTTTGGTCAGTAGTGCATGGATAATTGTGGTCGTGATACTAATGAATACATGATTATCTTCGTCAGAAGTAGTGCATGGATAATTTGTGGTCGTGATATTAATGAATACACAATTATCTTTGGTAGTAGTAGTGCATGGATAATTTGTGGTCGTGATACTAATGAATACACGATTATCTTTGGTCAGTAGTGCATGGATAATTTGTGGTCGTGATACTAATGAATACACGATTATCTTTGGTAGTAGTGTATGGATAATTATGGTCGTGATACTAATGAATACACGATTATCTTCGGGCAGTAGTGTATGGATAATTTGTGGTCGTGATACTAATGAATACACGATTATCTTTGGGAGTAGTGCATGGATAATTGTGGTCGTGATACTAATGAATACACGTTATCTTTGGTCGTAGTGCATGGATAATTTGTGGTCGTGATACTAATGAATACACGATTATCTTTCGTCAGTAGTGCATGGATAATTTGTGGTCGTGATACTAATGAATACACAATTATCTTTGGCCAGTAGTGCATGGATAATTTGTGGTCGTGATACTAATGAATATCCTTGGCCTCAGAGCGTGGATGATTCGATGATATGGATTAATTATCGAAATGAGTCTCAAAGAATGAAATATTAATTCTCGGATGTGGTAAAAGTCATCTTGGTCAGTAGTGCATTGATAGACTTGGTATGATTATGACCAAGGATTATTCGGTAAGATAATCACGATCAGATTGAAAACACGAATATCCTCGCCCAAAGTGCATGGATAATTCGTGGTCGTGATACTATTAAGTCGCTGCCTCAAAGATTATTGGTTTTATATATTGTATATCTTTATTTCAGTAGTGCAAAAAGATGAATTGTTAATGAATAGCTTTGGCGATTTCAAAGATGAATTTAATATTTTAAACGATAAAGGTATTCAAGGTATCCTCATCTCTTTATCATACTGTATCGTATTTCTAATTTCGAGGGCTTAAATTCCATAAGGAGGGAGATTGTGAGACCCCAGATTTTATTAATAAAGATTTAAATTTTGTCGAAATAATTTTTAATATTATGGTGTGAATTTGAGATAATATTATAGTTGTGGGTAGTATTTATAAATTTTGCAAAGTATGCAAGTGGTTATATTATATTTTGATTGGCTCTGGGAAATATTGGTTTAGAAGAGGAATATTCGTATAACTACTCAATCATTGGTGGACCCTTAATAATGTAATTATTGTTTGATCGAGAAAACGACAAAATATTTTATTGAAATAACGGCGGAAGTTTTACCGTGGTTCTTGTTGAACTACTCAGTAGTAAAAGTACGATGAATACGTGTTACAGATAAGAAGACACCAGTATTGATTATCGATGCTTATGAGAAGTCACTCGGTTTGATTTCATTATGTCGATTAATAATATGAATTATTATAGCGATAATGACGTTTTGTTTTATTCGTATTATTAACGTAATAAAAATGTAAACATCTTTTATATAAAATGTAATACTTTATTAAAGTTATTCTATAAATAGAATATATTATATTTTATTATGCATAGTGTTGCGTAGTGTTTTCAGCATATATTGTTTTTAGATAGTATTGAATAGTGTCTGCGATAGTAAAATGTTTTTATATAAATAGAATATATTATATTTTATTTAAAAGATTTTTTTAAATATGGACCGTCGATTAAAGTAAATCAATCTGGACCGCTCATGGATTAATTACTTATGCATTCCATTTTCCTATAAATAGAAGCTCATTCCTTCATTATTTTCTTATTTAATTCATCAAACTCTGTAGAGAGAAATTATGAGTAGGTTTATAGAGAGAAAATTATAGAAAGAAGAAGAGTATTCTCGCTACTTCACTACTTCTATATTCAGGTTTTTTTTACTAAGAAGGGGTGTTATTCTTCTTTTCTTTGAAGAGAACTTCGTTATTCCATTCATTATTATTCGTTGGAATAACTCGTAAAAAGTGATATACCCTATACATAACCTCGTATATGCAGATATCCTATACTTGGTGAAATCCTTATGTTATTCCATTTTATTTATTACATTGGAATAACTCGTATATGCTGATTTCCTATACTTGGTGACATTCTTCTATTATTCTCATTGGAACATCCATCATATGTTTTACTGGGACTGGTTCCGCTTTTTATTATTATTCTGTTGGAACATCCCGTCATGCATGTTTTACACAGGACTGGTTCCGCTTTTTATCATTCTCATTGGAATATCCTATCTGTGTGTTTTTACCATGGATCCTGGTTCCATCTTTATTATTCTGTTGGAACATCCCGCTCGGTGTGAATTTCACCCGACCGGTTCCGTTATTATTATTCGTTAGAATAAACTCGTCATCACAAGACTCGCATGCGTGGTGATTTCTTTTGTTATTCCATTCTTTATTATACTGGGTTAAGTTAAAACTTTGACTTCTATACTCCATGAAATTAGTAGAATATCCTCGATATTTGCATTTCATCCAAAGATCTTTCATGGAAATATTCTTCCGATCATTCTTGAATTTTACTCTACTAAAAACGAAGATCGTGTCGATAATTTGGACGTTAATAATTCATGGATTAAATAATTCTTGAACTTGTTTTATTGAATTATTATATCATTGTCATCATCCTCATGTTATATTATGTTATCTTTGGCTTTACGTGCATGATAGATGAACTTAGTATGATTATAATGACTGGGATCATTCGGTATAATCACGACTTGATATAAATGATGTGACAAAAGTCCTCGATGGCTCATCAGAATGCAAATGATGGATAGTTTTTGGTATGATTATGACTAAGGGGTGATTCGGTATAGTCATGACCATTGATAATTTGATGAAAATCTCGATCGCCAGTAGTACGAGGATGATTAGATGTGGTGGTTTATTTATTAAAATTCGAGTCTCAATGATAAAAATTGATGAAAACCTTTTAAAACCTAAAAAAGATAGTAGACTCTATTCTCTACTTGACTCTTTAAATGGATTCTTAATTCACCGCAGTTAAACCCATTGTTGTGTATTGTATTTTATCGTTTAATCATCGTTGAAGGCTAATGATAATTTATTCTCGCATTATCTTAGTCATAATATTTCTTATCGGCTATTTGAAGCTCACCATTTCTTTCATTGTTCTCTTCAGAAATGAGAACATTTTAAGAGACAGTCGGGAACGTAAGTAATGGTCCAGAGGATAAGATTAGTAGTCCTCACTATTACGTGAAATAAGTGTGATAATATTTGTAATGAGGACTCCTTTTGAGTTTGAATAATATCTAGTAGACAAAATTTGTATTCAAACTCACGATTTATGTCAGATTGTATACGACAGTTATATTAGTAAGTTGATTTGAATTTACGTATAGTATAAGTGGCGACCCAAGATGGGTGACGATACCAATTTTCAGTAAAGGCGTCACATTTATAGTATAATTTTAAAATTTGATATTGTACAATAATATTTTGATAATTAAAAATAATATATATAATTGTAGTTGATTATAAAATGATGTGTACTATTACCAAATTTAAATAAAATTAAAATAATTATTTTCTCATAATCATAATTAAGTAAATATACAAATCAATTCAAATGTTTAACTTAATAATTGATGGAAGTAACCTATAATATATAATTTCATATTTATTATTTAAATAAATATCTAATAATCTTATAACTGTAATTAGTTTCTCAAAATTTAATTAATATTTATCTATTTAATAATATAATAAACCATTATTCACATCATCTGTGCTTCTTGGGGTTGCTGTGCTTGTAATTATAATTTGATATATCATTTTATTTTTAATTTTATTTTTCTGTAATCATGCATATTTTGTCATAGTAACATTATTTAATACTCACTTCGTTTCATATTATTTGATCATTGTTAATTTTTTTAAAGTCAATTTAAGAGATTTTTAAATTTAAAATTGGGTTAGATTCTTTTTAATTTTAATCAACATAATGATAAATATTATAAATTATTTAAAAATATTACTCATGTAGAAATTTTATTATTATATTTTTAACTAGTCTTCTTAATTTTGAATTTAAAATTATTTAAAATTAATTTTTAAAATTAACTATAATCAAATAATTTGAAACGAATCAAGTATTATATTACTAAGCAAAATTTTTGGAAAGAGAGAAAAAGATTGAATTTGAGGGTGATTGTGTGACAGGCTCACATGGAATATATAAAATTCATATAAAATTATATAGTGATTGTAATTGTACATATATATGAATTGTGTGACAGGCTAGAGATTGTATATATATATATATAGTAGTAATTGTCCAGGACCATCTTATCTAATTTCAATGAAGTTGTCACATAAAAATCACTAAAAGACGCATGCAAGCCCAGACAGAGTGGAGACTAGAGAGCGTAGAATCCTTCAAGACAAGAGCCACCCTACCTAGTGGCTAATGGAGATGTCATCTCTAGCCTACAGCTGTATCTTTATACATATAATTAATGATGCTATATCTATGTAGATACAACCATATTACTAGAATACAAACATAGCAAATACTACTCCATAGAGACAACAATTTATATATATATATATATGAAATAAATACTATAAATTTTTTGAGTCATTAAAAAAAAAAAAAAAAAAAAAACACTGTCCCATATTCCTGTCCATCGTCTGTCTGCGTAGAAGGACTGATATATATATATATATATGTAAAATATTTTATTAATTTAATCATCTCCTCTTCTAATTATAATAAGATAAATGTATATACATCAAAATCTAAAAAAGAACAATTAACCTACGGGTATCGATGCTTGAGCATCAAAATCCAGACCCTAATTTTTTATTTTTTTTGAAAAATGATATTTTCACATATATTTTTATATATGTTCTGTCGTATAAAGGTGGGACTCGTCCTATTCTTTTGTGAGAGAATATCATATAGAAATAGTATTTTTTTTCTTTTTTATATTTGTTTGTAAAAATTATACTTAAAATAAGACTATTAATCTCAAACGACTTGTCTGTTTTTAAATATAAATTTAAGAATATTAATAAAAAATTATAAAATATCATAATATAAATAATTATTTAATATTATATTCAACTAAATATTAGTATAATCTTAAAATTATAATCTCTATAAATAAATTATAGGAAGAGGAAGATTATAATTTTGGTAGAGAAACATGAGTGTATAGTGTTTGAAAATGACAAAGTCCTTGTTAATATCGAAAAGAGTTGTGTAATCCCAAAGGCATATTGTCTCATCATCTTTATTTGTGTTGGTCAAATAAAGAATAATAAAAATATTGAAGGAGTCACCATGCCTGTCCTTCCCTTCCCTTGTCCTAGATCCTAGTCTTGAGCTGCATCAAGTTGGGCGTCTCCTTGCTAGAACCGGCCTACACCTCCAAGGTTTTCTAGGGCCGTCTTTCCATTATTTTTGTTTTCTCTAACCCTCCCCTAGTCCCCTATCTCATTGGTATTTGTTCCCTCTCTCTCTCCCTCACACACACAAATCAGATACATGCACGCAACTTCAATTTGTTTTTATTTTTCTTTGTTGACCATAAATCAATGTAGAAAAACGATTTATCTTTTACTCCGTCCCTTTCATAAATATAAGTCCTTTAAAAGTTATGTACAAGTATATATTAAAAAATAATTATAAATATTAATTATTAATATTATCTTTGTATTAAAAAAAAGTATGATATTTATTGGATATAAAATAATAACAGAACTAAAATTATATTTAATATTTAGACAATTAATATTTATTTAAAATTATAAAATTATAAAAAAGACTTATATTAAAGAAGTGAGTATTAATTTGAGCCTACGAGATAGAATGAATCTTTTTAAAATTATATAGGTGATGCTTTTGTAGTCCACTGCTATAGATTCAGTTAGATTACAACGGAAGTGTTAGTATGTAATTTATTTTTAAGTAAGTTGGTCAATTGATCAATAAAATACGAACACGCATACGAGCTTTTATGTATGTTAATATTTTATTAGTCAATTAACTAATTTACTAAAAAATAAATTTTATGTTAACCTGATCCGATTACAACGTGTTCTCTATCAAAAAATAAAATAAAAAATGCAGCATCTTTCCATTACATCTTAAAAGTTGGTAAATGAATAAACTGTTTCATAAAGTAGTGAACAATGTCGTTAAATCAAATACTCCACTCTCCCTTTTTCCCTTGACCTATTTAACCTACTTAATAGCTCCCATTTTCACGTATTGAATATTAGGTGTGTCCTGTGATTTCGATACTACGGTAAAATTTATTTTAAATTTTAAATGAGCCAGATGATATATTAGAGTGAGTAAGAAATTTAAAATTAATTATATTTTGTTAGATAAATAGAATTTCATTATTAATTTCATGGTAAGTTAGTTAATTAATATTGACACACAGAACTAGAGATTCACTTCTGTATGCGTATCGACACTATATTAATTAATCATCTAAAGTTAACTTCATACAAACCACTCTCTTGAATATGATCCATTTTAAACCTATGATAACAAGATTTAATTTTTACCGTAAATAACTGATTAAATCACGCATTACATTGTATATTCATAACTGCATTATATACTGATAATATTTTTTATGTACTGTTAACGCCAAGATCTTTTTACGCACCTCAACCACTTAAAAGTGTGTTCAATCACCCGCAGTTCAGCAGTCAATACCGTCAAGCTTGCTCGGCTTGGACCATCGGGATAGCTCGGCATGAGAAGTTAGTACAATGCAAAGATACAAGGATAACAATGAAGGTTAATAGCTTTAGTATTTTGATAAAAGAAATATCAGTTACCTCCAATTGTATTGTATCCGGTCCTCATATACTCGTTCTCCAGTTTTGCGTGCTATTGACCCCCTGACACCATCCCACTGCAGGTAGCTTACCTGCTGATCCCATCACCATTTTTCCACCGCCACCCGATTCTGTCTAATCCTCATTAATGCAATGCAGGATAACAGTCAAAGTTCTATCTTTGCAATGATCACCGATCAAAACCCAAATAAAGATATTATTCACCCACTGGTTCGGCCCAATGATCCGGACCAATACTTTCAAGACCCAACAGAGATAGTCCAATGACTCGGCCCAATGGCACGGCCCACTGGATCAGCCCAATGGCATAAAATATCTTGGCCTAACATTGCCCCCCAGTCTTTTAATAAACAAAATGTTTAATAAAAGAGTATATAGAAAAGGCCCAAATGTACCAAGCCCCTTTTAAACTTATCTTAAACTGTTAGTCAATAATCAAGTAAACTATACAACAGATAAGATCAAGTAATAACATAATCCGAACTCAACACTTAAACGAAATCAGGTAATAAAGTAATGTAATACTTATTCGTTACCGAAGTGTGAGCAGATCTGCAATAAACCAATTCGTCATCTTTAAGACGAATGGTTCCAGCCAAACCTCCGAACGCCAGTTTTCCTCAACAAACTGATTCACCACCTTTAAGATGAATGGTTCCAACCGTACGTCCAAAGGCTAGTTTTCCTCAACAAACCGATTCACCACCTTTAAGATGAATGGTTCCAACCGAACCTCCGAACGCCAGTTTTCCTCAACAAACTGATTCACCACCTTTAAGATGAATGGTTCCAACCGAACCTCCAAACGTCAGTTAAACTCCATAACATTTAATTCACCATCGAATGGTTGAATACGCCTGTTCACCATTTTCATGGCGAGGCAAGTCCAACCGAACCTCCTTATACCTTTGAGCAAAACATTATTGATCAGAACACCAATTGGAGAAAAAGCTTCTTTTATTGATGAAGATTAACATAATTACAAGCTTCTGTACATTGATACTTTCTCTACTGAAAATACTTCCAAAGCCTCCCAGCATGCCAAGTATTCTTTATTTCTGATCCATCTAATGCTCTCAACCGATAGGTCCCTGGCTTCGGTACTTCAATAACTTCATAAGGTCCTTCCTAGTTCGGCATTAGTTTTCCCAAATTTTGAGGATTAGAAGCTTCAACTTCTCTGAAAACAAAATCTCCCACTTCAAATCTTCGAAGTTTTACCCCTTTGTTATAGTGCTTAGCTACATGACGTTGATAAGCTGCCAACTTGATCAAAGCTATTTCTCTGAATTCTTCCAGTAAGTCCATGTTGACCTTCAGTCCTTCATTGTTGTATATCTCCTTAAACTGACTAACCCGAAGACTTGAAGACCCAATCTCCACAGGGACTAAGGCATCAGTACCATAAGCCAACCTGAAAGGTGAGTCTCCCGTTGTAGTCCTTGTAGTAGTTCGATAAGCCCATAATACACTGAGCAGCTCCTCCGGCCATCTTCCCTTAGCCTCATCCAGTCTACGCTTGATCCCATTCAGAAGCATTCTGTTGGTTACCTTAACTTGCCCATTAGACTATGGATGAGCTACCGAAGTCCTTCTGTGCTGAATCCCCAGTTCTTTCAAAAATGCTTCAAACTTTGATCCCACAAACTGGCATTCGTTGTCCGATATTACCACCTTCAGAATTCCAAAATGAAACACTATAGATTCCTTTAAAAACTTTAAGCACTCCTGCTCTGTTATCAATCTAAGTGGCTTCGCTTTTACCCATTTGGTTATATAATCAATTGCTACTATAACAAAACTGACCTGACCTTTAGCTTTTGGCAAGGGACCCAGTATATCTACCCCCTAGACAGCAAAAGGTATAGGAGACAGAATCGAATATAACTCTTCTGGTGGCTGATATGGGATCGGACTATTCAACTGGCACTTCTGACACTTCTTTACATATTCAGTAGCTTCCTTAAAGATGGTGGGCCAATAATACCCCTGCCGAAGTACTTTGTAGGCTAATAACTTTGCAGCCATGTGATCACCACAAATACCCTCATGAACGTCCCAAAGAACATAATCAGCCTCAGAAGGAACCAAACACTTCAACAACGGAGATGAAAAGGCCCTTCAATAAAGATCCCCATCAATAAGCATAAAATTGGTACTCTTATACTTCACCTTCTTAGCCAGAATCTGATCTGAAGGAAGTATGCCATCTGCCAGATAGGTTAAGTACGGAGTCATCCAACAATTAGAACGCTCTATATACATTACCACTTCATGTTGGACACTTGGTTGCTGCAAAATCTCCAAATATACCGAACCATCAAAAGTGTTTACCTCAGTGGTAGCCAATTTTATAACGCATCGGCAATGGAGTTATCATTGCGATAAACCCCCTGAAACTCATATGAAAGGAAATACTGAAGTCGATCCTTTAATTCTGCCAGATACTTAATCATTCGTGGACCTCGAGCTTCATATTCTAAAATCTGTTTGACGACCAATTGAGAGTAGCTGTAGATAATTAATCTTTGAACTTCGAGACTTTTTGCTAGTCGTAATCCTGCTAACACCGCCTCATATTCTGCCTCGTTGTTCGTTGCTCTGAATCTGAACCTAATGGCCTGTTGCACCTTGAATCCTTCCGGACTTGTTAATATAATCCATGCTCCACTGATGTCCAAAGTAGAAGATCCATTTGCATACAGCGTCCACAAACTCTTATTCTGCTGAAGTATTACAACCGCTCGGTCAGACGCTTCAACTTCTCCCAAACTGTCATCAGCTTCAGAAAATGAGCATTCGACCATGAAATCAGCCAAAGCTTACCCTTTGATAGCAGTCCGAGGATGATACTCTATGAAGAATTGGGAAAACTTCATAGTCCATGCAGTGAGTCTCCCCGAGACTTCAGGTTTGCTGAGTACCTTCTTCAATAGCTGATCCGTGTATACTATTAACAAGTGACCTTGGAAATATTGCCGAAGCTTTCGAAGGCAAATTTCTCAAGGTTTGAGTACCTTGTTTCAGCATCCCTTAGGACATGGCTTACATAGTAAATCGAGTGCTGCTTACCCCCAACTTCGCGCACTAAAACTGCTCCCAATGCTAACGAACTAGCTGCTAAATACAAGTACAATGGTTCAGCAGGAGCTGGTTTTACCAACAAAGGAGCCGAAGATAAGTACATTTTTATTCCTTGGAAGGTGTCTTCACATTCCGAAGTCCACTAGAATGTCTTAGCATTCTTCGGCCCTTTCAACGTGTTAAAGAACGACAAACATCTTTCTGCCAATTTTGACATAAACCTTCTCAAAGCTGTTATCCTTCTCGTCAAACGTTGAACATCTTTATAGGATTGAGGAGACTTCATGTCTATAATGGCTTGGATTTTTTCTGGATTGGCTTCGATACCCCGCTTACTAATCAGGTAACCCAAAAATTTACTTGTGCCCAGTCCAAAGGTACATTTGGTCGGATTTAGCTTCAGGTTGTAATGACGAACTGTCTGGAAACACTCTTCCAAATCATCCTAATGCCCTTGCACTGTCATACTCTTGACGATCATATCATCAACGTAGACCTCCATATTCCTATCCAATTGCCTCGTGAAGACGACGTTCATCATTCGTTGGTATGTGGCCCCCGTATTTATCAAACCAAACGTCATCTTTTTATAAGCATATACCGACCGATGCGTAATGAACGCCGTCTTCAGTATATCCTCTTTACAAATAGAAATTTGGTGATAACCAGAAAAAGCATCCATAAAACTGAGTAAAGCATACCCCGAAGTTGCATCAATGAGCTGATCAATGTGAGGCAAGGGATAGAAATCCTTCGGGCAAGCTTTATTCAAATTCGTGAAATCTATGCAGACTCGCCACTTTCCATTTTGCTTCTGCACTAGAACCACATTTGCCATCCACTCTGGATAGTCAATCTCAAATACAAAATTTGTGACGCCCCCAAAACAGGTATACATCACCCATCCTGAGTCGCCAAATACATGGTACAAAATTCAAATACAACTTAATTATAAAACAGTCGTGTAAAATACGACAAAACATAATCTAAGAGTTTTAATAAGAATATTATCATCTAGACAATATCCACACTCAATGGAGTCATCATTACATTTATTATCACACTATTTAACAGAATAGTGAGGACTACTAATGCTATCATCTGGATCATCACTCCGTTCCCCGACTAGTCCCGGCTACGTTCTCATTTCCTGAAGAGAACAGTGAAAGAAAGGGTGACTTCAATTAGCCCAGTAAGAAATATTATGACTAAGATAATGCAGAATAAATTATCATTAGCCTTCAACAATGTTAAACTGATATAATATAATAGACAACAAGTTTAACTGCAGCGGAACAAGCAATCCATTATAAGAGTCAAGTAGAGCATAAAATCTACTATCTTCTATGATTTAAAAAGTTTTTCATCAACTTTATCACTGAGACTCAGCTTAATAAATAAAATTGAATCATCCCTGCATCACGACCAAGGATATTCATGTAATCATCAATGGTCATGACTATACGAAATAATCCCTGGTCATAATCACACCAAAAATTGTCCATCAATGAACTACAGGTCAATGAGGACTTTTAACACATCATTGATCACATTACGGTCATGATTATACCGAATAATCCCTGGTCATAATCATACCAAGTCCATCTATACACGTAAGCCAAAGATGACTTTCATCACAATATAAGCATAAGGATGATGATAATGACATAATAATTCAATAAAACAAGTTCAAGGATAAATTTTAAAGATTTATAATTTTAATTTATCCAGAAATCAATAACGTCTAAATTGTCAACATGATACTTCTTTGTGGAGTAAAATTCAAGAATGCTCAGAAGAATATTTTCATGAAAAGATACTGGATGAAGCAAAAATATTAAGGATATTCCACTAATTTCATGGAGTATAGAAGCCAAAACTTTAACCAACTAAGTATAATAGAATATATGAAACCGCAAATGGATTTTTGCTCGCCATGCGGTAATACACGTAGACAGATCATTTCCATAATTTAATAAGGAATGAATACGAAGGATCATTCACCATGCATGCGGTAATCCACATAGGCAAGTTATTCCAATGTAATAATAAAGAATGGAATAATGAAGAATTCACCAGTGTAATCGTAATCAGACCGGCGAGTTATTCCAAGAATAATAATAAAGAATAGAACCGTGTCACGCCGTAACTCCACATGCATGTGATATTCCAATGTAATAATAAAGAATTGAATAATGTAATAATTCACCATGCGCATGCGTAATCCGCACATTCAAAGTTATTATATAGAATATATAATATTCTATTATGCATAGTATTCAGATAAGGTCTCATGATAAGTGTTTGCATAGTAAAATCTTTTTTTATATAAAACATAATACTTTTATAAAGTTATTCATTTTATTAGATTATAAATAGAATATATTATATTTTATTTAAAAGATTTTATTTTATTAGAATATTTTATTAATACTACATAGTAAATTAATATGGATCGTCCGTTTAAAAGTAAATCAATCTGGACCGTTCATAAATTAGTTACTATTCAGTCCATTCTTCTATAAATAGAAGCTCATTCCTTCATTATTTCTTACGAATTCACTGAAACTCTAGAGAGAGAAACTATAGAGAGAAAGAAGAAAATATTCTGTTACTTCACTACTCCTATATCCAGTTTCTTCTAAGGTAAGGGGTATTATTTTTTTTTGTTTTCATGAAGAGAACTTCTGTTATTCCATTCTTTATTATTCTATTGGAATAACCTGTATACGCGGACTACCCTATACTTGGTGAAATTCTTCTGTTATTCCATTCTTTATTATTATGTTAGAATAACCTGTCTATGCGAAGTACCGTATACATGGTAAAATTCTTCTGTTGTTCCATTCTTTATTATTATGTTGGAATATCATGTCTGTGTGTTTACGCATGACCTGGTTCCATTATTTATTATTTTGTTGGAATAACCTGTCTGTGCGGTCTATCGCATGCCTGGTGATTTCTTTTGTGATTCCATTCTTTATTATACTCAGTTGGTTAAAGTTTTGACTTCTATACTCCATGAAATTAGTGGAGTATCCTTGATATTTGCGCTTCATCCAAAGATCTTTTCATGGAAATATTCTTCGAGCATTCTTGAATTTTACTCCACAAAGCAAAGATTATGTTTACAATTGGACGTTATGGTTCCCGGATAAATTAATTCTTGAATTTTTTATTGAATTCTTATATCATTGTCATCATTCTTATGTTTATATTATGTTGAAAGTTATTTGTGGCCTTCGTAGTGCATAGATGGACTTGGTATGATTATGACTGTGGATTATTCTTAAGATAATCATGACCGTAATGTTACAAATGATGTGGTAAAAGACCTCATTGGCTCGTAGTGCATTGATGGACAGTTATTGGCATGATCATGACCATTGTTGAATACACATATATCCTTGGTCCGTAGTGCATGAATAATTTGTGGTTGTGATACTAATGAATATCCTTGGCCGTAGTACAGAGATGATATGATTTATTTATTAAGCTGAGTCTCAGCAATAAAAGTGATGAAAAATCTTTAAAATCATAGAAGATAGTAGATTTTATTCTCTACTTGACTCTTTTAATGGATTGCTTATTCCGCTGCAGTTAAACTTGATGTTTGTTATATTGTATCAGTTTAACACTGTTGAAGGCTAGCGATAATTTATTCTGCATTATCTTAGTCATAATATTTCTTACTGGGCTAGTTGAACTCACCCTTTTACTTTCATTGTTCTCTTCAGGAAATGAGAACGTAGCAAGGACTAGTCGAGGAACAGAGTGACAGTCCAGATGATAGCATTAGTAGTCCTCACTATTCTATGAAATAGTGTGTTAATAAATGTATTGAGGACTTATTTTGAGTTTGAATACTGTCTAGAAGACAATATTTGTATTAAAACTCACAGCTCATGTTGTATATTTAAAATTGTATTTGTATTATGTACCATGTATTTGGTGACTCAGAATAGGTGATGTATACCTATTTTGGGGGCGTCACAGTTAGTATCAAAGCTTAGGGATATGATCCCTGGCTGAGATGTGAGACAAGAACTAGGAGGGGAGAGACGGAGAATTTCTTCTCTAGTATGGCCTACCTAAGTTTATTTGGTATTTAATTTGGTCACGAGTATAGGGATAATATGTGATATGTTAATTAACCCTTATTTTGTGACAGTGTTTGAAAATGGCATCTGAAAATGTTGAGATCAGCAATGAAGCACATGAGACCGTTGAGTCACCAACGATCAATACCCAGGATAATATGCAACAGGAAGACAATAATCCTAACGTAAATAACAACACCGATCAGATGATGAACGATGAGATGTTCAGAGGCTTTATGCAATTTATGCAACATCAGGCGAAAGCGGCTCCTGTCCAAAATGCAGGTGGAAACACTGGCAACTCTCGGACGGTCACCGCCAAACAGTTCAAGGAGCTGGGACCACCGGAGTATTTTGGAGAGCCAAAACCACTTAAGGCGGAGACGTGGATAAAATAGATCAACAAGATATTTGATGTCTTGGGATGCTCCGAGGAGCAAAAGGTTTCCTTTGCCACCTTCATATTGCGTGAAGAGGCAGATTACTGGTGGGAATCTGTAAAACGTACCCAGCCTAACGCACTCAAGATGTCTTGGGAGAAGTTCCAAGAGCTGTTCAATGACAAGTACTTTCCTGAAAGTATTCGTCACATGAAGGAGGTGGAGTTTATCAAGTTGGAGCAAAACAATATGGCCGTGTCACAATACGAGGCTAAATTTGCGGAGTTATCCCGGTTGGCATCCCATTTGGTCGATAATGAGGAATGAATGATGCGAATATTTCTAAGAGTTTTGAAATTCGATATACGTTAATACCTCATTTCTCACAAACTTTGTTTATATTTAGATGTTGTGAATAGGGCTCAGTTATTGGAGCGCGATAATGAGTTAGCACAACAAAAAGGCAACGACCAACAACACGATAATATTTGTACCGGTGGCAACAGCCATCGGAACAATGATAACCATCGTGGGGGAAATTATCATGCCAAGAATGGTAACCACTTCGGTGGTAATCATGGCCAAGATAATAGAAGTGGAAATTTCAAGAAGAGAAGGTTTAATAATGATGAAAAGACAATGAACATCGAAGACCGCGTTCAAAGGAAGAAGAACGACCACCGGTCGTATGTTTCAAATGCGGACAGGAGGGACACATCCATCCAAACTGTACGCAGCAATCCAAAGCGTGTTTCAATTGCGGAAGAGAAGGTCACCTAGCTCAATTTTATCATGTAGTGAAGTCAAGTCCAGCTTGGATAGTGATGCCAAAGGATGTCTCAGACAAGTCAAAGCCGGTAGTTTAAGTAAGAGCGTTTATCGAGGAACTCGAACGAAGTTGTCACGGGTAAGTTAATCATAAATTCTTGCGAAGTCTATACCTTATTAGATAGCGGTTCTACCAATTCTTTTATCTCTTGCTTGCGCTCAACGTTTAAATTTGACTCCTGAGAAATTAGACTTTGACTTATTTGTTGAAACTCTGTTAGGAGAAACATTTGTTACCTCCACTATTTATAAACCTTGTTTAATTCATATCGACACTTTCACGTTACTTGTCGCTCTTATCCCTTTGAAAATACTTGCCTTTGATGCGATTTTAGGAATCGATTGGTTAACTACTCATCATGCTTTTCGTAAGGTTGTTAGCTTTCATATTCCTAACCAACCTGTTATGCAAATTCAAGCAACCAAACCACTAAAGTCAATCATTGTCACATCAAGTCATAAGTAAAGAGCCCCGATCCTTTCGTTGTTGACTTCTTTGTGTGGAATGCACCGAAGCCAGACTTTCCGTAGGCGACGCTGTGAATGATGGTGGCAAGTTGATATGTATCAATGTGACGTGTTATCTAAGTCTTTGGATGAGGGTCACAGTTTTGTATGATATTTCTATCGTTAATAAATTTCCTGACGTATTCTTGAAGACTTCTTAGCCTACCCCCGTAACGTGAAATCAAATTTTGTATTGACCCCAGTACAAAACCCATTTCTAAAACCCTTAAATATTTCTTCAACCAAAACGAACGTATAATGTGCCAAAGACGTTGGCTCGAGCTGTTGAAGATTACGACTATTCCATTCAATATCATCGTGGAAAAGCGAACGTGGTAGCTGACGCGTTGAGTAGAAGATTGTATGCGTTTACGAGTGCGAATATACGAACCTACGTGAAGATAACGAATATATGATTAGAACCGACTTTAGTCGATAATATTAAAGCTGCTAAAGCTACAAACCCAGAGCTGATGAATACGAAGAAGAGGGTTCAAGAGGGCATTATTTTAAAAGCAAGAGTTGCTGAAGAGAGGAAATCTCAACCCTCGATTTAATTGGCCCATTTGAAATCCTCGATCGAGTAGGAACTGTGGCCTATAGACTCGTTTTACTGCTAAGTATGTCGCGTGTTCATAACGTTTTTAACGTATCGATGTTACGTAAATATGTGGATGACCCAAACCACGTTAATAAATTAGAACTAGACGAGATAGCAGAAGATTTAACGTATGAGGAGATACGTGTTAAAATCTTGGATAAGAAGGATCATATTCAACACTCAAAGGTTATACCTCAAGAGTTAGAATCTGAAATGAAGTCAAGGTATCCTCATCTCTTAGGCATACCAGGTACGTACGTAAATTTCGAGGGCAAAATTTCATAAGGAGGGGAGATTGTAAAATCCCAAATTTTATGAATAAAGATTTAATTTTCTCAAAATATTTTTTTCAAAATTATGGTGTGGATTTGAGATAATGTTATAGTTGTGGGTAATATTTATAAATTTTGAAGAATATGCAAGTCGTTGTATAATATTCGATTGGTCGGGGAATATTCGTTTTAGCAGGGAATATTCATACGACGGCACAATCATTGGTGGACCCCGCAAAGAAATTATTGTAGGATTGAGAAAACGACAAAAATATTTTATAAAAATAACGGCGGAGGTGTTACCGTTAAAACTATTGAACTACACGGTAGTAAAAAAGTACGATGTCTGGCGTGGTTGCATAGTAGCACACAGTATTGATTATTGATGCTTACGTGAGAAGTCACCGCTTTTGTTCAATTATTGCTATAGTAATTGTTGTGACAAGTATCTCACGCATTATTTGATTCAATTATTGTCGATATTTTATATATTATTAAATCAATAATTGAGATAACGAAGTTATTAATATTATTATTTGCAATATTAATGATGTCTAGAAGTTACATCGAGGAGAGGTTTGGTCACCTAATTGCGGCTACCAATAGGAGAAATCCTTATTGGAAAGCCCCTCTTTCCAGGAACGACCGGCCGATTAATATTGTGAATTATAATAAATGTGATAAGTTTTGTTTTATTATTATTATAAATGTAATAAAAAGTAATTTTTTTATATAAAATGTAATACTTTTATAAAGTTATTAGTTTTATTAGACTATAAATAGAATATATAATATTCTATTATGCATAATGTTTACATAAGGCTGCAGATAGTGTTTCAGATAGTAAAATCTTTTTATATAAAAATGTAATACTTTTATAAAGTTATTCGTTTTATTAGATTATAAATAGAATATATTATATTTCATTTAAAAGATTTTATTTTATTAGAATATTTTTTAATAATACCGTATAGTAAATTAATATGTAATCATCCGTTTAAAAGTAAATCAAACTGGACCGTTCATGAATTAGTTACTATTAGGTCCATTCTCCTATAAATAGAAGCTCATTCCTTCATTATTTCTTATGAATTCATGAAACTCTAGAGAGAGAAACTATAGAGAGAAAGAAGAAAAAAATATTCTCGCTACTTCACTACTCCTATATCCGGTTTCTTCTAAGGTAAGGGTATTATTTCTTTTGTATTCATGAAGAGAACTTCGTTATTCCATTCTTTATTATTACGTTGGAATAACTCAGATATCGTGGACTACCCTATACTTGGTGAAATTATTACATTATTCCATTCTTTATTATTATGTTGGAATAACCTATCTACGCCAAGAAATCGCATACTTGGTGAAATTCTTTCGTTATTCCATTCTTTATTATTATATTGGAATAACTTTATCATGTGAAGTACCGCATACATGGTGAAATTCTTACATTATTCCATTCTTTATTATTACATTTGGAATATCACATGTCAATGCGTTCTACGCATGACTTCATTTCCATTATTTATTATTCATTGGAATATCACATGCGTATGCGTTTACATGACCGGTTCCGTTATTTATTATTCATTGGAATAACTCGTCTGCGCGATCGATCGCATGCCTGGTGATTTCTTTTATGATTCCATTCTTTATTATACTCAGTTGGTTAAAGTTTTGACTTCTATACTCCATGAAATTAGTGGAATATCCTTGATATTTGCGCTTCATCCAGTATCTTTTCATGAAAATATTCTTCTGAACATTCTTGAATTTTACTCCACAAAGCAGTATTATGTTTACAATTTGGACGTTATTGGTTCCTGGATAAATTAATTCTTGAATTTTTTTTATTAAATTCTTATATCATTGTCATCATTCTTATGTTTATATTATGTTGAAAGTTATTTGTGGCCTGTAGTGCATAGATGGACTTGGTATGATTATGACTAGGGATTATTCGGTATAATCATGACCGTAATGTTACAAATGATGTGGTAAAAGACCTCATTGGCTCGTAGTGCATTGATGGACAGTTGTTGGCATGATCATGACCATTGTTGAATACACATATATCCTTGGTCCGTAGTGCATGGATAATTTGTGGTTGTGATACTAATGAATATCCTTGGCCGTAGTACAGAGATGATATGATTTATTTATTAAGCTGAGTCTCAGCAATAAAAGTGATTAAAAATCTTTTAAATCATAGAAGATAGTAGATTTTATTCTCTACTTGACTCTTTTAATGGATTGCTTATTCTGCTGCAGTTAAACTTGATGTTTGTTATATTGTATCAATTTAACACTGTTGAAGGCTAACGATAATTTATTCTGCATTATCTTAGTCATAATATTTCTTACTGGGCTAGTTGAGCTCACCCTTTTACTTTCATTGTTCTCTTGTGAAATGAGAACGTAGCGAGGACTAGTCCTGGGAGCGGAGTGACGGTCCGGATGATAGCATTAGTAGTCCTCACTATTCTATGAAATAATGTGTTAATAAATGTATTGAGGACTTATTTTGAGTTTGAATACTGTCTAGAGGACAATATTTGTATTAAAACTCACAGCTCATGTTGTATATTTAAGATTGTATTTGTATTCTGTACCATGTATTTGGCGACTCAGAATAGGTGATGTATACCTATTTTGGGGGCGTCACAAACTCTACCTCCTTCATGTGACGAATACTTTCAGGAAAGTACTTGTCGTTGAACAACTCTTGGAACTTCTTCCAAGACATCTTCAATGGCGCAGTTGAGTACGCTTTCTGATTCCCACCCGATGAATCCGCCTCGCCGCAACATGAAGGTGGCAAAGGAACCTTTTGCTCCTCGGAGCATCAAGACATCAAATATCTTGTTGATCTGTTTTATCACGTCTCGCCTTAAGTGGTTTTGGTCGTCCAAAAAACTCCGGTGGTCCTAGCTCCTTGAACTGCTTAGCGATGACCGTCCGAGAGTTGTCAGTGTTTCCACCTGCATTTTGGACAGGAGCCGCCCTCGCCCGATGTTGGATGAATTGCATAAAACCTCTGAACGTCCCATCGTTCATCATTTGATCGTTGTTGTTTATTTGAGGATTATTGTCTTCCTGTTGCACATTATCCAGGGTATTAATATGTGGTGACTCGACGGTGTCATGTGCTTCATTGCTTATCTCAACATTTTCGGATGCCATTTTCAAATATTGCCACAAAACAAGGGTTAATTAACATATCACATATTATCCTATACTCGATGAGCTAATTAAATACCAAATAAACTTAGGTAGGTAAATCTAGCGAAAGAATTCCCGCCTCCTCCTAGTTCTTGTCTCACCTCTCGACCAGGATCATATCCCTAAGCTTTGATACTAATTATGTGACGCCCCAAAATGTATACATCACCCATCTTGAGTCGCCAAATACATGGTAAAAAATTCAAATACAACTTAATTATACAACAGTCGTGTAAAATACGACAAAACATAATCTAAGAGTTTTAATAAGAATATTATCATCTAGACAAGAACTAGGAGGGGAGAGACGGGGAATTCCTTCGCTAGTATGACCTACCTAAGTTTATTTGGTATTTAATTGGTCGGTCAGAGTATAGGGATAATATGTGACATGTCAATTAACCCTTATTTTGTGACAGTATTTGAAAATGGCATCTGAAATTATTGAGATCAGCAATGAAGCACATGAGACCGTTGGGTCACCAACGATCAATACCTAGGATAATGTGCAACATGAAGATAATAATCCTCAGGTAAACAACAACATCGATCAAATGATGAACGATGGGATATTCAGAGGCTGTATGCAATTCATGCAACATCAGGCGAGAGCAGCTCCTGTTCAAAATGCAGGTGGAAACAATGGCAACTCACAGATGGTCACCGCTAAGAAATTCAAGGAGCTGGGACCATCGGAGTTTTGGGGAAAGCCAGAACCACTTAAGGCGGAGACGTGGATAAAGCAGATCACCAAGATATTTGATGTCTTGGGATGCTCCGAGGAGAAAAAGGATGTTGAGAGGAGAAACAGATTACTGGTGGGAATCAGTAAAGCGTACTCAGCCTGCCGCACTCAAAATGTCTTGGGAGAAGTTCCAAGAGCTGTTAAATGACAAGTACTATCTATTCATCACATGAAGGAGGTGGAGTTTATCAAGTTGGAGCAAAATAATATGACCGTGTCGTAGTATGAGGCTAAGTTTGCCGAGTTGTCCCGGTTCGAATCCCATTTGGTTGATAATGAGGAGAGAATAACGCGAATATTTTTGCGAGGTTTGAGACCCAAAATACTTCAATACCTCATTTCTCACAAACTGTATTTATATTCAGATGTTGTAAATAGGGCTCAGTTATTGGAGCGCGATAATGAGTCAACCCAACCAAGAGAGAGCAGCCGACAAGTCGATAATACCAATGGTAAATCATCGAGCGGGGTGACAACAAACGTGGAGGAATCAACATACCGAAATGGTAACCACCGGTGGTAATCATGGCAAGATAATAGAAGAAATGATTCAAGTGAAAATTTCAAGAAGAGAGGATTTAACGATGACGGAAAACGCGTCAAGACCAAAGACCAAAGACCAAGACAAGACCAAAGACCAAAGACCAAAGACCAAAGAACAAATTTAGGGAGGAGAACGACCGCCGCGGTTAGATGCTACAGATGCGGAGAGGAGGGACATATAAGTTTAAACTGTCCACAGTCTTCCAAGGTATGTTTTAGTTAAGGAAAAGACGATCACATAGCTCGATTTTGTCCTGTAGTGAAATCAAGTCCAGCTGGTACGGTGGCACTAAGGGCAGATACGGACAAAACAAAGTAGGCGATTTCAGGAAGAGCGTTTTTCGTGACTTCTCAAAAAGCGAGTAACCCAGACGAAGTTAGCACGGGTTAGTTAATTATAAATTCTTGCGAAGTCTATACCTTATTAGATACCGGTTCTGCCCACTCTTTTATTTCTCCTACTTGCACTCAACGTTTAAATTTGACTCCGAAAAAATTAGACTTTGACTTATTGGTTGAAACTCCGTTAGGAGAAACCTTCGTTACCTCCACTGTTTATAATTCTTGTTTGATTCAAATTGACACTTTCACATTACCTGTCGATCTTATCTCTTTGAAAATACTTACATTCGATTTGATTTTAGGAATTGGTTGGTTAACTACTTATCATGCTAAAATTGATTATTTTCATAAGGTTGTTAGCTTTCATATTCCTAAACAACCTATTATGCGAATTCAAGCAACCAAACCATTAAAGTTAATCACTGTCATCTCAAGCCATAAAGCTATTCATTTATTGAAAAATGGATGTCAAGCTTTCTTAGCTCATGTCACGGATTTAAACAAAAATACGTCAGATTTGAATGATATTTCTATTGTTAATAAATTTCTTGACGTATTCCCTGAAGAACTTCCTGGCCTACCCTCATAGCGTGAAATTGAATTTTGTATCGACCTTGAACCTGGTACAAAACCCTCAAATACTTCTTCATCCAAAACGAACGTATCATATGCCGAAGACGTTGGCTCGAGCTATTGAAGATTACGACCATACCATCCAATACCATCCTGGAAAAGCGAACGTGGTAGCTGACGCACTGAGTAGAAGATCATATGCGGGTACGAGTGCGATATTGTCAACACAAAGACCCATTTCGTACGACTTATAAAAGATGGAGATAGAGTTAAAGACTCCAAGAACCTACGTGAAGATAATGAATACACGATTAGAATTGACTTTAATCAATAAAGTTAAAGCCGCTCAAGTTACAGACTCAGAGCTGATGAATGTGAAGAAGGTGCAAGAAGGCGTTATTTTTAAAGCAAGAATCGATAAAGAGAGGAAATCTTAACCCTCGATTTTATTGGTCTATTTGAAATCCTCGATCGAGTAGGAACTATGGCCTATAAACTCGCTTTACCGCCAAGTATGTCTCGTGTTCATAACATTTTTCATATATCTATGTTACATAAATATGTGGAAGACCCGAACCACATTATTAAATTAGAACTAGACGAGATAGCAGAAGATTTAACGTATGAGGAGATACCTGTTAAAATGTTGGATAAAAAGGAATATATTCTAAGCTCCAAGGTTATACCTCAAGTCAAGGTTTTGTGGATAAACCACGATGTTGAGGAAATGACCTGGGAATTAGAATCCGAAATAAAATTAAGGTATCCTCACCTCTTCGACATATCAAGTACGTACCCTAATTTCGAGGAAGAAATTTCATAAGAAGGGGAGGTTGTAAGACCCCAACTTTTATGAATAAAGATTAAATTTTTCTCAAAATATATTATTGAATATTATGGTGTGGATATGATATAATGTTATAGTCGTGGGTAATATTTGCAAATTTGCAAAGTAATCAAGTTGTTATAAAATATTCGATTGGTCGGAGAATATTCGTAGTTAGAAAATGACAGAAATGTCTTTTTATAAAAATAACGGCGAAAGTTTTTCCGTTAAACTGTTGAAATACCCAGTGGTAAAAGTACAGTAATACGCGTGGTTACATAGTAGCACACGGTATTGATTATTAATGCTTACGTGAGAAGTCACTCAGTTATACTCAATTATTGCTACAGTAATTGTTGCATAGTATATCACGTTATTTGATTCAATTATTGTCATAGTATCATCTGCATAATATTTTATATTATTAAATCAATAATTGAGACAATAAAGTTATTCATATTATTATTTACAATATTGACTATGTCAAGAAAGTTCTGTCGAGGAGAGGTTTGGTCACCTAATTGCGCGCCAATTGGGAGAAATCTATATCAGAAAGCCCCATCTTTCCCGGGAATGATCTGGTTGTTAAATATTATGAGTTATAATATTAATGATGAATAATTATTGAAGTATTAAGAATGTGTTTATTGAAGATAAGTAAATTACAAAAGTTAGAGGGGAATAATGTAAACTTGGAAAACTTTATGGGTACCAAAGTGTAATAAGTTAAATTAATCTGGACCATTGGTGGTGGTTTTAATAGTAAATCAATCTGGACCATTGATGGTGGTTTTAATAGTAAATCAATCTGGACCGTCGGTGGTGGTTTTAATAGTAAATCAATTTGGACCGTCAGTGGTGGTTTTAAAAGTAAATCAATCTGGAACGTCGATTGTGGTTTTAATAGTAATTAATATGGATCGTCCGTTCTAATAGTAAATCAATTTAGACCGTTCATGAATCAGTTACTATTTAGTCCATTTCTCCTATAAATAGAAGCTTAATTCTTCTTTCATTCTCACCAATTTACTGAGACTCACGAGAGAAACTATAGAGAGAAAAACTATAGAGAGCAAGAAGAAGAGTATTCTACTACTTCACTATTGCAGTATCCAGTCTTCTGCTAAGGTAAGGGATATTATTTGTTGTACTCGTAAGGGGTATTATTTCTTTCGTATGCATAAGGAATACTATTTTTTCGTATTCAACCTTTAATATGTCGGAATAACCTGTCTACGCGGATTACGTACCACATGACATGTGAAAATTCATTTGCAGTTTCGTATGTTATTTCTTTTCATATTCTTAAATCTAAACTTACTATGGTAAGTATTACTTCTATAATCCTTGAAATTAGTGGAATATCCTTGAGTTTTGTACTTCATCCAGTAACATTTCATTGGAATATTGATATGAACTCTCTTATTAAATATCAATATTTTCACCCGGGGTACTATTCATGGGTTACTATTTACTCGGTTACTATTCACTATAATATTATTCACTCGGGTATTCGGGACACTTTTTATGTCAGAATACTATTCACGAGTTACTATTCATAGGTTACTATTCACCCGATTACTATTCACTCAAATATTATTCACTCGGGTATTCGGGACACTTTTTATACCGGGATACTATTCACGAGTTACTATTCATGGGTTACTATTCACCCAATTACTATTCACTCAAATATTATTCACTCGGGTATTCGGGGCACATTTCATCTAGGGGTACTATTCACAGAGTACTATTCCTGAATTACTATTCAGAGGGTACTATTTACTAAAAAATTTATTTCTTTTATGCCCAAATTATTTTTGAAACATGGATATTATTCTTGAATTTTACTCCACAAAGCAGTATCATGTTGACAATTTGGACATTATTGAATTCTGGATAAATTAAATTATAAATCTTTAAAAATTTATCCTTTGATTTCTTTTAATTTAATTCTTATATCATTGTCATCATCCTCATGCTTATATTGTGATGAAAGTCATCTTTGGCTTAAGTGCATAGATGGACTGTTGATTGGAATGGTTATGACCAGGGATAATTTGGCATGATCATGACCATTGATGATTACACGAATATTCTTGGCCCGTAGTGCAGAAATAATTTGTGGACGTGATACTAATGAATATTCTTGGCCTGTAGTGCAGGGATGATTCGATGATGTGATTTATTTATTAAGCTGAGTCCCAGTGATAAAGTTAATGATAAACTTTTTAAATCATAGAAGATAGTAGATATCATGCTCTACTTGACTCTTCTAATTGATTGCTTGTTCCGCTGTAGTTAAACTTGTTGTCTATTATATTCTATTAGTTTAACATTGTTGAAGGCTATGATAACTTATTCTGCATTATCTTAGTCATAATATTTCTTACTGGGCTAGTTGAACTCACTCTTTTGCTTTTATTGTTCTCTTCAGAAAATGAGAACATAGCCGGGACTAGTCGGGGAATGGACTGATGGTCCGAGATGGTGCATTAATAGTCCTCGCTATTCTGTGAAATAGTGTGACAATAAATGTAATGAGGACTCCATTTGAGTTTGGATATTGTCAAGAAGAAAATATTCGTGTAAAAACTCTCAGCTCATGTTGTACAATTAAGTTTGTATTTGTATTCAGTACCATGTATTTGGCGACCCAAGATGAGTGATGTATACCTATTTTGGGGGCATCACACTTCCAGTTGTGAAGAGACTTCTTTCTCCGGAGAACTCTTCTTCTTCTGAGTAGACTGGCCTTTTCTGTCTGAACCTACAACTCTTGACGGAATTATCTGATCATGAGTATCCACAGGGTGGTGTGGCCTCGTCGGATTCTCAGGAGTATGAATTCTGGATCTGTTTCGGTGTGGAGCTCTGTCACTATGGTGAGAATACTCAAGGTGGAGTGCCTTCTTTGTATTCTCAGGTGTGTATTCTCTGGACCTGGTCCTTTGTCTGCTCCTACCATGATCTTGAGAACCAATAGGGTGAAGTACCCCCTTCGATCCCTCAAGAGTATGACTTTTTGATCTTCTTCGGTCTCGAGGTTGGCCTCGAGATATATCACCAGAGTGCACATGATCTTTTCCTCTTCTTGGTCACCTCTCCATAGATCTGTTATGCTCTTCAGATTGAGCATAGCTTGAGGCTTCATCCTTCATTTTCGCCATCCGAACCATCTGCTCAGCAATTTCTTCCCTCTGCTTCAAAAGAACTTCTAGAGCTCTATCAGCTTCATCTGCCATCTTGGCCAACTTGGCTGCCTTGTCGATCTGACCACCTCGGTGTTGGGTTCTAGGCGGTGTGCCTTCTACCCGTCTTCGACCATGGTCAGGTCCTTTATCAGCAGTAAAAACCAATCTTCTTTTGGCATCACCATAAACTCTTGCATGAGAACCTTCTGAAACATCTTTGGAGACGGTGCTATCATGAACACTTTTTGAAGGACCTAACCAATTTTTGACAGAGATTCATTGCACAGATGAACTTCGACCATCATCATTGTCCTTGGCGACAAAGAGTGTCTTACTCTTCACCATAACTTTCGACGTAAAACAATTGATCTTTGTGATTGAAATTCAAGAACACTAGAAAACAGCCCTCCTTCTAGCGCCAATGTTAACGCCAAGATCTTTCCACGCGCCTCAACCACTTAAAAACACGTCCAATACTGCACAGTTCAACCAATCTTCTTTTGGCATCGCCATGAACTCTTGCACGAGAACCTTCTGAAACATCTTTGGAGACGGTACTATCATGAGCACTTTTTGAAGGACCCAACCAATCTTTGACAGAGATTCGTTGCACAGATGAACTTGCAGCCATCGGTTGTCCTTCGGTAGTAGCTGTCTTACTCTTCACCATAACTTCCGACGTAAAACAGTTGATCTTTCTGATTGAAATTCAAGAACACTAGAAAACAACCCTCCTTCTAGCGCCAATGTTAACGCCAAGATCTTTCCACGCGCCTCAACCACTTAAAAACGCATCCAATCCTGCATAGTTCAACAGATCAATACCAGAAGCTTGACGGCTTGGACCGTCGGGGCATAGCTCCAGCGTGAGAGTCAGTACAGACAGATACAAGGATAACAATGGAGGTTATTAGCTCTAGTATTTTGATAAAGAAATATCAGTTACCTCCAATTGTATTGTATCCGGTCCTCATAAACTCGTTCTCTGATTTTGCGTGCC